>VDFB02353493.1:115843184-115893768 GCA_007258455.2 Sequoia sempervirens
AAAAAATCTATTACTTTCCAAAATTTGTAGGGGGAGCATGGCCAAAATTCTACTTTTTAGAAAGTTCCCACTTAGAAAATTAGTAAAAAATGAAATATTCAATAAAAAATTATCAAAAAAATTGTGCACCAACTAGATACTATTAGCTAACTTCTGACTGTAGCGATTTTAAAATTACTAAAAAAAGGTTCACCATGCTTAGGTCATACAAGAATTTCTATGTTATGTTTTTCTGACAAAAAAAACACCAATTTGTGTTCATCCCTTTGTTGAACCCCTTAATCTCAACCATTTTCAAAATAAATTAGTAGTTTAGAAGGTAGACTCAGAGCACTTCGATCCTTTTTTTTGTTCCATCTCAAAAAATTTAGTGTAACTATCCTCAATTTCATGTCCAAGGCTAGCATTTCCTGATTTCAGAAAAAAAGTGGCCACTTAAGACCCCTTTTTGGGAACCATCTTGGTGCACTTACCCCTATCAGAAAATTGCAATGCAATCAATCATTCTATTCTTTGAAAACAAAGTTATCAGCTATCTACTCTTTGCTTTCTATTTAGGGAAACAAAGTTAACAATTCATCATGTCTCAGATTTTCTATCATTCCTATCCATATCAACATGATGAAAAGATAATTTATCTATCTATTGAACAAAGAAGCAATAATACATCGTCATTTTCATCACTTTCATCAAACAGTGCATTCTACCTAAATTTCCTAGATGCGCTAATCTGCGGCCTAAAAGCGCTAAAACCCTATATGCGCTGAAGTTCCCCCCTAATGTGCTAAAACACCAGATGCACCATTTTGTGTCCTCAAAGCACTAAATCAATTTCTCTATGCGCTATTTCCCTATATGTGGTAAAACCCTAATCGAATGTGCCATTTCATCTACCCGATGCGCGAAAACCCTAAAAGCGTTATTTTATTTCCTATATGCGCTAATGCACCAATTTTTTATCGGCATCCTATAAGCACTATTCTGCTTATCATATGCACTAAATTTCCTTCTACCCAACAAAGCTAAATCACACCCTATATGCGCTAAAGGAACCATTGTAAGTGCTACTTTTATTTCCTAAATCTGCGTAAAAATGTCACAAAAATTGAATGAAATCAAAAAAATTCAAAGGAAAAGAGGTTTGAATCAACTCACTGGTGGTCCATATGCAGGTGGTTTTTAGTATCAGTGGGCCTGCTCGAATCTATGTCTATGATACAAAATCTCCATCTCGCCAAGTCACTATCAGAGCAAAAAATTCCTCAAGTCAAATGGTGAAAATGACTTGCCCTTTTTACCCCTTTTACCTTTTAAAGTTAAAACAAGGTGGGTTTTTGGTGACCTTTTATTTTTATTTTTATCTTTTTGCCAAACTTTGACCTTATTTTTCAAACTAAGGCATCTTTTAATCAATTATCAGGAGCTAAATCACTGTGTCCCTCTCATCATCTGAATTTCATCACCAACTCAACATTTTTCTCATCATCAGTAATTTACCTCCCAAGGGTGCATCATCAATATCAGGCATGTTTTTTTTTAATCAGGGGCAAAATCAAACACAACAATTTTTTAGAGCATAAATATTTTCTTTGAAGCAATGCATTTCCAACATCACTTCAAAGAGGGGAAAAATGTATAGGCATAAAATTGGTCATGTCTAATTAATCCTGACACTTAATTAAATATTTATTATTTAATTAATCTTTCTAAAAGTCCTCTACATATGATTAAATTTAATTAATTTAATTATATTTTTCATTCATTTTATTCTTCTGCCATAATTAAATAAATCAACTTTATTTAATTATTTCACTTTCATATGTCTACTTGATTAATTAAATAAATACCCTTTATTTATTTTAATTAATTATCACCTTTTGAATTTAATTAAGTCTTTTGATTTAATTAAATTTAAATATTTCCTTTCTCCTATTCAAATCTTTCTTCTAATTAATTAAATATTTTATTTAATTAATTTCACTTACATGACATTTCCTAAAAAATTAATTAAATATCTTTATTTAATTAATATCCTTCATATTTTTTCAAATCCTAATTAAATATTTTATTTAAATATGAAATCTTTAATTATTCTTCAAATCTTAATTAAATATTTTTTTTAATTAAGAAAAATCCTCCAAGTCACCAATAAATGAATAATTGAATTTATAATTCTTTATTTATCTTCAAAATCTTTTCTCAATATCACAAAATGATGATTTTTGCAATTCATCTTTATCATCTCATCTTAACTCTTCTACGAAAAAGGAAACAAATCTTGCTTTCTAGTTTTCTTCTATTTTTCTTTTCAGTCTTATCCATCTTCGACCGTTCGATCTGCGAAGAATTTTCACAACCGTTAATCACATCAACCAATCATAAGCTTTTGAAAACTCTATAAATACCATTGTGAATCCAAGCATTGGTTACACTTAGATAGACATACAAAGATAGATACATATATGCATTAGAGATAGAAGATTAGCATTTTAGCATTATCAACTTTAGCATTCATAATTTTATAGTCTAGAAATCATGTTTACCATTCATATCATTTTAATCATATCTTAGTATAGCATGCATTCATTTTTAATCTCGTTCTCTAGGAAGACTATTTGTTGAGCCTAGTATACAATCTGAGAGCAAGTTGGAATTGACAAAAACACTGGAGATAGAGGATGATAGGACAACATCAAGGATAAAAGACTGAGTTTTCATTCCTTTTTATTGGATTTTATTTTTTGATATAATGTCTTATTGGTGTGTTTGATTTATTGTTTTTGATCTACATATTGATACACTTAAAAATTGATCACACATTTCTGGCACCCACCATGGGGCTTTGCCCCAATTTTTAACATCTACTTGCAGGTTTTCTGACAGGTTTTCATGTTTTGAAGTTTGGATTTTTCAAAAATATTGCATTTTAGCACATTTGTGGGTTTATTTAGCACATCCAAGGCTTCTTTCAGCACTTTTACAAGTCTTTTGATGCATCTAGGAACTATTTCACTGCATCTAGGGAATAGAATGACACATCTAGTGAACAAAAATGCACACCCATTAACTCACTTCATTTAAAATTGTAAGAATAATTTTTTTCATTCTTAGATTAGCGCATTTAGGATTTCTTTTAGTGCATTTAAGGTTTTGTGTAGCACTTATGGGTTTTTTTTTAGTGCATTGACTATTTGTTTTAGCACATATAGGTGATCTTTTAGCACATGCAGGTTGTAACTAAACACCTGGGGTTTTGAGTCTCACGCCTTTCGCAGACAGGATATTTTTTGGCTTAAAAAGAAGCAACCCTAGGGTAGACACAATAATTTAAAATGAACCAATCCTAGGATAGACATGGATTAAAATGAAGCAATGTAGGATAGTCACCACACAATGATTTTTGCGGTTAAAATGAACAACTTGTTTTTGGTGAAGCAACATCCTCACATAGATTAAACCATTGTCATTTGGGCTCTAAAAATAACATTGTTTGCTTTGTCTATGGTAATAGGTCTATGCTCTCCCCTTAACTGGGTGATCAAACTACCAAACTTTCCTTTTCATTTTATGCAATTTTAATGCTTTATTACATCCTTTAGGGGGTCTGCTCTTGTGGGAAAAAGTACTCACCCAAGAGGAACAACCCAAGTGGGTTCAAACCAAAGCCAGGTTATTCCACCCCATTATAAAATTTAAACCAAATCTGGGGAAACCCACTTTTTTTGGTAGTGTACAAGATAACCATCCCCAAACCCTTTGTTATAAAGGTTGGGAGGTCTCCTAAGAGAGTTTATTATTGTTGCACCGAATGGAAACCCTTACTATGAACCTAGTGTAGTAGCAAAATGTGTCAGTTTCCAAACATCCTAATAATCACAGTGCAAGGGGAGGGAATAATCTTCCCCCAAGACACTCACCATATAACTACCAAGGACCATTTGCTCAAGGGATTCGTTATCAATTTTTGTCACTTTGAGTATGCGATTGGAAAAGACAAAAACACAGGAACCCCTTCGGGGGTGACACGGCTATGTGAGTCGACACAGATCTAAGATGTGGGTTGTGGTTATTATGATGACCTACTTGAGTACTAAAAGTGAATCTGCCTAAATTATCTATTATGTGCAAAACCTATGAATTTTTTTTTGAAAAAAATTTTGAACATACACTTGATGTTTAGTATTGGGCTTAAAAATAATTATTTTCATAGTGTTTGTTATGTTTTCAATCACATTAGTTTAGATAAAAGATCATCCAAGATAAACATGTAGAAATTCAGCTAAAATTGTTCAAAACTACTTTGGAAAACTATTTTAGCACATCTAGGGTATATCTTAGCACATATAAGGTATGTTCTAGCGCATTTTCTTGTTAGTTCAATACATTTAGAGTTTGTTTCAGTGCATAGGCTGAATTTTTCGTAAACAATTTTTGGTCAATGTCAAAGCATTTTTCTGTAGCACATATAGGACACAGAGTAGCGCATCTAAGGTTTGTTGTAGCACATTTGACTGTTTCTCTGGCACATATGCATGTTTCTACATCGCATATAGGACTCAGAGTAGCGCATCTATCACTTTTCATATTTTTTTACTGTTGAAAGATCTGAGTTTATAACATCCTTGATCTAGTAGCATCTCAACATTTCTCTCATGCTTAGAGAGCGGAAATCAACCAAATTTGTTAGGAAATCGATTGCCAATAGCATGAAGAAACCCAAGAAACATTTAGGTTACAAAAAAACCTTGCAACGAAGAAAGTTTCTGTATAAAATTTGAAACGTCTTGCTCCATTATCATAAGTTTCTCCGTAGGTACCAAGATTTTGCTATGGGATTTACTAACAAGTACATTGTAGATCCTTTGTATTCGCGAGCCTATTTTCAAAGAAGAGATCTATTGCAATGACACAATCACAATCAACCTCTTAAATTCAATTATCTACCACAACCTTCCATTGAATATCCAACACATCCCAGTCAAGCCCTTCAGTGAATTTAATTAGGCTATCATTCTTCAAAAACAAGGATCAAATCTTAAAAGTGCACCTTTCAAGTAAATTTTTGATTATTGATTCAACTTCCCCAATAGGATTCTCATATCCTTTATCATTAGAAGCCACAATCAAGAATTAGGAATGTCTTTTGATGATATCATAGCATTTTCATCTTATCAGATCAAAACATCATCATTTTTGCACTTATCAAATTGTGATCTAAGTATAGAAAATTTTGAAATCATATGCCTATTTTTACAAGATCTGAATACAATAAACTGAAAGAGGATATCTAACAAGAAGATCATACTCGAAGAACTCTAGAAGAAGGTGAGGGTAACAATCCCCTTTATAGTGTGAGTCGTAATCCCCTTTTTAACGACAACATGGGTGAAAGAGAAAAAAATATGTTACCTTTCAACAGAGACATGACGAGAACTCCTATAGATAGTGATGATGAACAAGATGAAGAACATCATCTTAGAGAGGCTGAGAAAGATCCCAAATTTCACAAATACTTAGAAAAGATCTTAGAGTGCAACAAAGAGAAATATTTCCTATATTTGGTTGACAAAGGAGCTAAATTGCCTCATGATTTTGATACTGAGAACTTAAAGAAAATTCTTGATGAAACACCCTTGTCTGATATTAGTGCCTTGTCTCAACAAGTTAAGGCACTTCAAGGAAAAATTAAACACATGCAAGGGGGAAACAAAATGAAGACATATGCTCTTTATGACATCTGTCCTTATCCTTTTGACCGACATCTCAACATGATCCCATTTACCAAACATTATGAAATCCCAAAGTTTGATTGTTACAATGGGAAATCGGATCCAATCAATCATATTAGGGACTTTTGAAATATGACTTTAGAATTTTCCCATGTGGATACATACTTGATGCATTTTTTTCCTAGAAGTCTTCGAGGCCAATCTATGGAATGGCTATTGAGAATCACACCGCCTATCAAGGTATTTGAGGAATTGATTAATGAATTCATATCACAATATTCCTACAATATACAACATAAAATAACCATGATTGATCTTTTCAAGGCTAAATAGAAACCTAGTGAACCATTCATTACATTTCTTCAGAGATGGAGAAGATTGTCCGCTAGATACCCATGTCATGTTCTTGAAAAGGAAAAGATCACCACTTTCATAAATAGCTTAGATCAAGAGATGAGCTATCATCTTAATCTTCATTGTCCTACCTCTTTTCAGAAATTGATCAAAAATTCCATCACCATTGAAAGTGCTTTAATCTAGACAAGGGTAATAAAAATTGACAAGGACAATCCTAGCTCTTCAAATCACCACAACAACAATGACAAATCTAAGTTTTGGACTCGCAACAAAAACATGGTGAATGATGGTGTTGTAGATGTGAATCATGTCTCGACTAAGCCATTTGTTCTTAGTAGTCCAAGTTCTCCTTGCAACAATAACTATAACAATTTCAACTCGGCCACAAATCAAGGAAACAATCCTCCTCTGAGGAATAATGTGAATTAAACTTTTACTCCTAATCAAGGGAATGCCAACAATCAAGGTTTCTGTGGAAACAATAATAATGAAAATGCCTTAGGAAATTTCCCAAACACAAATTCACAATGATCTTCATTCTTCTCTAGCAAAAGAACTTTTACTCCATTGGATCAATCCTTAGAATCTGCATTCAAAGAATTGATGGCTAAAGATGTTCTTACTTTGCTGCCTCAACCCAACTTTGAACCCAGTGTGAAGCCTCCATCATGGAATGATGCATACTATTGTGATTATCATCGGTGCAAGGGCCATTGCACAAATAATTGTCAAGCCTTGAAAAATAAAACTGTCCAAGAGGGTATGTGTAGGATCATCATCGAAAAAATAGGCCCTTAAGTGGCAAAAAATTCAAAAAATTCAGATTTAGGCAACTTGATGTAAAAAATTGAATAATTTATCTATATTATTTCAAAAATATGTAGCAATATAATTTGTTGAAAATTAAATGTAGTTTCTAAACTACTAGGTTTTAAAAAAATCTATTTGGTGAAAATTTGAAATTTCAATGCGTAGTACTTAAATTTGGAAAGTAGGTGTTTGTCTAACCACCTAACCACAATAAAATAATAATATTTTAGATATAAGTAGAGGACTCATGTCCCGATGTGATGCAAGTTTTTTGTAATTTTTTCCAATTAAATAATTAATTATGAATTTTTTATTATAACTTTTAAAAAATATAAAAACTTGTGTGTCTGACCACCTTAACTTGGTGAAAAATTCATGAAATTCAATTTTTCTTTTTCTAATCCTATAGTATGTGAAGCATAGAATGTGACGCATATTTTGGTTTCAAAAAATGTGATACCATTTGAAAACTATATAGATGTTTTTCAATTAGCCTATCAACCAGGACTTTAGTCATAATTCAAATACAAAATGAATAATAATTACTTATTAAATTCAAAGTAAATCATAATTTATATTGGTGGAAAGATGAGAATCTATTTTAAAAACCCTTTTCGTTTCATCAATTTTGGGTATAAAAAATCGTCAGCCACATACCCATCATATTGCCACTTTTTGGCCCATCATGATCTTGCACATACCCAAGACTTAATAAAAAATGGCACTGTCACAATAGAAGGACACCAACAATCAAATGAAGACCACCAAGCATTTTGTAGCCCTTTACCCAACTATCAAAAGGGTGAGTCTTCTGAAAAAAATGTGAATCATATCAGCGATCATATAATCAATCATATCTACACTAACGACGAGTAGGTCAATGTTATAAAAGTTAAGGAAAAGATGGAATATAGAGAAGTCAACACAACAAAAAGGGCACAAGATAAAGTTGTCTTAAAGGGTGCTTCTTCAAAAACCATTGTTCCCCTACCTCAACATCGATATGACTTAATCAATCAACTTGGAAAAACTCCTACTCATATTTCTATCTTGGAACTCCTAAAGATTTCCCCAGCACACAAGGAAATTCTAGAAAAGGCCCTTGTTGAAAAAATTGTATCCACTGATCTAGATGTGGACTGATTTCAAGCCATGGTGGGACACTTATCCTCACCCACATGCCTCTCATTCTTTGAAAAAGATGACATTTCCATGACTCATCCCCATAACTCATCGCTATATTTAGAAGTCATGATCCACAAGTTTTGTGTCAAACGTGTACTAATAGATGGAGGTGATGGTTTGAACATATGTACTATGAAGTTAGTTCGGGCTTTAGGATTTTCTGAGGACTCCATTGATCCTAGAAGAAAGATTACTATTAAATCCTACGATGATAAGGAAAGAGCATCCTAGGGTCTAATCATGTTGCCAGTCAGAGTGGGACCTATTAACAAGAATAGTTTCTATCAAGTATTAGACCATGATCTTGCATACAACATCTTGTTGGGTCGTCCTTGGATCCACGAAATGCAAGTTGTTTCGTACACATATCATCAATGTATTAAGTTTCCTTATGATGGACAAGAGATCACAATACCAGCTAATAATTCCAATAGCCAGACTTGTGCCAACATCAAATCTAGTCAAGATACTTTCGTTCCCAACAATCAAGAAGCTTGTGTTAGTACTTCTCCCAAAGTTGATACACAAATTAGTTAGTTAACCAAAAGCTTTGAAAAGAAACTACGATTCAAGGAAAACAGAGTTGGGGAGTACTCTCTTTATCTTGTTGATCTTCCTAAATCGCCTCAGTCACATGTACAACCTTCTATCACACAACATCAACACAACCACCAACAAAGCCAAGTACAAAATTTAATGGAAAATTTATCAAATAAAAATTCCCCATGGAAGATCCTGAGGATAGAGAAGTTCTAAAGTGTCTCTATAAAGATGAAGATGAAACAGTTCTCAATGTCAAGATACCAACTGACCAATATGGTAAAGGGTATTCAATCATGCAAAAGATGGGCTATGATGGCAATGGTCCTATTAGGAAAAGAAAAGGAGTAGTTGAGCCTATTCACCTACTAGGACTTGCTGCCAAAGATAAAACAAGACTAGGCTATGATACTAACTCAAAAGAAAGACCATCCAAGTAGTTGCATGATATTTTCCTCACATTGCAAGAAGGTTCTGATACAAGACAAGCATGTTTGACAACAATTCAAAATTTCATGGATAATAACTCTGACACAGATTCTGGTGAATACGAATGGGACACCATCTACAATGATGAGTTCTGGAGAGACAAAAAGGTCGATGTGGTATACAAGCACACCCAAACTCTAATCAAAGGTGAAGGGTTAGGGTCCCAACCACAAGGATCTGAACTACAAGGTAACTATGATTCTAGTGATACCAAGTCGGATTTAATCGAACAAAACTATCATGAGAACAGTATCATCATTGATATGCCCCATATCTCAGATGCTACAGACAACTTCATTATGACCATAACTATAGCCAATTTCATGTAGCTCAATGACCCGCTACCACTGATCCATGCCGATCTCATTGACTGGGATCTATCTGAACCTATCGATATACCTATGTTTCCAAGCAATGAATCTATAGTGAACTTTCTTTCCGCAGACAATACAAATGTTTGTTCCACTGGTGATTTTCTACATAGAGTCTTTAATCAAGAGTGTCAAGTCTCCTAGCTGCAAAAATTAAAATGAAAAAGAAAGATCTAATGGTGAAAACTAGAATATGGCAGTGTTAGATCAAACAAAAGATAAAACAAAGAGCATATCAGATGGTGAAAACCTTTTTAAGGCACCAGATGATGGGATACTTGACACTCTTCCAGAGCATTATCATGAGTGATCGCCTATCTTGATTGAGCCTACAAAAGAATTTAATCTTGAAACTACAGAAAAACCAAGGATTCTACAGTTAGCTGCATCAATGACAGATAAAGAAGTACCTAAGTTCATGGAGTTTCTAAAAAAAAATCAAGTCAACTTTTCCTGGTCTTATGCAGACATGCCAAGTCTTCATCCTAATCTTATAATGCATCACTTGTCCATCAAACCAGGAGTTAAACCTATGAAACAAAAACTTAGAAAAATACATCCTCATGTTGCACTACTAGTTAAGGAAGAACTCAGAAAACTCCTTGATGTGGTATTTATAAGATCAATCTACTATGCAGAATGGATCTCCAATATTGTTCCTATGTCTAAGCCTGACAAAAGTATCAGAGTGTGCACAAATTTCAGAGATCTTAATAAAGCATTTCCAAAGGACGACTTCCCACTTCCAAGCATCGATACTATAGTTGATCTGACAGCTAGTCATGCCATGTATTCACTAATCGATAGTTTTTCTGGTTACAACCAAATCAAGATTTTGACCTGAAGACCAAGACAAAATAGCTTTCACATGTCCATGGGGGACTTATTGTTGGAACATCATGCCTTTCAGTCTAAAGAACTCTAGGGATACTTACCAAATAGCTATGACTACAATTTTTCATGACATGATGCACACATTCATGGAAGACTATGTAGATGATATATTGGAAAAGTCATACACAAGAGGACATCTTGAAATATTATCCAAAATATTTGCAAGGTTGGAAAAGTTCAAAGTTCGCCTCAACCCCAAGAAATGCATTTTTGGGGTAACATCTGGAAATCTTTTGGGCTACATAGTATTAGCAAAAGGAATTGAAGTAGATCCTATGAAGCTACAAGCAATCATGGAAATGCCTCCACCAAGGAATATCAGTCAGTTGAGATTATTACAGGGATGACTTCAATCTATACGAAGGTTCATTGCACAGCTAGCAGATAAGAGTATCCTTTTCATACATCTACTGCATAAGAATGTTCCTTTCAAATGGGATGATAAGTGTGAAATGGCCTTTCAACAGATCAAGCAGTAATTAATGAAACCACTAGTACTAGTACTGCCAAATCTAGACAAACCTCTAATCTTATATATTGCCGCAACAGAGACATCTTTGGGGGCCTTATTAGCACATGAGGCTCTATAAGAAAGAAATGTGCAATTTATTACATCAGTTGAATGCTAATAGGTCATGAACTCAACTACACTTTCATCGAGAAGGATTGTCTAGTAGAATTCTTTGCCTCACAGAAGTTTTGACACTACATGTTAACTCATACAATCAATCTTGTTGCAAAGATTGATCCACTCAAGTATCTATTAAGCAAAGCTACATTGACAGGAAGGCTGGAAAAATGGGTCATGATATTAAGTGAGTTTGACATCCATTATGTTGATCGCAAAGCAATCAAAGGAAAAGTTATCGCCAATCAATTAGCTAATGCACCACTCTAAGCAGAACATCCCATACATATTAAATTTCCAGATGCTAATGTCTTCACTTCAGAATCCAAACAACCATGGTCTTTATATTTTGATGGTTCTTTCACTCAACATGGATCGGGGGAAGGCATACTCTTTGTCACCCCTTAAGGACATACCATTCCTTGGTCATATAGGCTAATGTTTCCATGCACCAACAACATAGCCGAATATGAAGCTTTAATCACTCGACTCAAGATAGCGTTAGAATGGAGAATCATAGAACTATACGTCTATGGTGACTCACAGTTAGTCATTAATCAGATCAATGATGATTATCAAACCAAAGATGAAAAACTAATGCCATATAAGAAAATGGTTGATGATTTCAAGAAGTACATCATGGATATCAAGTTCATATAGATTCCAAGACTTGATAACAAAGTAGTTGACGCCATGGCCACGATCAGATCATTGCTACAACTCCTAGAAAATTAGACTCACTATGACTTTCAGTTGTAACAATCATTTACACCTGCTTATGACACACCTGAAAGCCAAATAATTTGCCACTTAGTGTTGCCCAATTTTCACCTACGAGCTACATCAGTTGGGAAATCTATGTTTCAATTGTTCATAAAGGCCAAATGGGGACATTGTTGTGCATGATTAAATCATACATCTGATGCTAGGTCACAAGGAACTCAGTTGGAAAGCCTGCCTCAGTCAAGTTTGGCATAAAAATCCTCTAAGGAGAAAGTCACCAAGACCTTCCAGATGTCTCGCCAACTAGCAGGGGTTCTATTTATTTTTTGAAAAGTCTCAGTCGGCCAAACATTTTAAATCGCTGTGGGTTTTTAGAAGTCTCCCCGACATGCTGAAGTCTTGTCGACATGGAGTGGTGGTCCCAGATAGAAATCTCACCGAAATTAAATGAGGTCGCCATGATGTTTGGCCGAAAATGATTGTCTTGCCGATGCTTTTCTGAAATATCGATATAACTTTTGAGCTCAGAGAGAAGTCCTGCCGATAGAGGAAGTCTCAGCGAAAGGTTGTGGCTTCGCTATAATGTCTCCCTGACATGCTGTAGGTCTCGGTGAAATGTTATACATTTGACAAAAGGTCTTTCTGACAGTGGTAAGCTATGTCGATCACTGCTTTAGAACATAATCGCATCGGGGAGACATGGCTAGTGTCTCATTGTCATGCGATTTACATGAAGCAACCTTTGACTGCTCAAAGAAACTTGTGTGGCATCTATTCGACCAATCAGAGGAAGCTGAAGGTGAACCATCAGTCATTTGACTGTTTGACTCCCCCTGTGAACGAGATCAACAGAGCACAAACGGCATGGACTTTTCCTGAGATTAAAGGTGATGGAGCAGCTCAACAAGGAGGTTCAAGAGTGGACAGAGAGGCCATGAGTCACAGGGACAACTTGGATGTCGGCTAATAAAGGATATTCAAGAGTGGACAGCGAGGATACCCATTGAATGTAGAAGTAACTCGATTTAGAAAAAGATCTAAGGACATATCTTTCTGAGGCAAATATTTTTGTAAGCCCAGAGGGGCTGATATCTTTTTGTATATATGGCATTTTTTGCCTCTCTATAAAGGAGTTTGGATTATGCATTCTAGAGAGTTAGTGATTTTTCTCAAATCCTTTCTCAGTTGATGTATGCTTTGTAACTCATCTAGAATTTTGAATATAAAATACAGAGCTTACCTTGGAAACTAGTGTTAGTGTTCATGCTACTTTCATTTTCTTCTAGATTATGTGATTTTTGAACTGTGTTTTCTCAATATGCATTCAAACTTTAAAGCTGTGAAATTCATCTTTCCTTTTTATAGTGTATATGCAAATTAAGCCTTTCAAGAATGATGCATAAGTTTATGAAGTTCATGTTGAGTAAATAAAGTAGCTATCATTAGTTTTATAGTGTATGTTCATCTATTTTATTTCATGATTCCTATCAGTTTGGTGCATCACCATAGGAGCATTTTTTTCAATTTTATGTTCCTTCTCCCTTTACCTCACAAATATTAGTAATTAAGTGATATCACCATAGGAAGCCATCCTTCTCTGAGGTTGACCTTTTTTTATAAGTGACCCACAACTTTAGAGGTCTTCCCATGTTACACTGAGGTGTTGAACATTAGGTTCAACAGGGGGCAATTCCAGGTGATAACACTTAGTAGGATCTAATTCACCCTGGTATGGAAAGATTTATGCCTACCTAAAAGATGGCATCTTACCACCTGACTTATCTCATAACCAAAAGTGCAACTTTATTCACCAATCCTCTCGCTATACTCTTATCACTGACATCCTTTATCATCGCGGTCTTGATGGTACTTTACTTTGACATCTTGAAAGTGAAAAATATGACAAGTCTTTACAAGAAGTTCATGGTGTCATTTGTGGTACTCATTCAAGTGGACTGACCTTATCCATGAAATTGATTAGAATGGGTTACTACTGGCCTATAATGGAGAGGGAATCATTCACTTTTGTGAAGAAGTGCTCTAAATTCCAGATTCATGGGAATATCATCCCTGCTCCTACGCAAGAACTTCACCCATTCACGCTAACCTGGCCATTATCTCAGTGGGGGTTAGATCTAGTTGGCAAGATTCATCCTTCATCATCAAACATACATAAATTCATCATCATAGCGATGAAGTACTTTACCGAGTGGATTGAGGCAGTACCTCTCACTAAGGTTACCGACAAATAAATCTCATCGTTCATCCTCAATTATCTCATTTTTCGGTATGGAATTCCCAAATCCATCATCACAGATAATGGACAACCATTCAAGAATTAGGATGTTGATGAATTTTGTGAGAGATTCCATATCCAACACAGATATTCAACACCTTATTATCCACAAGGGAATGGCCAAGTAGAAGCCTCGAACAAAACAATACTAAACATCTTGAAGAAGACTGTGAATGATACAGGGAAAGATTGGCATGTTCAACTCAATCTCGCATTATGGGCCTATAGAACTAGCATCCAAATGCCAACAAGAGCAACACCATATGCTCTTGTCTATGGAGCAGAAGCCATTTTTCCACTAGAGGTTGAGATTCCATCACTAAGGGTATCATTGAAGGCTCTCACAATAGATGATGACTACCGAGTTTCCTGACTGCAAGAGCTGGAAATCCTTAATGAGAAGAGACAATGAGAAACTAATCATTTGAAAGCATATCAACAAATGATGTCTCGCAGCTATAATCATAGAGTCAAGCTACGTACCTTTCAGGTTGGTGATCTTGTTTTGAAGCAGAACCCACACAATTAGCAAGACAAAGAGAAGAAAGGTAAGTTCAAACCAAATTGGTTGGGTCCATACGTGGTCATCGTAGTATACGGTTCAGGAGCATACAAGTTGTCAATGCCAAAAGGGGACCTATTTGATGAACCCATCAATAGCATGCACCTGAAAAAGTATTATGTTTGAAGTAGTTATCATCATCCATAAAAAGTCCTGAAAATATACAGAAATAACATAAAAAGTCCTGAAAAAGATACAAAAATAGTAGAAAAAGTCCTAAAAATATACAAAAACAACATAAAAAGTCTTGAAAAAAAAAACAAAAACAGCAGAAAAAGTCCTAAAAAAATACAAAAACAGTAGAAAAAGTCCTAAAAAAATAACAAAAATAGTAGAAAATGTCCAAATAAATAAATAAATCATCATAGGGTGAAAACCTGGCAATAGGAAGTCTATTGACAAGAAAAATACAAAAAAAAAAAAAAGAAATCAAAAAAATGCAATAAAAACAAATAGTGAAAATCTGGCAAACATACGTTATTTGTAGCTCTCAATCTATTAGCTCATGTTTTTCACTTAGCTTCTCATAATTCATTCCATCATCATGCTATCATTTGCCTAAAGCGATAATGTCTTACCATGGCTTGATCATTGTACATATCCATTTTTAGCAAGTTGTGTCAATACTAGGGGAAAATGTTGATATACTACGGGCACTCAACTTTCAGGTTCTACCAAAACAGCTAGACAATTACATAAAATCCAATCATGTGAATAAATAATCAAATCCTATGAACAACTATCCAATCATTGATCCATATCACAATAGCTTTCAGCAAGTACCATATCATGATACATATATAGATGATCTAAAATATGAATAATGTTTGGAATAGTAGTATTATATTTTGAACAATGGTTGTTTGATTTTTTCTATCATTCCTCTAGAGCACATGCAATGATGTACTAAACTAGAGTGGGGAGGAAAGAGAATGATTTTTCTTTATCTGTTGTCTTGAGATTGACTATCAATCTGGTGCAAATATGTCGCGAGACATGATTTCCAAAACATATCATTGATGACAGTTCCAAATTTGCATCAGAAAGTGGTTAATCTTTGTCTATTTATGCAAGAAATACTCAGGTCATCTCAGTTCAATTATACCTCGATGCTTGTGTTCACTTGCTATATTAAAAATCATGAAATTTGTACTCTGGTCATCATTGGTGCTAATTTCCCCTCTGATGCTTGTACATATTTCCAACATTTTTAAACGCTCTATGATGATTTAAGAAAGCTACCAAAAGGCTCAACAAATAGTTGGTTTTGTTTCATTGGATTTCATTTAGATCATTGTACATATCTACATATTGGATTTGCATCAGAGTTTTGAAAGGCTGAACAAAAACATCAACAGTTGTCATGTCTCTTTGGATTATTTGTGGACATTCGAACATTTTTTTCATTACCATCTTTTATCTTCATCATCATTATCATTTCATCTAGGTCATGTACATGTCATATAGGATATCATTTCATCATTCATTTTCCTATCATTTAGATCCTTTATCATTTATTTATCCTTCATTATGCATTATCATTTCATTTATCATTTTTCATATCATTTCATTTCATATCATTGATCATTCTCATTTTTATCATCTTTGTTTTATTGTGTATCATTTAGATCCTCTGTCATTTCATATCATTCATTTATTCATTAGGTATTTCATATCATTTTTCATTTTCATATTATCTATCATCTTCATCTCATTAACATCTTATCATTTTTATATAGTTGCATACCATTTATCATCTTCATTATCATTTCATCATCATTTTGTCATCATTTCATTTATCATTTCATTACATTATCCTTTATCATTTTATTATCATTATCATTTCATTACATTATCCTTTATCATTTCATTACATTATCATTTCATTATATTTCATTACATTATCATTTCATTACATTTCACTACATTATTACTTATCATTTCATATCATTTTCATTTATCATTGCATTTCATTTCATCATACTTATCATTTCATATCATTATCATTGCATTTCATTTTCATTTATCGTTTCATCAACATGTCATTTATCATCTTCTAATACATGTCATTATTTTTAATCATGTTCATTTCATCCCATTATTTATCATTTTTCACATTACATTCATATCATATCTTTAATCATCTATCATGCCATTTTTCTCATAATCATTTATCACATATCATTTCATATCATTTCCTTAATCATATACATACTACAAATTGATGATGCATTTTATAAACATAAACATCCATTTTTTAGCACATTTATTTCTTGCATTTGACAAATCCAAAAACAAACATTCCATACATACATTGCATTTCCACATCATTTGCAAAACATTACATTTTTCATAAACATATCATATATCCCATTGCATATTTTCATAATCACATCATAAGTAATCTACCTGAATGACATCATTAGTAAACACCATAAATCATCATCATAATCATCCTGCATCACAAGTTAGTCCTTAAACTATCAAAAGCATCATACACCCATCTCATAACACATACAAACAAGTGCATATCCATATCATCATCACATCAAAAATGCACATCATCAAAACTCATCGCCGTTGTATATCATCGCTCATAAAAAATACATACAAATTTCCAAAATTCAATGAAACTGAATAGTATCAAGAGATACATGAGATATGATAAAAAACAATGTACATGCTCAAAAAATGATATACATCAATAATACTCAATCAATAAATCAAGGCTGGCTAGTGGAGCCCCCTAATGGAGCTAGTCTAGAGGATGATGGCTTGCCACTACCCCCTACATCTAGATCATATCGCGGCCCTATGACCCCTTTGCTCTGTGACGTAGTTTATGATATGCTCCTAGATCTGCTATGAGACTGTGGGTAAACCTCTCTGAGTTTGGGAGGGAACAACTCCTCATATCTAATCCGATAGTGCTCAGCCTCCTTGGCTATCTCAAATCCCTCTGCAATAGCATCTCACAAAGATGCACTCTCAATAGTGCCCATGAGTCTCTGAGCAACACCCTCTACCTCTGCTGCACTTTTTCTGAAGGATTCCCTCTCTGCTATCAATTGGGCCACATGTGGGTCCTGGGTAGGAGGAGGTACTTGTGACTGTTCATGTAACTGTACTACCAAACTTTGAGCCTGAGCCAACTAGCTCTACAACTACGCCTATTACCCATGAAGTGTATGTACCTAGGCCTATAGAGTATCTATCTGTGCCTACTGCGCTGTGGAGGAGACCCTGATCACTATCCAACATATGGTACCACTCCTCGGTCTCTGCATGACCTGAGCACTGCCCAAGATATTTGTCCTCTGCCTCATTGACCTCTGCTCCTCCCCTCTACCATCATCTAAGCTCTCCTCATCTCCACTCTCCTCCTCCTCTCCTCCGCCAACTGCCTGCTCCCCCCTGCCACACCCTCCTATCTCCTAGCCCCTAGTTATTGTGCCACCAAAATGGGTGTTGGCTCATCGAGACATGTAAATCGTGGAAATGAGTATGTGCGAAAATAAATAGAGTACTCCTTAGACATACCCGCATCAAGAATATCAGGCCTACCATCCCATACTTGGGTTGTAAAGTTGTATACTCTATATATGCAACCTGATAAGAAATGCAAGGCCCCCATCTAGGCTCTTCTGTGCACTGTCCATAGTGTACAACACCCTGAGGCATCCCTTATGTGAATCTGAACTGTCTTTGTACTCGCAATGCCAAAAATCTCTCTATAATGAATGAGGTTCGACCTATCAGAAACCAAAGTATACACACAAATGACATCTCCAAATGATCTGTATCCCATGCTTCACAATCCATGTATGGCCTCCATATTAATGCATCAACATCGTCCAAAGTCTGTTGCTAGTACTCCAACTTGCCTAGCTTGGGTTGGAGAAGTGAAATAGAATATGCATACACGTATGGATTTCCTGGTGGTCTAGCTCTAGGACAAAGTGGTCTCGTAATCGCAATATGCTCCCTTGCCTAGATCTAGAGTACGGTAACACCACAAGACAAGCTAGCTAATCCTTTGGATACCACCTGGTGCAAGTCATGATATAAATGTGCCAACATACAACCCCCACAAGCATATCTCCATGGCTACCCCATCATCTACTCAATGATCCTCCCCCACGCAACTAATAATCCCTTTGACCGACAATCCAGACAAAGGAAGCCTCCAATAAATGCACCCAAAATGGCAGGTAAGGCGGGATATCCCCTCAGATTTTCCCATGGCACCCAATACCCTGCTATATGAACATCCCCATACACCCTCCTAAGTGTGACTATACCACCTAACTCCTTGTGGTCATAGAACACAAGGAACCTGCCACTGGGATCCCCAAAATCCTGTATATGTCCTCTAGGGTCACCGTCATCTCACCTGTTGGCAAATGAAAAGTATTATGCTTTGAATGCCATCTCTCTGCTAGCGCGGTCAACAACCCCCTATTCACCTGAGTAGGAGGCATAGACAACAATGGTGTAATGCCCCATTGTGTGAACCCCAAAGGACAACAAAATACCACACTAATTTTTTTTTTACCAAGGAACATTGCACAAGATGAATATGTACATACATTACATGAAGAGCAACTATGCATTTAAAAAGTTATCTACATCCTCTGGGGTACACATAATGGTCATTACGAAATGTAAACTTTTACAAAAGCAAATGTAAACCAAGATTACATAAAGATAACATATAATCATCCATAAACAAGAGAGAGGAAAACAATACACCATTTTATTACAATTCAATTCATAGTTCCAAAATACATTTGTGGAGCATATTTCCATAGATACAACACATCATGATTACATTAATACATTATGTAATTCTTCCCTTATAACAATAAGAAGAGTACATAAAGTACAATAATAATTACATTAAAGGAGAATAAGGTACAAGGTGAGGAAAAGTCTTCAACAATGTGAAGCTATGGAACTCTACATTTGCTTCTGCATCATGAACACAACTTGGGAACCCAATGGGGTGTGTAGCACGTTCCACCCGACCATGTGGACCCGGAGGTCCACCCCTTGTGCTAGGAGATGACAAGAAAGGACCCACAACCAAGACAGACAAGTAGTACGATCCCAAGAGCAAACCACAAAGTCAACCAAAACATAACATACAACAATCTCAATTACCACTTTACCAAGTGATTGCTTCCGAAGGAAAACAAAGGAAAACAAGGGATGTATCAAGCATAAAAATCACAACAAATGTGTGTGAGAGGCATGATCCTTCTTGCTTAAAGTCATAACTAAGGTAAACAAATAATAGAACATAGTACATCCATGAGAACTTAAAATAAGAATACGATCAATGGAAACACAAAGGTTGAGTCATGAGGAAATTCAACATTAAAAGGGTTTCCCATCGCCTCTGGAAGCCTAACAACCTACCACCCATGACTATCGAACACAGAAGTAACTTAAACATTCGGGTTCCCATTATATCCAAAACAAGAGGAAAATCATGATCAACATGGAACCACAACATGCATAAGGAATCAATCCCAAAGAGCATTCAGAATAATAAATAACTATCCATATGTCATGCCCACAAATTTTCACTATAAGAAAAACCCAACTATATATTTTTTGAAAACTTAAATAAGTTAATGTCTTGTCTATGAGTATTAAAGTGTGACACTATCATGGTCAAAGTTGTACATCTAATTTATACTATATAACTTCTCCTCTTTGAGAGCATGATAACAGTTAAATAATTACTATTACTACCCCTGCAACAAAGCTTTTATCATCTAGAATTATTAAATCCATTATTAATTATTCTCATGTTACTCTCATTTCTCTTATTCTAATATTCGATTTATTTCAACATTATAATTAACTTTCTTGATAATGTCGTTTAATAAGAAGTCCATATTGATACTCACCAAATCCCTTAGCCTAAGCATTTACATAAAATAATAGTACTGACATTGCTTGTAATATGAATAATATTCATATAACACTTATAACATTATCATTGTAAATACCTCTTTATCCATTGTCCTTTCTCCTCCTTGGTTTGGGACAAGCTTCTGAAATGCTGGCATTTTTCTTGGGTCCCTCCGGAGTTGGTTGAGGATTTTTTTGCTCAATGGAAACCCCCCTCTTTCAACCCCTTTATAAAAAAGCTGTGGGCCTTCTGTTTCCCCATGTGACTTGGGGAATTTGGAAAGAAAGAAACAACCAGATCTTCAGGGATAAGGATTCTTCGGAGGAAATTGTGTTTGAGAGAATTCTTAGGATGATCAAAGAAAACTTCTCTATTGTCCCCTTCAAGGAAGACAAGGTTGAGACTGTGATTTTTTCTCCTTTTGACAACCTGATTGCCAGGGAATGGAGAATTAAATGGGATATTTCCAATGCCCCTAATTCTACCAAAAAATCTAGGGACGGTGTTTGCTGGAGTTTTCCTATGGAAGGATGGGCCAAAGTTAACTTTGATGGTGCGGCCAGAGGAAACCCATGAAAGCCTGGGTGTGGTGGGGTCTTAAGGGATTTAGCAGGAAACTTTATGGGAGTTGTTGCCACTCCTCTGGGGGTCCAAACCAATCATGTGGTGGAAGCGGCGGGGGCTTTTTACATTATCAACATGGCTGCGGGAATTAATTGCAAAAATTTATGGCTCGAAGGTGACTCAAAAAATATAATTGATTGCCTTTGTGGTAGGTCCCAGCCAGCTTGGTCGATAAAAAAATGGATTGATGATGCCAAGGCCTTACTTAGTAAGTTCGACAGAACAAGAATAACTCATGCTTACCATGAAGTGAATGCGGTTGCGGATTTTTTTGCCAATGAGGGAGTCGAGTGTGATAAAATCCTCACGTGGCATAAAAAGACTGACCTCCACTTCGATGTCCAAGCTTTATTGGAGCTCGATGAGGTGAACGAAAAAAAGGTGGCGTCTTGTAATAATGAGGAAGGTACGAGTCATGAATAGCAAGTTTAGAAGATATAATGGGGCCGAGAGGATCTGGCTGATAAATTATTTACTTTAGCACGCTTTGTGGGTCCTGCAAAGCAAAGGAACTTTCTGGAACAGGTTTTCTGTCTGTAACTGTATTCGAACTAATATCTCAAAAATGGGCAGGGAATGGAAGAGGGTTGAACCTACCAGCTTTGAGTCACACACCAAGAACGCCAAAGCTTGGAGTAAAATAAGAAGGGGTGGCTTACTTCCGTTCATTGAGAAACTCCATGGCCCTAAGGAGGAGATTACAGATTTCTTTGAGAAGAATTGGAACAATGGGGAGGTTCTCCTCTTTGGCAGGAAAGTTTAGATTGATGAAGCTTTGATTGCGGAGGTGACTGGCATTCTGATGGAAGAGCATAAATTCTTCAGAGACAGAAAATTCTCTAACGAATCTGTGTTGAGGTTCCCCAAATCTGAAACGGAGAAGCAAAACCTTATCAAGATGACAAATAGTTACTATGAAGTGGACACTATAAAAGCATTATGGAGAAAAGTGTTAAGGGTTATCATGGAGTACATCACTCTCGACGGTGGCTTCACTAGGGTTTATGGATATCACTTCGTGCTGCTTAATCACTTCCAGCATAAGGTGCGTGTCTCTATCCCCTTCTTCTTGCTTTGTTCCCTGAGAAATAGCTTTTTTGATCACAGTAGAAGCCCTAAAAGATACCCGATTCTTCACACGGGTCTTTTAAGGCTCATTTATGAGCACTTTCAGAATATGCCTGCCCTTCCTAACCCTACGGCCCCTTTGGAGCTTGATGAAGACGATACTGAGCCTAGCATTTCTGATACCAAAGCTTCACCCGACTGTGTCAAGAGCTCTTCGCCTCCTCTGCCCCCCCTTCTGCCTCTAGCCGCTCCCCTCAACCTTCTGGCACCTACTCTGCTTCTGCCTCTGGCCGCACTAACCCTAATGCCAATTTGGCGGGCTCTAGCTCTCCGGTTAATAAGCTTGTTTCCTACCCTAATGACTCCCCTGTTGTTTCTGCTAAGGCGGCCGGGGTTAATCTTGAGGACCCCCATGTTCCTCAGAATATTCAATAGGAGAACTTTACCCCCCTGAGAGGAGCGGAGTCGGTGTTTTTTGGGGTCAATTCTGATTGTGAGCCCCCTTTTGACTTCGTTGGTAATGCCAAGAGCTGCTCTCGGGACCAGTTGAATTCTGCCAAATGGGTTTTTCATGAAATAAGTGAGTTGAAAACTAAAAATTTGTCTCTTCATAGCAAGCTGGGGGAAATTGAAGCCAAAGTTGCAGGGTTTATTCAGCTCGAAGCAGAGAAGAATTACAACGTGAAGGACATTACTCAAAAGGACAGCACTTTCGAAAATGGCATTGAAAAAATCAAAGGTACTATGAAAAAAATTGTGGAGCAAAACTGTAGAATTGCCAGACATAACTCTGTTATCATCAGGGCAATGTCTGAAAGACTGGAGAAAACCTAGAATAGAGCTCTGATTGTCGATCTTGATCAGGAGAAAGACCAGGACGAGGAAGCTGGAATCTCTAAACGAACCAGATCAAGCACGAAAAGGAAAGCCCTGACCACCTTAAACATGACTCATATTTTTATCGAGGGGGTCCAGGAAATGGCGGACTTGGAAGAGGTTGCAGACGAGCTCCTCAATTCTATGAATTAGTTGTGGCCGAGCCCAACTTTTTCTGTTTGTTGGCCTTTTTCTGGTTTCTTTAAGGCTTTTTGTTGCTGCCTGCTAATGTTGGTTTTTATCTTTCTGGCAGTTTTTCTATTTTTCGGACCTTTGTTTTGGTCTCTTCCTGTTTTGTTACTTCGCGGTTTTAGGTCCCTGTAAAACCCATTTATCCCCCTTTTATCAAAAACATTATCATTGCAAATATAGTGATTAAATATACAACTAATCATATCCCGAACAAATTTTGGTATAACACTAATTTTACCATTAAGTTTATTGTCCCTTATTAACACTATTACGATGATTAAAATACCTATGTTAACATCAAAGCATTTTATGTTGCTATTAACTAATTAACTTTAGCCTATACAATACATTTATAAAGATATTCTTTTTTAAGTACAAATGTTCTTTTTACCTCAAGAAATAATTTAAAACAATAATAGTGACTTTCTTTTATAATTAATAAATTATTTCATATATTTATATATTTACTTTAAGAAGACCTAAAGTAAGGAAGATAATATATATTTTATTTTTCCTTATCTAAATAATACTTATCTTTATGAAAGAAGACTAAAATAACAAAAAGAAATGAGATCTATTTTAATAAAAATAGGTATGCCAAATCTTAAACTTTTTGTTACAAACTTTTATTTACACAGTTGGCATGTTCTTTATCCATGGGAGAGGAAATGCATTCTCACGTGAGAATTAAACTAAGAAGCTTATAAAAACTATGGTGATTGAGATAGGTGGAGCCCATTTAAATTGGTATTTTTCTGCGTCACTCCATAATAGTGAAATTGAATTTTTTTTTTTTTGCCGCCTAAAATGATTAACGAGAGCAGCAATGATTTACTTATTCACTTGGGTTTGTTTAATCTTGCAACTCGTGATTTCAATTGTCATTAATATAAACTTTAAGGTTGAATTAAAAAAATGCAATAGAACTGCTATGGTTAAGATCTTGACTGTGAATTTTATTTTAATAATGATACTCTAAAATTCTCGTGAAACCTTAATTTCCAGCTGTTGCTCGTTAAACTGGAGAAGTGATAGGACATTGCCAGCGAGGAAAAGTTTGGAGGATGGTAATCAAACGTGGCAGGGGAAACAACAAAACAATAAGAAAAAATAGAAAATGACCGAAATGATGAACGACTGAGATTCATATAATCATCTTGCATAGATACAGACGTCGGAAAGCCACCAATATTCCTTTATAGGTTTCCATGTGCAAAGAGAAAACCTGACAACAAAATGAGACCTACCTTCTGCTTTCCCCGATATTCCTTCTCTTTTATTTTTATTTTTACAGTGCAGAGGGGGCACGTGAGTCTACAGGCAATTTTTTTTTTTTTTCTATGCAGAGGGGCACGTGAGTGTTGGCAGAATGCCTCAAAGAAATGTGATCTTCAGGAATGCAATGATTGCAGGATATGCACAAAGTGGATTTTAGTGTATCACTTGGGTTTCAGAATTTGCAGTTGCAGACTGGTAACTCCAAAACACAGAATTATTCATCGCTCCTTGCTGACACTGTGGTTGTTAAGGATAAAGGGCCCGAAAATGCAGCTGGGGTTAGCTACCAAGTATATACTGCTGTTGCATACTCATTTAATGACGATGACGAAGATGAGGCAATGAAACAAAAACCCAAGGCCGAGGTAAATGGAGGAAAAACAGGCATCTCAATTTCAAGCAAATGCAGGACATGAACAAGATGGATTTATTGAAAAGGCTTTAGAAACTTTCTAGCAAATGCAATTGTAAGATGACACCAAAGGAACCAGGAAAGTTATTTACAAATTTTCTTTTAAAACTTCCTATTATGTTCAAACACTGCGGTTGAGGCAGGTTGAAAATGGAGCTAGGAGATCTTAAGAGTTCTCTTTCAAATTTGAAAAGGATCAGGATGTCCAGCCTGAGAACTGTGAAAGCTTAAAAGCTATAGGCCATATATATGCCAGCAAGGGCAGGCAAAGAAGGCTTTTGGAAATTTTAAGAAAGGCAACTCGTGGAATAGTTGACTGGGATAGTTCTAGTTTCAACTGACCGCTTTCTCATGAAATCTCATTGATATTATAATCTTGCAAGACCTTATCATAGTATAAGTGATTATGACACCGCGAGATACTACTACATGGCATCAGTCAAGAAAAGCCAGAGGCCACAGGATTTTGTGTTACCATTCTTGGGCTGGGACAGGTTACGAATAAAATCAGAGAGATTATTTAAACCTCTACAACATTCTAATTTCGAGTACTGCAGATGTGTCAGGTTGCCAACGGAATCAGGAAGGCTATTTACTCCTCTAAGAAATGTGATCTCATGAAATGCCATGACTGAAGAAAATGTACAAAGCGGATTTGTTTTACCAATTCAAACATGTTTTTCATACCAAATATTTCTACGAGATTCTGGTGACTTGTTTTAAATTTGGAATTTTGGTTCATTAAACACTACAGAACAAGAACAAGTATACCATTTGGAAATATGATATCCTCTCTATATAACTACAAAAATTCCTCTATATTATAGTTTAAGACATCAATGAAATGCAGGAAGAAGTAGGAGACAAGCTTATAGTACCTGTTTCACTAATTGAGGTAAATCATGTACCATAGCTAGAACTTGATTATAGACAACTGCAGAATTAATTTCCTTGGCAAGCAAAAATGCAGAGCTGAAAGATGTCCTTGGAGTAAACTTTGAAACCTATTCTCAATAGTTTTCTCATGCGTTTAGTTTCCTGTCGTAGCAGTTCTGCCGAGGCCACCTGTGACGTCATTTTCCCTGCCATCTGATTCCTCCCATCCTCCAGATTTTTCTGCTTCCCTCTTCTTTCATCGCTCACTCCACTCAAAACTCCTCCCCAAAAGGCCAGATTCATAGATGTCCTAAGAAGATATGCATGCAAAAAAATAGGACATGTGAACTGTTTGACAGAACGAGGGTGCTTAAACAAGACACGTGAATTGGAAGGAATACATTGAAGGCAGGTGGAGGGCTCATGCCAAGGCAGGTGTACTTCTTAGATGCTCTTTTAAGTTTATTTATTATATCAATTATATATATATATATATACTTTATTTTTGTTTATTTCTACATTTATTATTTTGAATATTATTAAATCTCATATTTTTAAACATATTTAATGACATACATTAATAATATTAAATGTATTTTCATTTTCCTTATTCTCTAGAACTATTGACACAAAATTTTCAACTACCATTTATATTATTTTAGTATTAATAATAATAATAATAATATTTATTTTATTTGACATTATTTATTATTATTATTATTATTTTACTTTATTAGTAATCTCTAGATGAAATAAAAAGGACTTATATTTCTCTTAATAATTTTATGAAGGAATTGATTCAATGACAGAATAATTGAACAAATATTATTTATATATGCAAATACTAAAATTTTCAATTTAAACTTCTTAAATCAAATAACATCCACTTTCTACTGCTCACTTAACTCAATGGCACGATTAACAATGAAATCTCAAATAGCACTTACACAGAAATCTAGAGAGACTAATTCAGAGGGGTGCTACAACAATAGTCCCAACCCACATCCAACTATCAACTGTACATCTGCAGGTGTGAGATCTCGTATCTAATCCCAACCTATATGGAAGTGCTCTCTAATCTGGAAGTTTTTTAAAACCTCCTATTTTTGGTCATCACAAGGACAATCAATTAGACTCATATCATCGACTCATATCAATGTGATCTATTTATTTCACATCATACAACTCAATCAACCCCATATCAAGTGACCCATATCAGTGACTCATATCCAATGAATCATATCAAGTATTCTATTTAAGTAACTCATATCAATCAATGCTAAATCTATCTATCTAAATATCAAATCGATCTAATCTATCATCATTTACTATTTGTTTTCTTTTTCAGGAAAGAAAATTTATCAACAATCAAATCATCATCCTATTTGTACTTCAGTCATGAATGCAAATATGTTTTCAATCACATCATCTACTATTTTTTTTCTATTGCAGAAATTTTTTTTATAAGAAATCATATCAATCATGTACTCTTTTTTTTCTAAAAGAAAAATTATCAGCAAATTGCAACGCAATCAATCATTCTATTCTTTGGAAACAAAGTTATCAACTATCTACTCTTTGCTTTCTATTTTGGGAAACAAAGTCAACAATTCATCTTTTTTCAGATTTGCTATCATTCCTATGCATATCAACATGATGAAAAGAAAATTTATCTATCTATTGACCAAAGAAGCAATAATACATCATCATTTTCATCACTTTCATCATACAATGCATTTTGCCTAAATTTCCTAGATGCACGAATCTATGGCCTAAAAGTGCTAAAACCCTATATGTGTTGAAGTTTCCCCCTGATGCGCTAAAACACCAGATGCACCATTTTGTGTCCTCAAAGCTTGCTAAATCAATTTCTCTATGCGCTATTTCCCTATATGTGCTAAACCCCTAATCGAATGTGCCATTTCATCTACCCGATGTGGGAAAATATTAAAAGTGTTATTTTGTTTCCTATATGCACTAATGTACCAATTTTCTATCAGCATTCTATAAGTGCTATTCTGCTTATCACATGCGCTAAATTTCCTTCTACCCAACAAAGCTAAATCACACCCTATATGCACTAAAGGAACCATCATAAGCACTACTTTATTTCCTAAATGCCCTAAAACGGACTGTAAACCCTAAATCCGCGAGAAAACATCACAAAAATTGACTGAAATCAAAAAATTTCAAAGGAAAAGAGGTTTGAATCAACTCACTAGTGGTCCATACATGACTGGTCTCTAGTATTGGTGGGCATGCTCGAATCTATGTCTGTGATACATAATCTCCATCTCACCAAGTCACTATCAGAGCAAAAATTTCCTCAAGTCAAATGGTGAAAATGACTTGCCCTTTTTACCCCTTTTATCTTTTAAAGGTCAAACAAGGTGGGTTTTTGGTGGCATTTTATTTTTATTTTTATCTTTTTATCAAACTCTGACCTTGTTTTTCAAACTAGGGCATCTTTTAATCAATTATTGGGAGCTAAATCACTGCGTCCCTCTCATCATCCGAATTTCATCACCAACTCAACATTTTTCTCATCATCAGTAATTTACCTCTCGAGGGGGCATCATCAATATGAGGCTTTTTTTAATCAGGGGCATATCAGTTAAATTCTTTTCGATCAGGCAAAAAATCAAACACAACAAATTTTTAGAGCTGGAATATTTTCTTTGAAGCAATGCATTTCACATATCACTTCAAAGAGGGGCCAAATGTATATGCATAAAATTGGTCATGTCTAATTAATCCTGGCACTTAATTAAATATTTATTATTTAATTAATCTTTCTAAAAGTCCTCTACATATGATTAAATTTAAATAATTTAATTATATTTTTCATTTATTTTATTCTTCTACCATAATTAAATAAATCAACTTTATTTAATTATTTCACTTTCATATGTCTACTTGATTAATTAAATAAATACCATTTATTTATTTTAATTAATTATCACCTTTTGAATTTAATTAAGTCTTTTGATTTAATTCAATTTAAATATTTCCTTTCTCATATTCAAATCTTTCTTCTAATTAATTAAATATTTTATTTAATTAATTTCATTTACATGACATTTCTGAAAAAATTAATTAAATATCTTTATTTAATTAATATCCTTCATATCTTATCAAATCACAATTAAATAATTTATTTAATTATGAAATCTTTTATTATTCTTCAAATCTTAATTAAATATTTTTTTTAATTAAGAAAAATCCTCCAAGTCACCAATAAATGAATAATTGAATTTATAATTCATTATTTATCTTCAAAATCTTTTCTCAATTTCACAAAAAGATGATTTTTACAATTCATCTTTATCATCTCATCTTATCTCTTCTATGAAAAAAGAAACAAATCTTGCTTTCTGGTTTTCTTCTATTTTTCTCTCCAGTCTTATCCATCTTTGACCCTTCAATCTGCCAGGAATTTTCACAACCCTTGATCATATCAGCCAATCAAAAGCTTTTGAAAACTCTATAAATACCACTGCAAATCCAAGCATTGGTTACACTTAGAGAGAAATACAAAGATAGATACATATAGGCATTAGAGATAGAAGATTAGCATTTTAGCATTATCAACTTTAGCATTCATAATTTTATAGTCTAGCAAGCATGTTTAGCATTCATGGCATTTTAATCATATCTTAGCATAGCATGCATTCATCTTTAATCTCGTTATCTAGGAAGACTATTTGTTGAGCCTAGCATACAATCCGAGAACAAGCTGGAATTGAAAAAAACACTAGAGATAGAGGACTATAGGACAACATCAAGGATAGAAGACTGATTTTTCATTCCTTTTTATTTGATTTTTTGTTTTGATATAATGTCTTATTGGTGTGTTTGATTTATTTTTTTTGATCTACATATTGATACACTTAAAAATTGATCTCACACCTACTTAATTCACACTTTTTAAATGTAAATTAGACATGAATTTTTCTTTGATAAGTTTCCAAAATAATAGCTCTATATCTTTAAATAAGATAAGGTGCTTGTGAAAAAATTGGCAATAATTCTCAACAATGAAGAAGGATTTTGCAAAATACCTTAATACTATGTGAAAATCACTAGGAAGATTTATCAAAAAAATTCATGTGTAAGTAAAATAACAAATATTCTATTATGTTACAAATGTTATACTAGATTCTTATTTTATAGGAGAGAACATGATTCAAATTGAAGAAAAACACTTTGAATGACTCATCATGTTTGAGTCACTAAGTTAGGAGATTAAGTAAAATTTAACATAAATGTGCTAAAATAGCAAGCTATCTACTTAAGAAAATACCTTTAAAAGATGTCTCTATATGTGACAAGACATGTCTACACTATACTCCTAACCTAAACAATATTATCCTGAGTTATATAATAGGATAAGAAATTTAACTAATGCATAAATGTGATGCACTGAGTTGGTAGCATTCAAGGTCAAGACTATAATAGAAATATCCTAATTAGTATAGAACAATCAACCATTTACATTTCCTTTCAATGCTCATTTGATAGGAACCTATGCTCCCTTTGAGACTATAACTATTCTTATCAATAGGCTTAATTATATATGTATGGTTGAATTCACTATTGAATGAGAGGAATCTAAAACAAAAACTAAACCTAAATCGAAACCCATTGAAAAAAATAATGATATATGTGCATATTTGGCATTTCATTTGGTGATCTTGAGCTATCAAATTAAAATTTGAATAGATTGGAAGTCCAATTTGAGAGAAAAACAAGACCACTAGATGTTTAGATGAAATCATTGAAGAAGAGTTTTCAAACACAAAATTTATTCATGTGACTATTGGTATCAAAAATTTGCTAGTGTAAAGATACCTACAAATTAGGGAATTCTACTAATGGACATGCATCCCCATGGTAGAAACAACTACATACATTATTCTTGATGGAGAACAAGAGGAACCTCACCCTCTACATGAGTTTCTTGAATTTTAATAGTGTGCTACGTATTACAAAAAAATGTTTAAAAACTCATGAGAAATTTTAATAACTTGAAAATAAATCTATCCAAAAAAGAGTTCACATATTTGACACTAGATAATTAAATATCCTTCTTAATGTTGAGATAAAATCTAGTTTGAGACATAAAATTAGAGTAAAATTGAAAAACTTGAGCATATTTGTCTTTAGCTAATAAGATCATCAAATTGCAAAATAGAATAAGGATCAAACCATATTGAGTTAGAAGGGATAAGGAAATGATGCTTCTCATTTTTGGATAATGGAAGGAAAATAATTTGGTGAAACCATTAATGCATTCAACCTTAAAAATTTATTATATGTAAAAAATAAAAGAAAATAGTTCATCTACATTCATTTTTTCCTATCCACCTTTTATGAGAATGAATGGTCCACTTAAAACTAATTACATGTAAGTGATGCTCATAAGGGTGAAGCATAGGGAATTCTTGGAATGTCACCCATCCTAGTACTACTTTGACTCAAACATACTTAACCATGAAGTTTCCCCTGAGACCAATACAACTTAACTTGTTGAACCATTTGTAAAACCTTCAACAAGTTTTGTGCCATATGAGCCATTCATTAAAGAGTCTCTTTAGCTGATCTAGTAACAAGTAGGAGGTATTTTTATAATATATCAAATTACAATATTTTATCATGATTCAATTGTGTACTTTTTTAGTCAAATTGATTGACTCATATTTCATGAGTAGTCATTAACGCAAATCCATCTCTCATCGATATGAAGGGTCCACTTAGCATTCATTATATTTGGTCGATGCTCATAAGGGTGAAGTATTGAAACTTCTTAGGAGATCACCCATCCTAGTACTACTCTAACTCTACTGTACTTAACCATGAAGTTTCCCCCAAGATTAACACCACTTAGGTTATATAAAACCTTCATTGTAGATCCCCTTTACTCATCCATTAAAAAACATTCCCTTAGAAACCCCTTTACCTTATACAATGAATACTAGGACACACAAGATATTTTCAAATTATATCAAATAGGGTAGCAAGCTAGGTGGTCTTGATCTTTGGGAGAAATTTCATGGTTAAGTTTGTTTGAGTCAAAGTAGTAATAGGATGAGTGACCTCTTGAGAAGTCTTGATGCTTCACTCGTCTATACATAATAATAATAAATTATGATAAATCATGAAAATGTACATAAAAACCCTTTAACTTAAAATTGATAGCCATTAACATGGAAAATGATTAATACTTAATTACATTGAGGGACATCCTATAGTGACAACAAGACATGAAACATTAGATCACGATCATGCACATAATAACTAAAATACAACCAATATATATTTAAAAAGTAAAACTAATATAGATATCTTAAATACATCTATCTAAAGATACAAAAAAAATCAAAAATAATTAAAATAATTCTAAAGTAAAATAAAATAGCTTATATGAACATAAAATAAATATAAATTTAAGATATCTATACTATTAATAAATATAAATTTAAAAAGTAACATATAATTATATAAGATTTACTACATTTTTTGAAGTTTAAAAAAAAGAAAAGAATTAATGAATGTGAGTTTTAGAAAGTAAAATTGAAATTTTCATACCAGAAAATAATTTTTTAAATAAAAATAAAATAAAATAAAAAATTTGTATAAAATAATTTTAAGTTATTTTTGTAAAATTGTCAAATTTGCTTATCACAAATGTTGTATGGGATGGTGTACCTACATTTGTTTGTTACAAAGAGAATCAATGCTCTCTCATTGCATTTTTTTAAGAAAAACTACAATATCAAACATACTTAAAAAATTTGTAATCACAAAAAAATTCTTTAAAAAATAATTTAATTTTTTATAATGATAGATTACAAACCACCTTAAACTAATTATCCACTAGATCATTTACTATTAAAACAATACATAAAGAAATACAAAGAAAAGCAGCCACTAGACTACCTACCCTTCTACAATGACATTTCTAAATAAAGTTGAGTAACATTCATAAATTTTTACTTATAAACTAGATATACCATATTATCCACTATTAAAAAAGGCCCTTCTTTTATTTTATTTATTTTTTATATTGAAGAAAACAAACAATAAATTATAAGAATGAAGCTAACAAAAATAACTGAAGTGTACAGCCAGTAGACCAGCCATAAAGCAGAAAAAAACCAGTATTTCAGTCGCAAAGAAACAAAATTACAACATTTTATTATAGTTGAACTTATTATCAGGCTGAAATTTCGTTACTTATTTTTTAATCTGCTGTAGCTGATATCTCATTCTTCTTTGAATAAGACGTGGATCTGCGAGGAAAAACAAAACCACCCTTCCTTTTAATTTTACATCCATTATGTAGATGCTCCCGCTCCCCGACAATTTTTACATCGAGAAATTACGTGGACGCCCCCCACCTCCTCCCCCGGCTCGGGCAGTAAGATTCCCACACCATCCTAAAGATATAATTGACTGATATTCATAAATTTTGGCTTTAGCACGCTTGAATTGATCAAAATCTACTTCAAAACCTAATGAATTAGGACCGACCAAATGACTTGTCCCAGTATGTGCCGAGATTTGATTTTACTTGGTCGGTTCTCTTGTTCGGTGCCGACCAGAGAATAAGCTGCCACAGACGTAGTCGGTACCAATGGAGTTTGAACACGATCTTAAGCTATTAGCGCTGTGGATATGAGCATATCTACGTGTGTCCATTCCTTCTCTTACATATCTGGAGCCACACGCTGACCAACTTTATGGATTCGTGCTGTTCTACAGCTTTAAAATTCTTATTTCCTTGGGGGCTTAAGAATATTCTTAGAATAAAACCACATACAACAAATTTAAGTTCATGAAGATTTCAGTGCCAACCGCGAGGACCACAAATGAAAACGCCATCATACCATTCCAAGTTCGCTTTGCAATCAAAATCTGAGTGTCTTTGAACTTCAGATAAAAGTTGTTTGGGAGCTTAGGTTGTTCTGCACGAGGAATCTTGTAAATCTTATGGGGATGGCTCTTGTAACTATCGAATAATTGAGTTTCAAAAAAATTGAGAAAAATGTCATTAATCGTTTACTTCAAATTTGTCCCTTTAGTGGATATGGATTTATCCAATTTGGATATATTTAAGAGCAAAACAAATTCATAAGGATCATATACAAGAATAAATAATTTGCATTTATTGAATATTTGATATTCTTGATTGAATATTTAGGAATTAACAATAGTTATTTCAGGTTATCTTGTTCAATATGAGAAACAAATAAATAGCTAATTCAAGCTCTTATGTCTAGTGGGCTCACTCGTCTATATAGGAATATTAGTAAATGATGGTCATTTCTGACCAATTCTCTATCCAGTATGAGATATGAAATTTAGACAATTGTACGGGCTTATAAGGATAGGCAATATTAACAATTAAATATTTGTGAAAGACTTTGACTCATTGGGACCAATTGGGTCTTGAGTCGCTAACAAAAAAATCATAGTAGTGCCAATATAATATATTGAGAGTTTTTGCAAGTCAATAAGTATCTTGTACACCCTTCCTTAGAATTTCAAGCTTCTGACCAAGTACAAGATAAATCCATTCCAAGGGTTCTTTTGAGTATCAATGACAATTATATTTTTTTATTTTTATAACCAATTAAATTCAAAATTTTATCTTAAAAATTGGTCACAAAACCTCACAAATGTACTCTATATCTGAGTATTAGAAACATTTTATATTTCCTAGATTGCCTACATATCATGTATTTATAGGATCAAGACACTAAAGAACCAAGTCTAGAAAATATGCACTATAGTTATGTGTAAATCTAACTTTATGCAAGTGTATGAGTGGGTATACAAAATTTTCTAGGTTCAATTTCTCCAGATAGTTCTCAACCAGTTGCCACCCACTCAATTGAAATAGAGATAGAAAATTAAGTAAAACCCTACATGCAAACACCTAGAAGTGAGTATTTGACATTAACTTTTCATTGAGAATTCTTTTTTTTTTTAATCTAAAATGCATGTTTAGTTTGAGAAATATTTCCCATGTTTAATTGGTCAAATTAGTTTTCAATTTTTTTAATTCTAAAAGATTATTAATTTTGCATATTGGGTGTAGAATGCCCAATTTATAAGGAGTTTTTTATTAAAATAATGCATATTAAATCCCATCAATTCAGTAATTAATTTACTCACAAAAATATAATTCTTATCACAACTATCTATAAACTAAGCCAATTAGCAATCATAAATACTCTTTCATCATGACAAAATTAATTGCTCATAATTATTCAATGGAACTTAATATGTTGTGAAAACACTATACAAATTGATTGTTGACTAAGCGTCATATGAAGGAATCCAATGTCATTAGTAATCCACATCATTCTTAGACCCCTTCATGAACTATTCTCTTAACTTATATTTTTTTCTTTAATATAATTTATGATATGTTATTATCAACTAAATTTTTAAACAATAGGGATAATAAATTTTTTACTCTAGCTTATGGAAAGAAATAAAATCAAAATCTATCTATACAAATCTTAAATACTTAAAATCTATGTGGGATGAATGATCTAATATAAACTATGTAAAAAAATATAATATTATAGCCAAGATGCAAATGTAGTGTTTATCTCTAGAGATTAAATTGATATAGGATATTTAAAAAATGAACATACCTAAGTTCATCCTTACAAAAAAAACTTTCATTAAAGGAAATTCATCTATTTGGATTGATAAAATACTTGAAATAGAAATTTGGTGCTAATTTGAACTAAGATATTATTTACCATTTTCTAATTACCAAGGTCCCTATCGGGTAAGGTGAAAACATATGATGAATAAATAAATCGATTGGTAATTTAGATAATCTATTTAACAAGAAATGAAGGTGTTTAACTAGAATCTAATTACATATACCAATTATAATATAAATCGATGAATAATAAAAGTAAACTAGATTTCCACCTAATTAAATGTTCATATCCAAGGACATAACAAAATTTCATAGTAATGTTCTATAATTATTAATTATAAATCACTAGGACTATTTACTATCATTTAACTTATTAGTTCACAAAATATATAATCTCACTACAACACCAAGGATTCTAGTACTACTAACAAATACTTAATTGAACCATGTAAAACTAAAAAAAAATTGAATTAATATCTCATTGATTTTGTATTGTCAAGTAATGCTAAATAATTTCAAAATGATAATTATAACATGCAATACTAAATGGATAACTATGCAAAAAATAATGGCTATTGGGTTGAAATCTATTCAACTATAATTAAACATTAAATCGATAAAAAATCAATATTAATGAATAAGAAATTGTTAGCTTTTATATGCAATAATAATTAAATCAATAACTATGAATACCAAATTGATAACCAAGCAATACTAACTTATAACATGTATGACTAATTGAATAACCATGAAAATGGCTATTAATAATTCTAACAACATTGTCCATCAATTATCTAAATACAATTAATCAACAATAAAAACCAATATCATCCAACTTGAAGACAATGGAATATGATATCCAATAAAAAAAATTCCTCAAGGAACTATTTCTATGTACTATGGTGATTGGTAGCACAAAGGAAGTTTTATATGAAGGATATATTAAAACATATGAAGATAAGTATCATTGAACTATACTTAGAGCTATTCAATAAAATATATATATTCATAAGTCATATTTGTTTTATATTTTTTAAAATCATAATAAGTCAACCCTATAAATATGAGTTTATATCAATATTTCTATCACTTTCTATTTTATGAGTATAGATTATCATGGTGTTAACATAAATACAAGAGCTTACTAGAATTCCCAAAGTCAATTATAAGCTTCCAAATGTCATTTGATTCTATAAACTATCAATAATATGATAAACATATCTCTTTATTTCTTTTACTAATCAATGACATGAAATTGGAGTTCATTCATCACAAGAATATACACAATATTTTGTGAAGAATAGCCTTACTAAAAGATATATATAGATGCATGTAATTTATAGAGAAACATTACTACATGATTGTTAGGTTTTTTTTTTATAATAAAAATGACTTTAATACTCTAGAATGGGTGAGACATTTAGTTATTTTCTCTATAGAATGTAAATTCTTGAAAATATTTTAAAATATGACAATAATAAACTAGTAAATATATTAATAGATTGATAAAATCATCCCCCATTAGATAAGTATAATCATACTCATGGAATATAATCATATGATTATCCAATTCTTAAGATACAACAATCATTGCTAGCATTATCATATGTTACTATACTTACATATATATTTGAATAGGCAAGATGCTCTTTACAAGAATGACCATTTTAATATTTTGATTGGACAAGAACTAAGAAGGTAAATATATGAAAGGCGTGGTAACTTCTTAGTAACTTAATTTTCTACTATTAAGGGGAAGTAATCCTATACTTTCTAATAGTAATATCATTTTGGTGGGTGTAGAATGATTTAACACTTCTCATTTTCTACACTCCAATTGAAAACATAAAATGCCATTACCATCCATTACTCATCTCAAATTGACAACATTATGTAGAAAGGTTCAACTAAAGGAAGCTTGGTGAATGCTTGAAAAGTGTTCAACCACTTAGAAGAGTGAAACATCATCTTGTGCAATAATAGTATTATAGCATATGAACGATATGCAATGCAATCAATGAAATAGTACTAGTACAATGTATCCTTATGAGGCAATCTCACTATTTCACCACATGAAAGGAATATGTTTCCAATCCTATCAATTCACATTTACCAATTTACTTCTATCTTATTTTAATTTCAAAGCTTTAGAATAGGGTATGAACATCCATAATTTAACACAAAGGATAAAGGAATTTAGTCAAATTTTATGGTTGCAACTGCCTTAATAGATATGTATGCAAAATGTGGAACAATAGGTAATACACATGAGCTATTTGACAAGTTGTTTCAAAGGAATGTGTTCTTGCAGATTGCAATGATTATAGGATATGCACAAAATGTATATTTTCTTTAAGTAATTAGAAAATTTCACACAAATACAATTGGTAGGTGAAAAACCAAAAAATAATGACCTTTACTACTATCTTCCTTTCTTGTGTTAGAAATGGGAAATTTGGAACATGGTATAAGGTCATCCATCAAACATACATAACATACATGAGAATTATATATTCATAGGAAATACAAGAAAAATGATTTAATATGCAATACCTCTGTAAATGAGATCTCATTGAAACATAAAGAAAAGATGGTTTAAAAATTTCACACAAATGTAACTTAGATTGTAGAATAATTATAAATATGGATTTCTAAAAAAATATTTTTAAAATGGTAGGAAGATATTAATCACATTTGTGATCTTTTCCAATATACATTCTTCTTATGCTAATAAGAGTGATTTAAAATAGATTAAAGACATCCATCAAAGCCAAAATAGAATGCAAGTGCTCTAATAGCCATGCATGTTAAATTTGGAAGCATCTAGACATAGCATTCAAACTGTGAATCCTTTCTTCTACTTAGCTTCCCTTATGCCAAAATTTTCCTCTGCACTTATAAATCAAATGATTCCACATGAAAATGGCAATTTCCTTTTCCCATTGTGCCCACTACTTCTGACTATTTGTAGCCTTTTCCAAGTAATGACATCATAATGTATCTTTTGTACTTATGTAATGCTTAGAAACATATAATTACACAACATAATTATGTAATAAGTTAATTTACAATAATATGCTTATATCATTTAAATTTCTTTGAACACTTATGGTAAATTCATATTGCTTAAAATCATAAGATAATTTTTATCAATTCATGAAAATATTAGTGATCATATAAAAAATAAGTGAAAAAATGGGGTAATGAAAGTTTTGTCTCAATAATGTCATTTGCATTGATATTAGATATAAGGATGACCAAGCTAGTTTTCTACTCAAGAATGAGTGAATTAAACTACATGAAAAAATAGATGGATTGAATGAAAGTTGCACAAGGATAGCATAGATTCTTTTTGTAGTACTTTGATAAAATATAAATATTAACAATCATTATTAATATAATTTTAATGTGATTAAGATATTTATATGTATTATGATTAAATTATATTAGGATATTAAGGTAGAATTTATGGTATAATTATTTAAATGTATTTATGTCAATTTTATATCGTGTTGATTTTATTTAATTATTAATTTTTTTATTAATATACACTTTGATTATATGATGGTTACTATCATATTTAATTTTTAAGTTGTGATTGCAAGCTACTACATTCCTAATTAAAGGGAGAACATTCATGGAGGAGGAGGATTTCATGAGTATGTATAATCAACAACAAATGGCTAAGTTGTCTAGTGTATTAGTAATTTGGCCAAATTCAAGTTACCATAAGAGATCTTATCTTAGTCAACTCATGTCTTGGTTGATTATATGAAGTTTAGAAATTATTATCTTTGCTTTATTAATAAATTTGGTTACTAGTCATTTTGACCGATCAATAAACCATCTCCTTTACTTGATGTCATTAGTCAATCATAATTGAGTTCTCAATGTATTATTTTATAAATTTAAATTTATTCTGAAGAAGTTGTCATCTTGTTTGTTTGCATGTATGTTTATGTATGTATACATATGCATACATATATATTATTTACATACATACATATGTGTGTGGTTGTGCATACACATACACACATATATTTGTATGTATATATATATATACACAAATATTCGTAGATACACATACATAAGTATATATACATACATACACACATATACATAATATATACATTAACACACACATATATACACATGTACATATGTATATATATACATACATTTACATATATACATATATACATGTGTGTGTGTGTGTGCGTGTGCAGGCGCATATGTGTATATATATGTATATTGTTATACTATGAGAAGCTTATATTATAGTTGGATATTTCAATCTTTAAAGTGCATAAATATTTAGACTTGCACACTATTATCCTTGCATATTTTTATCCTTTATGTGAATTTGATGTAAATTCATTGTTCAAAGGAGCTTTAATTATTATATATAAAATGAAATGCTTCCCAAATTATTTAGAATGATTGTGTTCAATATATTTTAGAAAAAAGAGTATTTGTTATTTTTTACATATTTAATGCTTTTTTTAAAAATTTCAATAAGGTCTAATATTTTCTTTATTACAAATAATGCTAGTATTCATTTCATGTTTGTTTGAAATATTGAGCTCATTCCAAGTTTTACAAAATTATAAGTTTATATTGTTTTGTTTAAAATCTATTGAATCTAAATAGGATTTCAATATTTTATATAAATGAGCCAATCCTAAATGAAAATCAATCTATTTTGAATGGGATAAGTTTATTCTATTGATTAATTTCTTTGAATTGCATAGTTTATAGATAAATGGAAGAAATATATAGCCCAACATGCAATTGATGAATAAAAATAAAACAAAGAGACACATTTTTAAAAAAATGTTATTTATGATTAAAAAATATTTGAAAATTCTTTTTTGTAAATTTAAAATAAATTAAAGATTATATGAAAATAATACTTAATAGATATGAAATTATGTTTATTTCATAATACTAATTTAATATATTAACTTTCTATTTATAATACATTTTTAAAAAAGACTTGTAAATGTCATTTTAAATTTAATAAATAAAATAACAGTGATAAAAATTTATTAATAATAAATTTACAAATGAAACCTCTTTGTTCATCTTTACAAACTTTCCTACTCATACATTAATAAATATTAAAACTTCTTTTTAATATTGGGTGTCTATTTCTTTCTAATGATGGCCTTAGGGGCATAGCACTTTGCAATATGATTATACTAATGTTACACTCTAGATTGGCTAGTGTTGCACTTTTTTCCTTCAATTCATTTCTTTCACAAGAACTTTGATTTTTCCTAGCAATGGGACTAATTAAAATACATAGAGTTTGATATTTGTGGAACTTTGAAAATAAAATGCAAGCCAATTTAATAATATTTAATGTGACCATGTCATCATTCCCCAACGAATAGCAAAGCTTTACTTGACAACCCCATTTAATAATAATTAAAGATTCAAATTAGTTTGAAAAGAGTGGATGGGATTTGGCTTAAATACATCCATGGCTCTTAAATACAATGCAAATTCTTTGATATTCCCAGTTCTCTGAAAAGGACACTGATATGGGAAAAATCATTCCAACACTCCCAAAGAGAGTTAATTATGTTGTGGACCATGTCCTTGATTAGGCTTTGGTTTAGTAGGTTGGAGTAGTGTACGACCCTTAAACACACTCTCCATCACAGCTACACTTGTCTGCATTAAAAAGATTAAACATTAAAAGTGTGAGGGGAAATATTTATTTATGGAATAAAGCCATATTTTAGCCGATAGGCTCTTATACCGGGGGAACCCCACCGGGATTTCCAGCAGTCTGACGCCGAAAACCCTGTGGTGCCCGGCAATTGCACTGTGTAATCACAAAACTCCAATGGAGAAATTAATGTAATTGCAGTAAAACAGTTAATGGATCAAGTCTAAAAATATTGTGAGTAGACCGTGTGTCCAGACACCGTAAGGGGTTTGGATAACGGCGACATAGGCAGTAAATGTGGGCATTTAATCCCCCCGACTTTGATAGGTGAAATGGGTGGTCATTTAAGAGGAGGGGGCATGGCAGGGCAGGAACGAAAAAGAGGATCCAAGGGTCATTTAAGCAATTCATTTCTATTTTAAAAATAGAAAATCTTATTTCATTCGTATAATGCATCCCTCTCAAGGAATTAAATATATAAAGAGTAGAGTATTATCTAGACCCGACTTCTTTTTTAAGAATAAATTTGTTCAATCACTTTTTTGAATAGTACATTTTATATTTATCTATAAAAGCTATAATATATATTAGTTCAAAAAGGGTGGTATTATATCATATTGCTGAAAGTGTGTACAAGAAATATTAAAGTTTTTTTTTAAAATTATTTATTAATTTTCTTCTCTCTCGCTAGAATATACATGTTGATTTTATTTTTATATATAAAAGAAAGTTTTAATGATGAAAATCGTATATTTAATATATTTTTTTGTTTTCAATTCAATTTGGTTAGTTTTTAATGTAATGATTAGTGTGTAAATAAATGCCTCTTTCATATTATTTTTACATTATTAGAGTTTTCATTATATATACTATAAAAATAAATAAATAAAATCAAATAAAAATAAATAAAATAAATAATAATCTATATAATAAATAAATAAAAAATAAAATAATTTATATAATAAATAAAATAACTATTTAACTACAAAATAATTTATTTATACTATAAAAATAAATAAATAAAACAATTTATATAACAAATAGAACAAATAATAATTTTACATAAAAATAAAATAAAAATGAATCTTTAAATAAAATAAATAAAATAAAGTAATAAATTTTTAATAAAATAAAATTTATGTAATAAATAAAATAACTATTTAACTACAAGATAATTTATATATACTATAAAAATAATTAGCCAATAGGCTATTTCATGGGGGAACCCCACTGGGATCTCCTCCAATGCCGGAAATCCCACTGGGATCTATTACATGGCATGTTGTACACTCCTATTTGTCTCCGTGATGTGAAAGGTAATGCAAGAAACATTCATCGAGCCTTGGAGCCTTCACACATGGGCATATTTTGGGTGCAATAATAACTGAGGTATATAACTAAAGTTGTATAGGAAGCATTGTTTTTGGAATGAATTGGAGAGGGTAAAGAAGTAGAGAGGGAAGGATAGAGAAAGAGAGAGAGGAGGAGGAAAAATAAGTAGAGAGGGAAGGATCAAAATCAGGGAGAGGAGGTCAATCGAAGAGGGAAAGAGGATCGGACCATCCGGATCAAAGAGGTCAGCAAAGGTCAATACGCAGATCTTTCAGTCGGATCGGCAGGACAATCCGCGGACAGCACGGATCAATCAGCGCTTGCGGGCGAATCCATCAAAATCCGGATCAACAAATCCGGATCCAGGATAAAGAATCCAGGAACATCAGGATCAAATCGAACAAAGATCCGGCATCGGATCAAAATCAAATCCGCGGATCAAAATCAGCAGAAATCTTTGCCTCAAATCGGATCAAAACACCGGATCGAACGGATCAGTCAGACGATCACCATCCACTACTTTTCACAGTCGTAAATAATGTGGGTTCAACCTATCGGTGTAAGTATTGCACCTCATTGGGGTGCAAGTGCTAGTTATATGCATGTTACCTTAAAATAAAGATCTCACTAACAATAATATTGGGTGTACAAAAGGTTCACATGTTATTTTTAAGTAAAATTTTATGAAAAAGAAAACAAAAATGATAGTTATGAAAAGGAAAATCAAAAGAAAAGCTTTACTAAAATTTATGATGAATGTATTTTATAATATGTGTCCTAACAATTAGGAAATATAAAAAATAAAACTAAAATAGCTTGTTTCATTCTATCCTATTTATCACATTGGAAGCTCGTCTAGAGGAAAAAAGGTATAAGTGAGGATACAATGAAGAGTGGTTGTTTCAGACAAATATGGTAATCTAATTTTAATCCAATTTTAGTTAGGGAATTGGAGGAGAAATTTTGAATTTTTACATGCATAAATGAAAAGGTGATTGAGTTAAAGACTAAAGTATGGAGAGGAAAATAAAAAGAGTAAGGCATGAGTGAGAAAACTAAGAATAATAGTCATTTTAGACATATATGATAGGTGATGTTAATTCAATTACAGTCAAGTGATTAAAGGAAAGACTTGAAATTTTTAGTTAAGTTCAGAAATAAAATGGAGAGAAAAAAAATAGCAAGTCATGACTTAGAAAATGAAAGATAGTGGCTAGACATATATGACAAATGATGTCAACCCAATTTCAATCAAGGGACTGGAGGAAAAACTTGGAATTTTTACATGTAGAAAAAGATAGTTGAGTAAAAAATAAAGAATGAAGAGGAAAATAAAAACGGTGAGATGTGAGTGAGAAAACAAAGAATAGTGGTCATTCTAGACATATATGGAAAACTTGTGATGTCAACCCAATTTGAGCCAAGTAATCAGAAGAAAAACTTGAAATTTTTACATACAGAAAAAAGGTAATTGAATTAAAAAATAAAACGGGGAAAAGAAAAAAAAAATGATAAAATATGAATAAGAAAACGAAGAATAGCGGTCATTCCAGACATAAATGACAAATAGGATCACCCAATTCCAACAATATAATCAGAGGAAAAACTTAAAATTTTAAGTGCCCAAAAAATGGTTAAATAAAAAGTAAATAAAGACAAGAAAGGTGTAATGAGTAGCTTAATAAGATAATCTCGACTCTTTCTACCTGAATAAAACGTTGCTCGTTGAACTGCTTACATTGGTCAGCCCACAAATTTTCTCACTGTCTATCAATACGACCACTGCCCCTCAGAGTAAAACTTTCCATTTTAGCAAATTGCAACCATTTATTACTATTCTTCCTGCTTTCTGGAGTTTGGACTGCAGCTATCATCCCATCTACCTACAAATCCAAATAAACCATTTAGTTAATAAACATGCATAAAATAAATTCAGTTACTGCAAGTAGAATAAGTATTTCTCCTTTTAAAATTTAGACCTTAAAAATGAAGCCAGGTTGACAGGGCCCTTGGAAAAGCAAATAGTTTACAAGAAATATCTTGTTGGGTGGCACTAACAACATGGCTGATGGCTTTCTGCATGCTGCGTACCATGCTCTTACAAATGCCTGCCATAAAATCACAAAATTGTTTGAAATCAATATTTTCCATAATTCTTATTGTTCGAAAGCCTACGTATAAACGAATTATTCGTGCATGTAAATGAAATAGAAATAAAAGCCATTAAGCTTTAAACAAAAAAAAAAACAAAATAATAGTTTTCGCACGAAAGACCTTTGTATACATAAAATATTCGCTGTTGCTAGTAATTAACAGTAAGGAAAATAAAACAAAATGAGGACTGACCTGAGTAGAATCATGCTTTCCATCGCCTACTGCGCCATACTTTTCTACATTGAAGACGCTCACAGAAGCATGACCCGAATGAACAACTGTTTCTGAAGTACAATTCGCTGCATCATATTGGTTGTGCTCACTAAAGGAAATTATTTGGGCAGACTGAGTCGCTGCTGCTACTGCTGCTATTATAATGAATTGCAAGCCCAAAATAATGAATTCCATGGCCATTATACTTGTGAGATTTGTCAGAAGCTTTCAATCAAACATACAGGGTTTTGACTGTTATATAGGGAAGGGTTGACGTGTTACGTTCTCCAAACGATATTATTTTGGTCTAATCTAATAAATCTTTATATTTTTGGTCAACATATGAATGGATGAGAATCGTCCACATGTAAAGTATAGAAGAAACAGCGATATTTTTCTGGTAAGGATAAACAATAATCTTTAAAAAGAGATGACGTGTGAAAGAGGCTAAAAGCTCTTTGGATTTAATTTGTGTGATTCGATTTTTATGAAGTTTCTTTACAAAAGGTATGAAGGATTTTTTTTTTAATAATGTTGAAAGCTTGAAAAGTTATCCATCCAACAAAGAGGTCACATATTGGACACTAGTTCATTAAACAGCTTTCATAATGTTAGAGAACATGTAGTTTGAGACTTCCTACTAGAGGAAAATCTAAGAACTTGATAAGAAGTTTTGAGAATAGAATAAGGAACAAATCATATTGAGTAACAAGGGTTTGGGAAATGATGTTTTTTGAGGGAAATTAATTTGGTGAAACTTTAATGTATACAATCTTAAAACTTATTATATATAAAAAAATAAGAAAACATTTCATCTACATTCATTTTTTCCTACTCACTTCTTATTGGTATGAATGGTCAACTTAACATTCATTGCATCTAGGTATGTTCGTAAGGGTGAAGCATAGGGGCTATTTTGGAAGTTATCATCCCAATAGTACTTTGAACCAAGTATAGTTGATCATGGAGTTTCTTCTAAGATCAATATTATTTAACTTGTTGTCCCATTTATAAAATATTTAGCAATTGTTGTACCACATGAACCATTCATTATAGAGGCCCTTTAGCACATGTAATACCAAGCATGAGGTGTTCTTATGGTATATCAAGTTATGATGTTTTATTATGATTCAATTATGTACTATTTTAATCAAACTCATTGACCCATGTTTCATGAGTAGTGGTTCACAAAAACCTATCTCTCGTAAGCATGAGAAGTCCACTTAGTAGTCATTACATATAGGTGATGCTCACAAGGGTGAAGCATTGAAACTTCCTAAGAGGTCATCCATCCTAGTACTACTCTAACTCAAGTGTACTTAACAATGAAGTTTAGTACAAGATCAAGACCACTTTGGTTTTGTAAAACCTTTATTATAGATCCCCTTTACTCATCCATTACAAAACCTTCCTTATGGAGATCCTTTACCTTATATAATGACAACTAGAAGGTACAAGTTATTTGCACATTATATCAAATGAGGTAGCAAGCTAGGTGGTCTTGATCTTTGGGAGAAACTCCACGGTTAATGGTACTCGAGTCAAAGTAGTAATATGATGGGTGATCTATTGAGAAGTCTTAATGATTCACTCTTCTAAACATAATAAAAAATTGTGATAAAATGAGATGTTCAATAGTGGCATCATAAAGTCTTGTCACGACCATGTACATAAAATCTCTTATAATTGATAGCCATTAACATGAAAAATAATTAATACTTAATTACGTTGAGAGAGATTCTATAGTGGAAACAAGACATAAGCATCACATCACGATCATGCACATAAAAGCTGAAATACAAATAACATATATTAAAAAGATAAGTTGGTATAGATATCTTAAATTCATCTATCTAAAAAGTGCAAAAAGTATCTAAAGTAAATAAAATAATTCTAAAGTAAAATAACATAACTTTTATGAACATAAATTTAAGATATCTATACTAGTAATAAACATAAATTTTAAAAATAACATATAAATATATAATTTACTATTTTTTTAAAGTAAAAAATAAAACAAGAAAAATAATCAAATAATGAATGATAACTTTTAAAAGATAAAATATGAATTCTAAACCCATCATGCTAAGGAGAAGAGATCAATGACGATAAAACACAACATTACTTAATCCCATAAAAGTTAAACTAAATTTTCATAAACAAAATAACTCTTAAATAAAAAATAAAAATAAAAATAATAAAATAAGATAATTCTTAAATAAAAATGGAAATCTATACAAAATATTTTTTATTTATATTAAGACAGATTTTATAAAATTGTAAAATTTGCTATCACAAATGTAGTATTGCATTTTTGGTAATAGAAGCTACGACACAACGACATCTAGAATTTACTGTACCTTTTCCTACGTGTTCAGTTTGACCGACGTACAACCGACCTAATGACTTGTCCCAATCAAATCTAGATTAGGTTTGATGTTAATTGGTCGGTGCACTTTAGGTGTTTCGGAGTGTTCCACGATGGCTGTTTCATTCATCCACAGAAGAACTTCTCAATTTATGCCACTCACCTTATCTTGCTTACGTGTTCAAACGAACTTGATGGAATCGTGCTGATGTAGAGCTTTTAGGATACTTATTTACTTGGGATTCAAAATTCTTTGTCACGCTCAAAACCGACTCCATGGAATAAGACCACATTCAACAAATTCAAGTTAGAAGACTTGAATGCCAACCATGCCAACCAGGTGGACCACAAAATTGAAAATGCCATCCTCTCAATCCAAGTTCAAAATCTCAGTGTCTTTGAACTTAAATTCAAACATAGTTCTCGCATAAATTGAATTGTAAAGATTATTTGGATGTATTAACTCATCATGCTGCCATAGCCGCCTACATTATTGGATTTGGGTGGTTTGTTTTTATTGTAATGACTAGGCCTAGTAAGTTTATTAGATTCCCTTAGGTCAGTAGTGATCTTGACGGTGAACTGTGTCAAAGATTGAAAGAGGCCATTATTGTCCCCTGAGCTTTTGTATATATGTTCTTCTATTGTTTGATTTATGATGCAGCAAATCCAAGTTGCTTATGCAAACGAAAATTAAAAGAACTAGTAACCACCAGGTAAAAGTTCCATATATTGGTATAGTGAAATCCCAGATTACTTACCCCTTATTACAATAAAAACAAACCACGCAAAGAGCCAAATCCTGAAAATTTTATGGGGTTGGCTCTGTCTCAATAATGCCATTTGAATTGACATGGGATCTATGAGAATGACTTGTCCGAATCAAATCTAGACGTTTGATGTTAATTGGTCGGTTGCCTTCAACACTAAGTTTGCATTCTAGGTGTTTCAGAGTGTTCCAACTTGATGGGATTGTGCTGTTGTAGAGCTTTAAGATAGTTCTCCGTGTTTTTGGACTTAAATTCAAAGATACTTCTCGCATACATTGAATTGTAAAAGTTATTTGGATTTATTAATTCATCATGCTGACATATGCGGCAACATTATTGGATTTGGGTGGTTTGTTTTAATTAAGTCATTTGATTCCCTTATGTCAGTAGTGATCTTGAGGATGAACTGTGCGCTCTATTTGTAAGTCATTAGATTCCCTTTAAGAATAAGTGAAGGAAACTACATGGAAAAAATTGGATGGCTTGAGTGAAAGTTGCGTAAGGATAGAGTAGCTTCTTAAATCTTTCTTATTTATTTTATTTTATTTTCTTTTTTTTAGACTAGTCGAGTATCCATCTTCTTATAAATTGCAGTGCGTCTGATAAACTTTTTTCATGTGACCAGTGACATTGTCATGACACGCTCTCTGACACCACAGGGACGATGGGGAGACTATACCTCGTAACCTCTTGCCCACAACAGGATGCTAAACACAACCAAATTGAAACAAATACCTTGATGGTCAGTGAAAAAAAAACATTCACAAGAAATAAAATATAAATATAAAAATAAAGTTAAAAAATATTTAAAATTATACCTTGATAGGTGCAAAGGAGACTCCATTATGGGTATGATTTATGAATAGAGGGGTTCTATCTTGTTGGATATGACAACAAAATTAGAAAGAAAGAAAAAAAATTATCTTTAAAAAAGATAAAGGAAATAAAGGAAAATCTTATATTTGGAATTCTTTGAAATGATTTAAAACAATACAAACAAAACAAACCAAAGCAATACAAATAAAGCTATATTTTTCTATGTTCAATATAGGTTGATGATATTATTTATATCTTGCTGCCTTGAAGGCTAAATTATTATTGTAATGAATTGTAATTGAAGAGAAATAGTTGTGTGAAAGGTGTTATCAATTTCTCTGAACAATAAGAATACCAAAACTTTTCCCCATGTATGTTTTCTTTGCATATTGTCAAGGTTCTACCATGTAAATCTATTTCTTATTTGTTATTTTGTTATTTCATTGCAGTTTCTTCATTAATTCTTTGCGACTAATTTTTGTTGAAATATTATTAGTTTTCTAGGTTTTATGTTTCCGTTTACACAAGTGGTATCAAAGTAGTTATTTTGCAACATCCATGTTAGGATTTGGTGTCTTTTTTGTAGCATCAAATGGAAAAGGTTTTGAATGCGAGGTTCGAGGTGGAGAAATTCAATGGGAAGAATAATTTTGAGCTATGGAATCTCAAGATGGGTGATGTTTTAGTGCAACAAGGATTACACAAGGAGTTGGTAGGAAAGTCAAAGAAATCTACAAATATGATTGATGAAGATTGGGAGAATCTTGATACAAGAGCTCTTAACACAATTTGGTTGTGTTTAGTAGATGATGCATTCTTTTTAACCTATTGATCTCAATTATTCTTTTTCTTGATACAAGCATATTGTCAACATATAACACCATGATAATGAATAAACCATTTTTCAATCTTTTAAAGTAAACACAATGGTCATACTCACTCCTTGTAAATTTTGGTTCACCATGAAGGAATCAAACTTCTTTTACCATTTCTTGGGAGACTGCTTTAGGCCATACAATGAATTTTTGAGTTTACAAACAAATTTCCTGTTGCAATCTTGAAAAAACCATTCAAGTTGTTCCATATATATCTTGTCATCCAAATCTCCATGTAAAAACTCTATTTTAACATCTAATTTCTCCAACTCAAGATCAAGTAAAGCAACAAGTGGTAAAACAACCCGAATAGAAACTAGTTTAACAACTAGTGAAATTTTTTCATAAAAATCAATACCTTCCTTTTGAGAATACCCTTTTGCTACCAGTCTTGCTTTGTACCTTTCAAATTTATCATCTAAAACCTTCAATTTGAAAATACATTTGCAACCAACAACTTTCCTACCCTTTGGAAGTTCTACCAGGTACCATGTTTTATTCTTCTCACCCATTTCTTCATTCATTGCTATTTTCCATTTAGCATTTTCCACGCCATCCACTGTTTCCTGGTAACAACTAGGTTTCCCATCATCAAAAATAAAAGAAATGGATGAAACATAATCAACATCCCTTTTAGGTGGGTAAGTGCATGGATCTATGACATTGGCTCTTAAGATGCCACTTTTTTTTCTAAAATCAACAAAATCTGATTTGCATGAGAAAATGAAGATAGTTACGCTCAAAATTTCAAGATGCAACAATAACAAAAGTTGAAGTTCTCTGAGTCTAGTTTCTAAGCTACTAATTCTTTTTGAAATTAATGATGATTAAGGGTCTCAAAATGGGAGGGGGGAAGGGGGG
>VDFB02353493.1:115896377-116012848 GCA_007258455.2 Sequoia sempervirens
CCTATCTCTCCCTATCTATCCCTCCCTCCCTCCTCTCTATCACACATCTCTCTCCTCTCCCTCTCTCTAATCTCTATCTCAATCCTCTCTCTCTCTATCTTTCCCTCCCTACAATCTATCTTGAAGCTATCCCTCTTTACCTGTCCCACCCTCCGGAGAGGTGAGATAGAGAGAGTAGAGACAAAAAGGTATGGAGAGAGAAGTGAGAGAGATAGAGGTGATAGAGAGATGAGATACATATAATTGGAGGGGAAAAATGGAGAGATAAAGAGAACTAGATAGGGAAGGAGAGAGTGAGAGAGAGTAGAGGTATGTATATATATGTAGAGAGTGGAGATAGAGTAGATAGGGAAGGAGAGAGAGAGGAAGGAAGGGAGAAGTGAGAGAGAAAGGTGATAGAGATATGTGATAGAGAGAAGTAGAGTGATGAGGAGGAAGGGAGGGAGAGAGAAAGAGGTATTGAATAGGTTAGATAGAGAGTAGAGATGGAATGTGGGTGCGAGGAAGAAGAGAGAGACAAAGACAGAGACAAAGATAGATAGAGAGAGGGGGAGATAAAGAAAATTAGACATGGAAGAAGGGATGGAAGGGGAGAGAGAGGTGAGATAGAGAGAAGTATAGAGAGATAGAGAGAGAAGTCGAGAGATATAAACAAAAGTATAGAGGGAAGGAGAGAGTGAGAGAGAGAGAGGGGGAGAGAGAGATGAGAGGAGAGAATGAGATAAATATGGGGAGAGGGGGGAGAGAGAGGGGGAGAGATAGAGAGAGGGAGATAGGTGAGATATATAGAGTAGAGAGGCAAAGGGAGAGAGAGGGAGGAAGGGAGGGAGAGGGAGAGAGAGGTGATAGAGAGATAAGTAGAGAGGGAAGAAGGAAGGTGGAGATATTGAGAGAGGTAAGAAGGGATGGATGGAGAGAGAAAGAGGTATAGAGGGATAGATTAGATATAGGTAGAGAGATAAGGTGGGAGGGAGGGAGGAAGAGAGAGAGACAAAGAGAGATAGGTAGAGTGAGGGAGAGGAGAGGTAGAAATTAGATAGGGAAAAGGGTAGTGAGGGAGACATAGGTGAGATAAATAATGATGGAGGGAGAGATAGGTAGAGAGAGGGATATAGGGCAGATAAAGATAGGTAGAGAGGGAAGGAGACATAGAGAGAGGAGATATAGAGAGAAGTAGAGAGGGGAGTGACAAAGAGGTAGGGAGGATATAGAGGTGAGAGTGTGTGTGTGTGTGTGTGTGTGTGTGAGAGAGAGAGAGAGAGAGAGAGGGAAGAAGAGAGGGAAGGAGAGAGTAAGAGAGAAATATGGGGGAGGGAGATAGAGAGAAACTTAGAGAGGGAAGGAGGTATAGAGGGAGATATATGTGTGTCTGAGAGAGAAATATCTCTCTACCTACCTCTCTATGTTTTTCTCTCATTTATCTCTCCCCTTCCCCCTTTATTTCTCTCTACCCACCTATCCCTCTATACATATTTCTTTCTCCCTCCCTCCCTCCTTCCCTCTCTCAATATCTCTACCTTCTTCCATCTCTACTTTTCTCTATCACATATCTCTATCACCTCCCTCTCTATCTCTTTCTCCTTCCCTCTCTACTCTCTCTATCTCAACTCTTTCTCCCTACCGTTCCCTCTCTCTATCTCTCTCTACTTCCCTCTCTACTCTCTTTATCTCAACTCTCTCTCTCCCTACCTTTTTGTCCATATATCTATCTATCTATCTATCTCTCCCTATCTCTCCCTCCCTCCCTCCTCTTTCTATCCCTCTTCTCTCCCTCCCCTCTTTCTATCTCTCCTCGCCCTCTCTCTACCTATGCCTCTCTCTCCTTATATCTATCTCAAATATCCCTCTTTACCTCTCCCTCCCTCCTCTCTCTCTCTCCTCCACCATCTTTCCTTCTCTACTTTCTATTTGACCTACCTGTATATACCTCTTTCTCTCCCTCCCTCCCTCTTCTCTCTCTATCTCATCTCCCTATCCCTCCCTACCTCTCCTTCCCTCTCTCCTTCCCTCTCTACTTATCTCTCTCCCCTCCCTCTCTCTACCTACCTTTATCGCTTTGTCTCTCACCTTTCTCTTGCCATCACTATATCTCCCTTTATCCCTACTTCTCCCTCCATCTCTCCTTCCCTCTTTATATATCTCCTCCTATACCTATTTCTCTCTCTCTCTCTCTCCTATTTATCGCAACTATCCCTCTTTACCTTCTCCCTTCCTCCCATCTCTCTCCCACCCTATCTCTCTCTCTCTCTCTCTCTCTCTCTCTCTCTCTCTCTCTCTCTCTCTCTCTCTCTCTCTCTCTCTCTCTTCCACCAACCTTCACTCTCTACTTCTCTCCATATAACCTATCCTTGTATACCTCTTTCTCTTTCCCTCCCTCCCTCCTTCCCTCTCTCAATCTATCTACCTTCAACCTTACCTCTCTACTCTCTTTCTCTCTATCTCACCTCTCTTGCTATCTATCCCTCTCTCCCTCCTCTATCTATCTCACCTCTCTCTCCTCCTTCCCTCTCCACTCTCTTCCTCTCTATCTCACCTCTTTGTCCCTACTTATCCCTCCCTCCCTCCTCTCTCTATCTCACCTCTCTCCCTCTCTCTCTTTCACTCTCTTTCTACCCCTTCCCTCTCTACTCTCTTTCTCTCTATCTCACATCTCTCTCCCTACCTATACCTCCTTCCCTCCTCTCTATCTCATCTCTCTCCTCTCTCTCTCTACTCTCTATCTCAAACCTCTAGCTATCTCTCCCTCTCTACAATATTCTCAACTATCCCTCTTTACCTCTTCCACCCTCCCCTCTCTTCCTCCCTCTCTCTCTCTCTCTTTGTTTCTCTCTCTCTCTCTCTCTCACCTCTCTCTCCCTCCCTCCCTACCACTCCCTCTCTTCTTCCCTCTCTACTGTCTATCTCCCCTCTCCATCTCTCTGCCTACCTCTCAACTTGTATCTCCTCTCTCCCTCTCTCTACCTACCTTTGTATCTCAACTATACCTCTTTACCTCTCCCTCCTTCACCTTTCTCTTTGTCCCACCTTCTCCTCTCTTTATCTCTTTATTTTTCTCTCTATTCGATGTGCACAAGATGTGATACAAAAAGTGGAGAAAGGTGGGGAGATTTACATAAAGAGGGAAGGAGAGAGGGAGAGGTAGAGAAGGAGATAGTGAGAGAGATGGAGAGATATTGAAATAGAAAGAGGAGAGAGAGGTGAAATAGAGAGAGTAGAGAGGGAAGGAGAGAGAGAAAGAGGGGAGGAGGGAGAAGTGAGAGAGAGATAGAGGTGATAGAGATATATGATAAAGAGAAGTGGATGGGAGAGGGAAATATAGAGAGAGAATGTTGAGATAAAGATGAAAGGGGAGGAGAGAGTGAGAGAGAAATATGGGGGACAAAGTGAGAGATAGAGGGGAAGGGAAAGAGAGAGAGGAGGGAGAGGTATGGATAGATATGCAGAGAGGGAAGGAGAAAGAGAGGAGGGAGAAGTGAGAGAGATAGAGGTGATAGAGATATGTGATACAAATATAAGTAGAGAGGTAAAGAGGGAGAGAGCGAGTAGGGAGGAGAGAGAGTGGGGAAGGAGAGAGACAATGTTGAGATAAAGAGAATTATAGAGGAAATTAGAGAGAAAGAGGGGAGAGAGAGGGAGAGAGTGAGAGACAAAGAGGGGGAGGGAGAGAGAGAAGGGAGGGATGGAGAGATAGGGAAAGGGAGAAGTGAGATAAGGAGAGTAGATAGGGGAGGAGAGAGAGAGAGGGAGGAAGGGTGAATTGAGAGAGAGAGATGATAGAGAGAAGTAAAGAGAGGAGAAGGGAGGGAGGGAGAGAGAAAGAGGTTTAGAGGGATAGGTTAGATAGAGAGACTTGTAAAGAGGGAAGGTGGGTTAGAGGAAGGAAGAGAGAGATAAAGACATAGATAGAGAAAATTAGACATAGAAGGGATGGAGGAGGAGAGGTGAGATAGAGAGAAGTAGATAGAGATAGAGAGAAAATGTAGAGATAGAGAGAAGTAGAGAGAAGGAGAGAGAGACAAAGAGGGCGAGAGAGAGAGGGGAGGAGAGAGAGAGAGAAATAAGGGAGGGAGAGGGGGAGAGAGAGGGAGAGGGAGAGGGAGAGAGAGGTGAGATAGAGATAGTAGTGAAGTAAGGGGGGAGAGAGAGGGAGGGAGGGAAAGAGGGAGAGGGAGAGAGGTGATAGAGAGATAATTAGAGAGGGAAGGAGGAAGGTGGAGAAATCGAGAGGTAAGAAGGGATGGAGGGAGAGAAAAAGAGGTATAGATGGATAGATTAGATAGAGATAAGTAGAGAGGGAAGGTGGGTGGGAGGGAAGAAGAGAGAAAGACATGTAGAGGGAGGGAGAGGAGAGATACATAGTATAGATGGAAAGAGGTGAGGGAGACATAGGTGAGATACATAGTGATGAAGGGAGAGGTAGGTAAGAGAGGGAGAGGGGAGATAAATATAGGTAGAGAGGGAAGGAGACATAGAGAGAAGATGGGAGGGAGGTAAAAGTAGGGAGGAGATAGAGGTGAGTTTGTGTGTGTGTGAGTGAGAGAGAGAGAGAGAGAGAGAGGAGGGAGGGAGGGACATGAGAGATAGAGAGTAGAGAGGGAAAGAGGTAGGGAGGAGACACAGTTGAGATATATAGTGATGGAGGGAGAGGTGGGTAAAAGGGTTGGTCACTTTGATTTATCACAAAAAAAGGTGCATAGATTCTTAGGGTTTTCATAGTTTTAAAACAATTTGGCATTAGGGTTATCAATTAGAACTTGTAGAATGGTAGCTATAGTAGTAGATGTTTGTAATCATTGGTCCAATTGATTATTTACAAGAATAATTTTAAAATTTTTTGAATAGAAAAATATGATAGGTTTCTAAACCGTTGATTTTTGGGTTCTTATGTACTTCTCTAGCTCTTCTAGGGTTTTTCACCTAAAAGGAGAGAGATAGGACCAAAAATGTTATAGGGTTCATTCAAATTATGTTATGTATGATGTTTTCTAAGCTAAATGAAGTAAACTAAATGCAAGCATGTGATTTAGATGAATGGATATGAATGCGAAACTAAGATTTAAACTATGTTTGAAAACATGCTGTGATATGCAAGCAACAAACTAAATGATGAAATAATGAAGAACAAAAAGAAATAGGATGAAATAGAGTGCACTTGGGCAAGATTTGATGAATCTGGAATTACTAAAATTTCATAGTGGGACTCATTTGCCCAGGGTGACGAATTAGTCTTGCTACTGGTGAAAAAGTGTTAGAAACAAGTTTCTTACTATTGGGATCCAAAATCTGACAAAATTCAGATTTTTAGTGTTAAGGTGGGACTCATTCACCACTAGTGGTGAATTAGTCCTCTCCCAAAATTCTAAGAAATGAGAAATCAAGAGACAAATCTGTAACACCAGATCTGGAAATGTCTGCTTGTTGGGTTGTCGAAGTCAATTATGTGGAAAACGGATAGAAAACCTTCTCCAAGCTTGAAATAAAGTTGATTTGACTTGAAGAACCTAGTTGACTTGTTGACCAATCTTCAACACCAAAAATCTTGTTAAATCTACACACAAAAGTTTGCAAACACACATGCAATAGGAGAAAAATGGTTGAGGGTTAACAAATAGGGGTTTGCCTTGGTTAAAGCCCACTTTTGGTAATCAAACCCTTAATGAAATAATGAAATGAAAGAGAATGATAAACTAATAACATGCAATTTCTATCAACTTACCAAACCCTTGATGATGCAAACCTGAAGTAATGGCAATGGATGCTCCAAAGTGCTTGAATAATGCTTGATTTGATGTTGAAAGATGCTTGAATGCTTGAGATGATGTGTGGATGAATGCTAGAATGAATGGGATTGTAGGAGATGTAAAATGAGGTGAAAATAACTTATTTATACAATCTTGTGCCTTAGTTACCTATTCATACCTCATCACAAGACGACATCAAGTGTTTTTGAATAAAAACCAGAAAGGAAATTTTAAAATTTTTGAATTTGGAGCCAAGGAGCACTCATTCACCACCCATGGCGAATGGGTCCCACCTAGGACCTGAAAATGGGTATCAGGAATTATCTTGTATTTAATGTTGTTTTTCGGGTTTACATTAAAAAATACACTTAATTAAGCCTTATAAGGGCATAAAGGGACCAAATAAAACATAAGAAAGGGATAAATAGTGAAATTATGCCTAGAAAAGCATGAAATCTTGTTACAAGACTTTGCAACACTTCAAAATAGGACTTGTTTAGTGATGAAAATGTGATTTTTAGGTGAATTGTAATGAATACAGTCTAGAAGAGTGTAGAAATGCCTTACAACACTTCACAACACCTTCACAAGATGTCATTATTTGAATTTTAGTACCTAAATATGCATATTCAAACCATGTTACAACATAAAATCAGAGCAAAATAGATCCAACACCATGAAACAAGACCTAAAATGCCATGAAAATGACAATGGGCCATTTTTCTATGGCACAGTTTCTTGTTATTTTAGTATTTTTCTTCACCATATAATTTTTTGGTGTAAATATAATAGATATTTGGTAAATGTTGTAGCATTTTAAATCAATGAATGCTAGGTTTGTTTTGGTAATTTATGTGTTGCATGGGAATAATTCTAGTATCTTTGTCGGAGGTTCCTATTTGATATTTTAATTATTGTACATGATTGTATTACCCAATAAGGCATTGCTCTTGAAACCTCAAGCCATCTGGGCATCATCTTTAAAATATTAAAAAATAGTCCCTAATAGTTTAGGAATAAAAATCACTATGGTGTACATCATTCAATCATAATGAAAAGTACATAAACAATCTTAACCCTTGAATAAAATTAGCTCATGTGGATTATGCTTACATGATTAAATCAACTATATATACAAAGGTTATTGTAGCTAGTCTTACTTGAATTCGTGACAAATTTTTGGGTCTAGTATTCAATTTGGGTTTGGTTGTTGTCATTTTTGGTCATCTGGATTTTGATTCATTTAAATGATTGTTATTGTATACCTCTAGGAAGTGCCTCATAAGTCTAATTTGAGTTCAAAGTGTAGGAGGGATAATCCACTCTCAAATTTAGCCTTTAACAATACTAAGTTTGTAGATGATACTCTATTTACCTTATTAAAGTAAGAATCAATGGCCTTAAAGGTGGAGAAAATATATAGGATTTGGAAGAGCAATTTTATAACCTAAAATTTTGGTGATTTTGGGAGAGCCACTAGATTTGTTATGTAGGTGGTTATGCCATTGATAAAAATAATATTGTAGATACTAGTTATGATTTCCCTAACAATGGGTAGAGGTTTCTACTTAATTGGGAGAGTGTTTAAATGATTTAAATGTTTCCAAGGACACATGATTTCTTAAGAGTCAACAAAATTTATGCTAGAGTAATTCTTTGAATTGTGGCTACGAAATGAAAACTATTGGTGGCGCAACTAATGTTGAGGATATTTCTTTGCTCTATTTAAATGACTATAATGATTTTGAATATTCTAACCTTAGGATTAAGTCATGATTTTGTGTGGATGAAGTTGAGTTGTTCATGAGGAAATTGAATATAAGGCACAATGTCCTTTATGATAATCCTACAACTTTTCTATATTTTATAAGTTTAAGATCTTATGGGTTTAGGAATAATACTCTCTTTGAAAGTGACCTAGAATATTTAAGGCTTGAAGAGAATTAGCTCAATTAGAAATCAAACTTGAGGAAGTGGAATTATTTGATTTTTTATCAAAGAAACCTTCTTAGCATGTTACATGTAACCCTAAATTATATCTATTCTATTTTTCTAGTTTGGAGGTGAGGTGTGATTCTAATGAGTTTTAATGGGTATGTGTCAAGCTTGATGAACTTAAAATAATGCATGGTTGTGAAACTATTAAGGTAATACATTGAAATGAAGTTGGGGGAGAAAATTTGGTTGCACTAGTTAGTATTTTATTGCATACATTGATTAATGGAAATGTACACCGTGGGAAGACAAGATAATTATCAATGTGAAATATTGGTGTACATGTTGATGTGATAGTGTTTGATGAGGTAAATTTTAAATGTGCATCCACCTTATGTTATATAAATAATGTTCTAGGATATATGGATGATTTTTTCTACCTAGAAAACATGAAATAGTCCCGTTCAAGGAATAATGGTCAGCATAGGGCTCTTAATTCATAGATTCATAACTGTATGTTGATGGTAGGAAAAAAATAGAAAGGGCAATTCTTGTGGATATCGTGATTCTTGGATTTATGTGGATTTTTTACTTGATATGTTTTGGAATTAAAATTACTTCTAAAGGTGAATTTATGGTACAATGGGGAGAGATTATCTTGACATCTTGTGATTTTGGTAATGGATTCATCATGTTTGAGCAAGTCCAATGGTTTGTGCATTCATTGATCTTAGTGGTGCAGGGGCACCATGTTAGTGCATTTTGGTAAATAAGGTTTTTAATAGGTTTTTGGTGTGTTGAGTCCTATTTTGAGTCTAATAAGGTCATAATAGACCATTCATAATGTAATTGGAGTCATTTTAGTGCTTATGGTCATATTTTACAAATATTGTCAAAATGTTGTCTTGCAAAAGTGCAAAAATGCACAAAGTTGGAATACCAATGGTCATGGAAGTTAAAAGGAAGTTTGAGTCAGTTTTTTGGTTGGTTTTGGGTTTTATAAGGTTCAAATGTATTGTGTGTGGGTCGAAGATACTCTCTTGGTGTTTATTTTGTGGAATAAGCAATAAGAAACTCCATTTTTTCTGTGTTTTCGAGCAAACTTTGCTACTCCAGTCCATTGTACAGCCTTGTATATTTTGTTTTTTCTCCCAAATGCATGGTACAGTTGATGGATATGTGAGTTAGAAACATTTTGGTTTTGTTCTGAGTTAATTTCATAAAGATTAGAGCATTTTATAGCCATTTTACTGTAGACAGCTAGAACTCAGATTTTGAAGGTTTGAGGGTATAAAATAAAGATTTAAGCCATTCCACTTGGTGAAATTGCTTCTAATTTGGTGGAATGTCCCCCATAGATGTAGGTTATTGTTTTATGTAGGTTTTAGGAGCATGGAAGGCCGTTTAGATGAAGTTTTCTTGCTGCCCTAGGTGATATTTTATGAATTTTGACTTGAAGATGATGGCTCTAAGTTGAGATTTTCTACAAATTCAATGATAAAGGATTGGAGGTGGTTTAGAGAGAATTGGAAGACCTTAATTGATGTTTCTGAGGCATTGGAAGAGTGAAACAATGTGTGGAGTTGTTAGATTCAATAAACCCTCATTGTTTCAAGCATTTGAAAGGCCTAAAGAAATGATTTTTAGGTTTGGTGTATTAGTGAGTGTTTTAATCTTTAAAAGCTGTTGATTTTGGGGTTTTGTAACTTGATAAAGGTTTTTCAAAAGAGATTTGTGATTGGAAGAGTTTTTAGAGTGGTGTTGCTTTGGAAAAGAGGGCTAATTGTAGCCATTTCCAGCGGGACATCAATTATTTGGAGGATATGTTTTAAAAAAACCATATGGAAAATTTGGATATGTTGATTTTTGTCCAAAAGGGTATTTAAAAAGATAATTATTTTGTGGGTTTGTAGAGTATTCTAAAAGATATGCATGAAAAACCGAGTTTGGAGACCTACAAGGAGAATGAGCAAGAATAGTGAAAAGTTGATAAGATAGGGTTTTGTGGATTGAAGATTTGTTTGAAACACCTTGAATTGTGATTTTAAATGGTTTTCCTCCCTGCTCTGTATCACTTAGTTGGGGATGATAGGTGATGGATGGATATGATTGATGAAATGATTAGTGGTGGAAATGATAGTAGTGATGGGGGTTAGGGAATCAATGAATGGACTAGTAGCAAAAGAATTTTTATTTGAGTGATAGAATGCTCCTATTGGAATGTTATAAGAAATTACCATAGCATTAGTAGGATATTACCAACACATTTTTTCTAATATTTGTAGGCTAAACCTTGAAATCATTGATTTTATTTCATTTGAATGGGTTCTAAGATATCTTAATGTCCTCTACCATGACAATTCATCGTTAGGAAAATAAAATTGTTAATGAGATTCTGGTTGCTTTTGAAACAAGATGTAAATCCATTATTGAATGGGTAAGGAGTGTTGGTGGTTATAGTTTTTTAGCAATAATAAAACTAGATCATATGAAAATGGAGGAAACAAGGTGATATGGTCTTGGCTTGGGAATGGTTTTGATGGGAGTGATTGGATCTTGAGATGATAGGGGATCATGGATAGGAATAGTTTGGATGATTATGTTTTGAGATAATAAGGGATCTTAAGTGAATTAGTAGGGATAACTAGCTCATTAGATTGTAGTGAGTCTTGAGGTGGAACAATAGGAATATTTGGCATTTGGATCAAGATTTGGATCAACTAGTATGCTAAAAAAGATAAATTGGATACTAAGACCAAACATTAATGATATCCACATAATGACATTAAAAGAAGATATAAGAATGTAGAGCATACACTTTTCTACCTTATAGAAAAAGAATCAAATAAATAAATTTGAAATCAATATTATGACCCTATAGACTTTAAGTAAAATGAAAAAAAAATTTCAATCAACTATATGCATGACATTGTGAATCAGGTTGTTTGTTTAAAACATCAACAAAATGGGAATCCAAAGAAGATTTTAATTCAATGTTTTAGATTTCTTTTAGAAATACATTTTAGAATTGCTTATACATTTCTCATTTAAAAGGAGGGATCCAATGATAATTGTAAGTTAGCAAAGTGGTTCCTTTTCAACTTTTTCTTTATTGTGTTCTCTAGGATTTTACATGTTGAAAAGAATAACACATTGAGTTGATCATTGAGATTACCTTATTTGGTCTCGGTTGTCACTTTAGGTAGCCCAAGACATGGGTTTGACTCCTAATTTGTCTATGGTGTGGATGAGGTCCATTGCAAATCGCTCGAGAGGTTATAGGAGGTTTGCCCTATAAAGAACTAAGCTCTACATCACTAGGCTAAACTCTCAATTTCTCTCGGTTAATATATATATATATAATACGATGAGTTATGCTGACTTCAGGACCATATTCAAATTGTTGAATTATTCAGTCTTTTTGATCAATATAAATGGTGAGCAGGATAATCTGCCTTGGAACTTTGAGAACCCAAAACTCATGATTGTAGTTGAAGTAGATTGAATGACAATGCACATTTCCGAATGCCAATCTCCGTCTCAGTCTCAATCTCACTACATTAAGTAGGAAGGGTTTAATGAAGGATGCGCGACATATTCTGCTTCCTATACCTGTACATTCTTTTACATGGCTTCAACTACCTATATTACAAAGAATGCACTTTCACAAGGTAAACAAATCCACACTCTCATCAATTTCAAGGGATTCTCATTTGCTACATGTACAATTTATCAAAATAACCTTATCAACATGTATGCTAAGTGCGGTAATTGCGTCGATGCCCGTAAAGTGTTTGATGAAATGACAGAACGAGACGACTCCTCATGGAATGAGCTTACCGAAGACGTGGTTATCCTCACCAAGCACTGGCTCTGTTTCACCAAATGCAACAAACAGGTGTTCAACCCGATCGGTTCACCTTTTCCAGCATACTCCAAGCATGTGCTAAAATAAGGGCTTTGGAATCTGGTATGAACGCCTATCAAGGTATATTGGAAAGAGGATTTTTGTTCTGACGTCGTAATTGTGAATACCCAGATAGACGTGTATGCAAAATGTGGAAGCGTACGCAAGGCACGTGAACTGTTTGACAAAATGCCCCAGAGGAGTCCGATCTCATGGAATGCTATGATTGCAGGGTATGCACTATGCTCAAAAAGGTGCTCTTGACAAGGCTTTAAGGCTTTTCGATGAAATGCCTCAAAAAAATGTGGTCTCATGGAACGCAGTGATTGCAGGGTGTGCACAAAAAGTGTTGTTGACCTGGCTTTGAGGCTTTTCAAAGAAACGCCCGGCCAGATGTCATCTCATGGGATGCCATACTTGCGGGATATGTGCGATAAGAGCTTGTTGAAAAGGCCTTCGAGATGTTCAAACAAATTTGACTGGCAGGTTTAAAGTCAAATTCCTCAACCTTTGCCAGCATCCTCCCAGGCTGCGCGAAAATGGGAGCCCTGGAACAGGGTATGGACATCCAGTAGAGCATAACCGAAAGCAGATTTATGCCAGACGTTGTACTTGTAAGAGCCGAGGTGGATACATATGCAAAATGTGGGAGCATACAAAAGGCCTTTGAACTTTTCGACAAAATGACTCAAAGAAATGTTACCTCATGGAATGCTATGATTGCAGGAAATGCACAAAATGGATTTTTCCAGGACGCTCTCAACACTTTGAACTAATGAAGTGCTCCGGAATATACCCTGATCATGTAAGCTTCGCTTGTGTTTTATTTGCATGCAGCCATGCAGGTTTGGTAGATAAGGGTTGTAAATACTTCGACATGACTAACGCATACTGCATTGCTCCAATAATTTGACCACTGTGTGTGCGTGGTTGACCTTCTTGGCCGCGTTGGCTCTTGAGGAAACTCTAAACTTTATCATCACAATGCAAATTAAACCTATGGTAGCTGTTTGGATGTGTTTGCTTGGTGCCTGTAGATTACATAAGAAAATAGAGTTCTGAGTATTTACAGCAACTCTCCTTTTTGAGATGGATCCTGAATACACTGCGACTTAAGTTCCTCTGTCAAACACCTATGCAGAATTGGGCAGGTTAAATAAGGTTCAAAAGGTAAGGAGATTGATGAAAGATAGAGGAATTAAGAAGATACCAGGATGTAGTTGATTAGAAATCCATAAAAGGGTACGTACTTTTTGGTAAGAGACGATCTCACACATAGGCACAGGAGATCTATGTAAAGTTGGAGACATTGTCTCAGGAGACGAGAATCAGGGTGTCTTTCAGATTTAAGACATACTAAATGATGTAGAGGAAAAATAAAATTTGAATTTGAATTGATGAGTGCTTAAATTTGAATTGCTAAACATATGTCACAATTTTTTAGTCGTCAAGAATCTTCAGAGTATATGTTGACTGCCACACTGCAACCAAGTTTATCTCCAAGATTGTGCAAGGCAAATCTCTGTGAGATGCGAAAAGCTCAGTGAAACAATCTGTAAGTATAGACTTGCACTATAACAAAGCACATCGTATCAGACCTGTAGTTATAAGAAGGGATTAGGTTTTACTACTATTTTAAAATGCGTTCCTTTCCAAGTTTTTGTAGCTTCATTAAATCAGATACATTCAATATACATTGAACTGTTTTTCAGGAAAGTTGTACATCTGTGGATTGAAAAGGTGAGGATTGGAGGTGGACGATGGAAAAGAGCAAAAAGGACTGGAATGCTTGAAGGAAATGGATAGATGGTTGACCAGCAGAAAATGTTTGATAAATGCTTGATCGATTCAGTGCTTGGAGATGGGAAGATCATCTTTGATAGTTCTTTACTCCAAGCTTTATCAATTTGTATCGTCTTTTTTCTGGGTTACTTCGTATTATCTTGTGCATATGCCAGTTCTGCCAGTTGAGATTAAATTATGCATACCAGGTTATGCATGTAAAGCGCAGGTGGAGTTGTCACAATTAGAGATTTTTAATGTCGCTTAATGCATTATTTCTCTGACCATTTTTCCATTTAAAAAAAAAAAAAAATTTAAAAAAATTATTAGAATTCACATATGGAGAAGTAGAATTACAATTATATATATATATATATATTTTATGGGTTAACGTATCTAATGAAATTTATAGATTGATTTATATGGAATAATTATAATTAATGTTAGCTCGTCCAAGTAGCGGAGTTGGCTTGGGCTATAGGTTTGCTCCCCATAGGTCTTGGGTTCAACCCCTACTCTAGCGGTTGACCAGTGAGCTTGTATGCAGGTTATGGCGTCCACCCGTGGGGGCCTAGTAAAATCATTTATATATTTTTTTAATTTTTAATGAACTTTTTGAAATTAAATAAATTTTTCAAAATATACATACGAATTATCAAAATAGTGAATCATTGAAATTAAATAGTTTCAAGATAAAATAAAATAAAATAATTTTGAAGTAAATAAAATAGCTTTAAATTGATATATTTTTGTATCTTGTAAATAGATATATTTAATATATCTATATTAGTTTATATATTTATATATGAGTAAAAGCACGAAAAGTGTCACATTTTCATCAATTGAATAGTTTCTCCCAAATTTTCTCATTGAAAATTTGAAGTGTGATTAAATTTATATGTATATTTTGGACAAAAAGTAATTTTATGAAAGTCTAAAGAAAACTTTTTTTAGAATTCAAAGTTTAGAATACAATTTTCTGTTTTGATATTTTGATTAGTTTTATTATGATTTTTTTAAAATTTTATTATAAATAAGTTTTTATAATGAAACATGAGACTAATAAGAAATTAAAAAATATATTAAATCATATTCATTTTTTTTTAAATTATATGATGCATAGGGGAGAAGTCCCAGTTACCGCCACCTCCATGCTCACTTAACCCCCCCAAAAAAATTCCCATTGATCCATTAAAAAACTTTATTTTATTGAATAAATAATTACAAAAACACCAATGGATGCTCATTAAGAGCTAAAGTGAATGAGACCCATTGAATTTTGAGTGGATTTGAATGATAAAACTGTTATAATTGATTGAAATTATAGCAGGCGGTGACAGTAGGTGGCGACGACTGGACGACACCTCTAAAAGGTGACTTTTTGACCCCTGCACGCATATCAAACACTCCTGCATTCGACCGAATTGCCCACAAGCCAAAACCTTAGTTATAAGCACTTAACTCGTGAGTGAAAAAAACACATAATTTTTTTTTTCGATTCGACGTACGGTTTGAATTCTATGCTTGTGCGAAGTTAGCCCTAGCGGATATTGGGTCTTCTCCCCTAAAAGAGAGAGAGTATATATTTTTTTAAATCATAAAATGAGCAAAAATTGACATCTTATAAATTTTTAAAAAAATCACTTTTTTTACATGCTTATAGGGGAGAGGGGCCCATAGTGGAGCACCCTAACTTTGTGTTTCTCAAAATCCTATGTGGAAATTTCAAATCACTCCCAATTTTGTACAATAGTTTATTTGGCAACTCACATGCTTCTATATTTCATTTTACGACCACATCATCAAATATGATGCCACATCAACATGTTTTTTTTTGTTGAGGTATCCAAAAGGCCCAAAAAAGAGTGAGACCGATAGTGGTGCACTAAGTCATGTTTTATTGGTGTGCTGATGTGGCATCACATGATTTGTCAGTTTGTGTACTTTATGGATAAAAAGTGTTTTGTAATTGGATATTAAGGTGCTCCACTATGGGGCCCACTAAACACTACTTCTATCCGCACTATTGGACCCTGCTCTACTATAGGCCCCTCTCCCCTATCATTCAAACCTTTTAGGACCTTAAAAAAGCTATCCTTTCGTGGCTTGAGAAAGATGCTTAATGAGAGGTGGGGAAAATAGATCCCCATAATTATTTATTTAACAAATGAATGTCTCCCTCTTTTTTCTTTCAACTCTTTCTTTGAATAGCTATAGTGCCTCCGCAGATATCTTTTTCTTTAGCACAATGTTCACATAAAATCCCTGCAATTGTACATGCAATAGGTGTCTTGTTGATAGTTAGTATTTTCTGTATCAGACAAATTCACCGTCAGCAATTCACACTCGGATAATTCACCATCAACAATTCAATGCAGAAAAATTCACCGCCATGACAAATTCACCTCAAGGAAAATTCATCACCATCAATTCAATTAATTGCAAACTTTTAATGCCATAAATTTTCCACGATAAATTGTTGGTGGTGAATTTTTCTTGAGATGAATTTATCATCACAGTAAATTTTCCCGCATTAGAATTTTCCTAGAACTGGTATTTCCTTCCTTACTGCTTCTTTCATGGTACGGTTGACCAAACTTTCAACAACAATGTGATCCAAAGTGTTTCTCCCTAATAACTGCACCATGTTGGTCAGGAAAATCTGAAACACTCGCCCATAAATGCCCATTCACCCATTTTGTTGTGCCAAATTATGGCCTCCTTTGTGTCATTGTCTTCTGCCCTAAATAGTCTCCTTATTTGTGCCTCAACCTCCTCGTCATTGCAGTTGCACTCCACAACAAAGCTCTTTTAATTGGCCATTTTGCATAAGACATGGATATCTTGATTTTTATAGAGCTGCTGGGAACCTGTGAGATGTTCCATTTGCCTTTAGGACTTGCAGAATCTCGATGAGGATTTTAAAATTCTTTGTTGTGTACCACTTTTGATCTGTATTAATTCCACAATCGAACATCCTGGTGATTGGCACACGGAGCCGGTAAGACTTGTGCTATTTATTAGTCTTCTTCTCCCTTATATGGTTACTCCATTCGATTCAAGATGTTTATTTAGCCATAAGTCCTTATCCTTTAGTCGACGCTATGTATGCACAATCCCGAGAAAACTCCAATGCTAGGGCAAGACCATAAAAGGTTTTTCGGTTTCTTCGTTCTTGATTATCTCTGTCCCTTCCTCGACACATAATGGTGAATTTGAGAAAACTATATATGTAGTATTGTGATCTTGAGGCTACAGATTCTTTTGTTTGTTGAGTGTCTCCACTGCCTTTCTCATCTTCGAAGATCTAAGCCAGGCTCGACCACATCTCTGCATTAACCAAAATAGTGATAATATCTTCTTGTACTACTGCATGATTTTCCAAAAAATCTATAGCTCTGTTATATTCCCTTAAAACATGCACTAGAGTAATATAGTCTAATTTTTCTATCAGCCCCATATTGTGGCTACCCACAATTGCAACCTCCAGCTTGAAAACTTGTTTTTTATGGCTTCAATACAGATCTTTGAATTTCCTCAATAACTATTATTCAAATATTCTTTCCTTGCATATTTGAAGATCATCTGCCAATGCTTAAAATTCTACCTCATTGTTTGTTCCATGTAGGATTTTTTTAGATAGAGTCCATTTGATATTTCTTTTCCTTTTTTCATCCCTAATAATGCATTCAACCCTCGAAGCCTTGGGGTTTTCTGTTAGAAAATTTAGGTTTACATATAATAAATTTGTTATTAGATTAGTTGGATGAGAATTTATTCTTCTAACAGGAGGAGATTAATGACTTTATGAAGCCAATGCATAGGAATGTAATTGATAATCCCGAAGAAATATAATATTTACCTTTTTTTCTTTTATTGTTGATCGACAATGATATAATTTGTGCAATTTTCTCTCCAACTTAACATTGGTATCAAAGTGTTCTTCTATCCTATACCTGTAGAGTTTATTCAAATGGAGCTTCTATCGGCATGAGAAAATCTACTCTACTAAGGGTGATGGATAAAGAAAGATAGGCATCTAAAAGGTTTGAATTTTCTGCACCATGAATGTTGGTGTGTGAGAAGAGTTGATGGAAAAGTGAGAAGAATAGGTGTTGAAGATTGAGAGTGGTGTAGTAGACTCATACACTCCCTATTGCAATGATCAAGTGTGTGGTGCTCATTTTTAGAGGCATAAAAAAAAGGAATGTAAAGGGCACAATTTTGAGCAGGAATCATCATTATTTTTATGTATTGTGTTGTTGTATCAATGTGAAGAAGAGTGTCCACTATATATTCACAAGAGAAAAGAGGGACTCTATAATAAAGCTAATTCACTAAACATTTGAGACTATAAAAAGATGAAGGAATCTTCAACTTAAGATTAATAGTTATTATTATATATGATGACCATTTGTCAGTTCTTTTAGCAATCCAAGGGAATCTCTCTACGAGTTGCTGGTTTAGGAGTTTTAACCTCTAGGGATGATTCTTTCCCAGTCCCAAAGTTGGACAAGTTTCAAGGATTTGAATTTCTTACCATTTTCCTTCTTCATTACCCTATCATCTTGACATAAGGGCTTTTCAAACATCTATTACTGATAATGTTTTAAGGAGAATTTTATGTAATGAGCTCAAAGGTCCAAGTGTTGAATCCAGTAGCTTTGATACCATACGTAACATCAAATTCTTCTTACATTCGAGACTATAAAAATTGTTGTAGTTCAAAAAGGATGTAAAGGGCACAATTTTGAGTAGGAATCATCATTATTTTTATGTATTATGTTGTTGTATAAATGTGAAGAAGAGTGTCCACTATATATTCACAAGAGAAAAGAGGGACTCTATAATAAAGCTAATTCACTAAACATTCGAGACTATAAAAAGATGAAGGAATCTTCAACTTAAGATTAATAGTTATTATTATATATGATGACCATTTGTTAGTTCTTTTAGAAATCCAAGGGAATCTCTCTAAGAGTTGCTCATTTAGGAGTTTTAACCTCCAAGGATGATTCTTTCCCAGTCCCAAAGGGAGGTTTAGACTCGTACACTCCCTATAGCAATGATCAAGTGTGTGGTGGTCATTTTTAGAGGCATGAAAAAAAGGAATTGTTGTAGTTCAAAAGGAGTGTAAAGGGCACAATTTCGAGCAAGAATCATCATTATTTTTATGTATTGTGTTGTTGTATCAATGTGAAGAAGTGTGTCCACTATATATTCACAAGAGAAAAGAGGGACTCTATAATAAAGCTAATTCACTAAACATTCGAGACTATAAAAAGATGAAGGAATCTTCAACTTAAGATTAATAGTTATTATTATATATGATGACCATTTGTCAGTTCTTTTAGCAATCCAAGGGAATCTCTCTAAGAGTTGTTGGTTTAGGAGTTTTAACCTCCAGGGATGATTCTTTCCCAGTCCCAAAGTTGGACAAGTTTCGAGGATTTGAATTTCTTACCATTTTCCTTCTTCATTACCCTATCATCTTGACATAAGGGCTTTTCAAACATCTGCTACTGATAATGTTTTAAGGAGAAACTTATGTAATGAGCTGAAAGGTCCAAGTGTTGAATCCAGTAGCTTTGATACCATATGTAACATCAAACTCCTTCTTACATTCGAGACTATAAAAATTGTTGTAGTTCAAAAGGAATGTAAAGGGCACAATTTTGAGCAGGAATCATCATTATTTTTATGTATTGTGTTGTTGTATCAATGTGAAGAAGAGTGTCCACTATATATTCACAAGAGAAAAGAGGGACTCTATAATAAAGCTAATTCACTAAACATTCGAGACTATAAAAAGATGAAGGAATCTTCAACTTAAGATTAATAGTTATTATTATATATGATGACCATTTGTCAGTTCTTTTAGCAATCCAAGGTAATCTCTCTAAGAGTTGCTGGTTTAGGATTTTTAACCTCCAGGGATGATTCTTTCCTAGTCCCAAAGGGATTTTTAGACTCATACACTCGCTATTGCCATGATCAAGTGTGTGGTGGTCATTTTTAGAGGCATAAAAAAAAGGAATTGTTGTAGTTCAAATGGAATGTAAAGGGCACAATTTTGAGCAGGAATCATCATTATTTTTTATGTATTGTGTTGTTGTATCAATGTGAAGAAGAGTGTCCACTATATATTCACAAGAGAAAAGAGGGACTCTATAATAAAGCTAATTCACTAAACATTCGAGACTATAAAAAGATGAAGGAATCTTCAACTTATGATTAAAAGTTATTATTATATATGATGACCATTTGTCAGTTCTTTTAGCAATCCAAGGGAATCTCTCTAAGAGTTACTGGTTTAGGAGTTTTAACCTCCAGGGATGATTCTTTCCCAGTCCCAAAGTTGGACAAGTTTCGAGGATTTGAATTTCTTACCATTTTCCTTCTTCATTACCCTATCATCTTGACATAAGGGATTTTCAAACATCTGATACTGATAATGTTTTAAGGAGAAAATTATGTAATGAGCTCAAAGGTCCAAGTGTTGAATCCAGTAGCTTTGATACCATATGTAACATCAAACTCCTTCTTACATTCAAGACTATAAAAATTGTTGCAGTTCAAAAAGGAATGTAAATGGCACAATTTTGAGCAGGAATCATCATTATTTTTAGGTATTGTGTTGTTGTATCAATGTGAAGAAGAGTGTCTACTATATATTCACAAGAGAAAAGAGGGACTCTATAATAAAGCTAATTCACTAAACATTCGAGACTATAAAAAGATGAAGGAATCTTCAACTTAAGATTAATAGTTATTATTGTATATGATGACCATTTGTCAGTTCTTTTAGCAATCCAAGGGAATCTCTCTAAGAGTTGCTGGTTTAGGAGTTTTAACCTCTAGGGATGATTCTTTCCCAGTCCCAAAGACAGTTTTAGACTCGTACACTCCCTATTGCCATGATCAAGTGTGTGGTGGTCTTTTTTAGAGACATAAAAAAAATGTATCATTGTAGTTCAAAAGGAATGTAAAGGGCACAATTTAGAGCAGGAATCATCATTATTTTTATGTATTGTGTTGTTGTATCAATGTGAAGAAGAGTTTCCACTATATATTCACAAGAGAAAAGAGGGACTCTATAATAAAACTAATTCACTAAACATTCGAGACTATAAAAAGATGAAGGAATCTTCAACTTAAGATTAATAGTTATTATTATATATGATGACCATTTGTCATTTCTTTTAGCAATCCAAGGGAATCTCTCTAAGAGTTGTTGGTTTAGGAGTTTTAACCTCCAGGGATAATTCTTTCCCATTCCCAAAGTTGGACAAGTTTTGAGGATTTGAATTTCTTACCATTTTCCTTCTTCATTACCCTGTCATCTTGACATAAGGGCTTTTCAAACATCTGCTACTGATAATGTTTTAAGGAGAAACTTATGTAATGAGCTCAAAGGTCGAAGTGTTGAATCCAGTAGCTTTGATACTATATGTAACATCAAACTCCTTCTTACATTCGAGACTATAAAAATTGTTGTAGTTCAAAAGGAATGTAAAGGGCACAATTTTGAGCAGGAATCATCATTATTTTTATTGATTGTGTTGTTGTATCAATGTGAAGAAGAGTGTCCACTATATATTCACAGGAGAAAAGAGGGACTCTATAATAAAGCTAATTCACTAAACATTCGAGACCATAAAAAGATGAAGGAATTTTCAACTTAAGATTAATAGTTATTATTATATATGATGACCATTTGTCAGTTTTTTTAGCAATCCAAGGGAATCTCTCTAAGAGTTGTTGGTTTAGGAGTTTTAACCTCCAAGGATGATTATTTCCCAGTCCCAAAGGGATTTTTAGACTCGTACACTTCCTATTGCCATGATCAAGTGTGTGGTGGTCATTTTTAGAGGCATAAAAAAAAGGAATTTTTGTAGTTCAAAAGGAATGTAAAGGGCACAATTTTGAGCAGGAATCATCATTATTTTTATGTATTGTGTTGTTATATAAATGTGAAGAATAGTGTCCACTATATATTCACAAGAGAAAAGAGGGACTCTATAATAAATCTAATTCACTAAGCATTCAAGACTATAAAAAGATGAAGGAATCTTCAACTTAAGATTAATAGTTATTATTATATATGATGACCATTTGTCAGTTCTTTTAGCAATCGAAGGGAATCTCTCTAAGAGTTGCTGGTTTAGGAGTTTTAACCTCCAGGGATGATTCTTTCCTAGTCCCAAAGGGAGTTTTAGACTCGTACACTCCCTATTGCCATGATCAAGTGTGTAGTGGTCATTTTTAGAGGCATATAAGAAAGGAATCATTGTAGTTCAAAAGGAATGTAAAGGGCACAATTTTGAGCAGGAATCATCATTATTTTTATATATTGTGTTGTTGTATCAATGTGAAGAAGAGTGTCCACTGTATATTCACAAGAGAAAAGAGGGACTCTATAATAAAGCTAATTCACTAAACATTCGAGACTATAAAAAGATGAAGGAATCTTCAACTTAAGATTAATAGTTATTATTATATATGATGACCATTTTGCAGTTCTTTTAGCAATCCAAGGGAATCTCTCTAAGAGTTGCTAGTTTAGAAGTTTTAACCTTCAGGGATGATTCTTTCCTAGTCCCAAAGTTGGACAAGTTTTGAGGATTTGAATTTCTTACCATTTTCCTTCTTCATTACCCTATCATCTTGACATAAAGGGCTTTTCAAACATCTGCTAATGATAATGTTTTAAGGAGAAACTTATGTAATGAGCTCAAAGGTCCAAGTGTTGAATCCAGTAGCTTTGATACCATATGTAACATCAAACCCCTTCTTACATTCGAGACTATATAAAAATTGTTGTAGTTCAAAAGGAATGTAAAGGGCACAATTTTGAGCAAGAATCTTCATTATTTTTATGTATTGTGTTGTTGTATCAATGTGAAGAAGAGTGTCCACTATATATTCACAAGAGAAAAGAGGCACTCTATAATAAAACTAATTCACTGAACATTCGAGACTATAAAAAGATGAAGGAATCTTCAACTTAAGATTAATAGTTATTATTATATATGATGACCATTTGTCAGTTCTTTTAGCAATCCAAGGGAATCTCTCTAAGAGTTGCTGGTTTAGGAGTTTTAACCTCCATGGATGATTCTTTCCTAGTCCCAAAGGGATTTTTAGACTCGTACACTCCCTATTGCCATAATCAAGTGTTTGGTGGTCATTTTTAGAGGCATAAAAAAAAGGAATTTTTGTGGTTCAAAAGGAATGTAAAGGGCACAATTTTGAGCAGGAATCATCATTATTTTTATATATTGTGTTGTTGTATCAATGTGAAGAAGAGTGTCCACTATATATTCACAAGAGAAAAGAGGGACTCTATAATAAAGCTAATTCACTAAACATTCGAGACTATAAAAAGATGAAGGAATCTTCAACTTAAGATTAATAGTTATTATATATGATGACCATTTGTTAGTTATTTTAGCAATCCAAGGGAATCTCTCTAAGAGTTGCTGGTTTAGGAGTTTTAACCTGCAGGGATGATTCTTTCCTAGTCCTAAAGGGAGTTTTAGACTCGTACACTCCCTATTGCCATGATCAAGTGTGTGGTGGTCATTTTTAGAGGCATAAAAAAAAGGAATTTTTGTGGTTCAAAAGGAATGTAAAGGGCACAATTTTGAGCAGGAATCATCATTATTTTTATATATTGTGTTGTTGTATCAATGTGAAGAAGAGTGTCCACTATATATTCACAAGAGAAAAGAGGGACTCTATAATAAAGCTAATTCACTAAACATTCGAGACTATAAAAAGATGAAGGAATCTTCAACTTAAGATTAATAGTTATTATTATATATGATGACCATTTGTCAGTTCTTTTAGCAATCCAAGGGAATCTCTCTAAGAGTTGCTAGTTTAGGAGTTTTAACCTTTAGGGATGATTCTTTCCCTGTCCCAAAGTTGGACAAGTTTCGAAGATTTGAATTTCTTACCATTTTCCTTCTTCATTACCCTATCATCTTGACATAAGGGCTTTTCAAACATTTTCTACTGATAATGTTTTAAGGAGAAACTTATGTAATGAGCTGAAAGGTCCATGTGTTGAATCTAGTAGCTTTGATACCATATGTAACATCAAACTCCTTCTTACATTCGAGACTATAAAAATTGTTGTAGTTCAAAAGGAATGTAAAGGGCACAATTTTGAGCAGGAATCATCATTATTTTTATGTATTGTGTTGTTGTATCAATGTGAAGAAGAGTGTCCACTATATATTCACAAGAGAAAAGAGGGACTCTATAATAAAGCTAATTCACTAAACATTTGAGACTATAAAAAGATGAAGGAATCTTCAACTTAAGATTAATAGTTATTATTATATATGATGACCATTTGTCAGTTCTTTTAGCAATCCAAGGTAATCTCTCTAAGAGTTGCTGGTTTAGGATTTTTAACCTCCAGGGATGATTCTTTCCTAGTCCCAAAGGGATTTTTAGACTCATACACTCGCTATTGCCATGATCAAGTGTGTGGTGGTCATTTTTAGAGGCATAAAAAAAAGGAATTGTTGTAGTTCAAATGGAATGTAAAGGGCACAATTTTGAGCAGGAATCATCATTATTTTTTATGTATTGTGTTGTTGTATCAATGTGAAGAAGAGTGTCCACTATATATTCACAAGAGAAAAGAGGGACTCTATAATAAAGCTAATTCACTAAACATTCGAGACTATAAAAAGATGAAGGAATCTTCAACTTATGATTAAAAGTTATTATTATATATGATGACCATTTGTCAGTTCTTTTAGCAATCCAAGGGAATCTCTCTAAGAGTTACTGGTTTAGGAGTTTTAACCTCCAGGGATGATTCTTTCCCAGTCCCAAAGTTGGACAAGTTTCGAGGATTTGAATTTCTTACCATTTTCCTTCTTCATTACCCTATCATCTTGACATAAGGTATTTTCAAACATCTGATACTGATAATGTTTTAAGGAGAAAATTATGTAATGAGCTCAAAGGTCCAAGTGTTGAATCCAGTAGCTTTGATACCATATGTAACATCAAACTCCTTCTTACAGGGAGTTACCATGAATTATTCATGAAACAGTAAATAACTAAAAACATAGGTGAAAAGAGATACAATTTTTTTCTTTAAATATGGAACAAGCTACTGCATACTTGTTACCATAAAGATATAACAATTTAACATTATACAATGCTTTCAAACTGAAAAGAATAAAATTCTAACACTTTTGTATTTCAATTCAATGATTACAATTTAGTAAACTATAATCAAATATTAAAAGAGAGTTAGGTTAGTGATCCTTATTTGGATTCTTTCTATCTTCCAAGACTCAACATGTCATTTACAAGAGGGAGGGCATCACCTGGGTGATTTACCTCCAACCATTGACTTAAGTGGTCCCACGCACACCTTCCTAATTGGAAGGGGCCCTCCCTTCAATTAAGGGTTAAGCTAGAAACCATCTTAGTTCTACCATCTGAGCTCTGGTGTTATGCCCTACTTAACTAATACCGTTGCACAACTATGGATACCTTCCAACTATGTACGACATCTCTAACTAGCTAAGTATCTGGTTCACAGTGAACCGACAAGTGCACGTAGAGAAAATTGCACTCACTATGGCCATAGTATTTGTATCATGGTTACAATCACTATTAAGAGCAAAGTTGTTTGTTCACCCACCCTGCTCAACTTGGAATACCTTTCTTGACCTAGGGTATACTAAAACTAACTCTTCCACCTAGTAACAACCACAAAGGACATGATTTGGCATAACCTGTCTTACTAGACATAACACAACTGAGTTGATAAGGTGCTAGACCATTCTCAAACCCCTATGTTACTTAGCGTAACTAATGAGTCTTGGAAACTACCATTGGTTGAAGTCCTTATTTACTAAGTTGGTAAATGACTAGGATATTTTGTGACTTGAATACCCATGTTACGTTCTCGTAACTTGTTGGGACTTGTCAACTGCTCCTATCCTGGTTTTTAATATAATCCATGAGAGTATCTGATCTCCCACTCTATGATAGCATAGTTATTATTGATGACTTACCGCCATCGACTAGTTTCACTTAATCACAAATAGAAAGAACTAAAAAATGCTCATCATATATAATAATAACTATTAATCTTAAGTTGAATATTCCTTCATCTTTTTATAGTCTCGAATGTTTAGTGAATTAGAATTTTTGTAGAGTCCCTCTTTAGGAAGTGAATATTCACTAGGTAAATAGCTCATCTGGATAGATGGTTACTTCTGACTCGAACACCTAAGTTACTTCTAAGTAACTAGCTAGGTCTTGGCTACAACCACTTGCTCAAGTCTTAACCCTAAACCTTGAGAGAAAATAATCTAGAGTTATAAACTTTTAGTAAAATTTGACACAAAATGATATCTTCTCGACCTTCCTATTCATAATATCGTATGAATAATAGTCATAAAAATTCTATATAGTAGTGGTTATATATCCAATAAGAATATAACTAATTTTATGTTTTACTCCTTCATGCATTTCAAGTAAATCTCATTAACTAAGGATTAACACAACTGAAGACCATCACAAACCCCAAGGTTTTTCCTTCTCACCAACATTAAGGATGTTAAGCCATCATTAGGAAATACACTTGATCATTTAAAAGATTCAAACCTAAGTTGAATTGAACTTGTTATTTGATGAAAAGTAAACATAAAGAAGACTTTGTCTCAACATTGCTTGACTTTCTAGTCATAATTGATTGAGTTGGTTTAGCAACATCTCTCTCCAAACTCCTAAATTAATGAATTAATGGGACATTCCTTATAATCAACAATGGGTGGTTTCAAACATAATACAATTACCTTGAAGGATTTATTCTTCAAATGAAGAAGCGAATACTACCCTACAAAATATCTTTTCCATTTACATCATCCTCACGAAGAGGTGGACAATATAAACTATACCTCATTTAGCAAGCATTCTTTCCCTATCTAGTACTTGACTTCTTTTACTCTCCACCTTGTAACTAGGTTCCCTACTCTTAAAGAAATTATGGTTTGATAATCTCTTACCAAGAGTTCATTTAAGAACTTATTTGCAAATATTTCCATTCATAAAAAGGCTCGAAAGGAAATAAAACCATTTCTTTAAGGAAACAAGAGAAGCATATTGCGTGTAAGAAAATATGCATGAATTATATCAAATTAACAAAACACTTAGATGGAAAGTATTACAGTAAGGAAATCTAATTAATCAAACACAATTCAATAACAAAATTCCGTAGAAACTTCTCATCTTCCTCTAATCTCAAATGTCTTAGTAATTTATTCTCTCAGATCTTATGCATGCAAAATCCACTGAGATGTCATCTAAGAAATGAGTAGCCTATTTATCTATAATGAAGAATCTAAGTCTACATCTACATGATTGAATGATTCAGCTGGATGAAATGATAAAATGACATGATGAATGAACTGCTATATACAAAGTGATATGTCAATGATACAAAACAGAATTAAATTAATAAAAGTGATGTGGAAATGATTCTAAATGCTGAATTGAAACAAGCTAAGAAAAATCTAAAGGAGCCATGATTCTAATCTAAAATGATAATCTATTCTAAATGCTGAATTAGAAATGAAAAACTAAGCTCTCAAAACATGGATGAGTTCCTGTAGATAAATATTATGCAAATGCTCCTTATGAAAAAACTATAAATGGGTCTCAACTTATAGATTTTTCCAAGGAATTGGGTGAGTTGGCAGCCATGAATGATTGAGATTTGATCTGGAGAAATCAATGGTAAAGAATGAGAAGGATGGAGAAAACAAGGCAATTGTTTCCTTTAGTAAAACCATCTTGCCAAGTGTAAGAAGGAATCACTTGAATGAAGACGCCATGTGTCTTGAAGGTGGTTAAAATTGTTGAGAACAAATATCCATTTTAGAAAATAAAGATAATTACTTTCATGTGACACATGGTGAGTTGGAGGATGAGGTGGAAGGTAGTTAGAGAAATATGTAGAAATGTGATGAAATTCAAATTTAAAAATTTGAATTAGATGAGAAGGAATCAATTACAATAAAAAAAATTATTTAGATTTGTTTATTTCAATTAAATCATGAAGAGGGTGAATTAGAATAGAGGAATTAAGAGAATAGGAACTATGCAAATAAATTTGCAATTTATTTATATAGTACAAGAATAAGGATTTCATTAATTAAATAATCAATATTTAATTAATATTTTCCAGACCAATTTTGAGTGTATACATTTTTCCCCTCTTTGAAGTGATGTGTTTACACATTACTTCAAAGAAAAATTTATCTGTGCTACTAAAAAAGTATTATTTTTTATTTTTTTAATGATGCCCCGGATAGTAATTTTTAGGAGATTACAACTGTATGCCCCCTCGGGAGATAAATCAAGAAATTTGTGATAATAAAGGATTTTTGATTATTTTTGAAAATTTCAATTGATTTACGATGATGATGATGATGATAAAATCCTGATTTGATAATATTTCAGTGATAATATCTCCTGAAATGAAAGATTGTAAGCTACCCCAATTAATTACCCCTCAAAAGAAATTAAAACAATGCCACCAAAATCACTCCTTTACTTACCTTTATTAAGAGGTAAAAAGTGAAAAGGAAATCATTTGTGCAAATTTTAATTTGAAAATTGTTTGAAGTGAGAAAGGATTTTGGAGCTTCCGAGCAAGATGGTGATCCCTCTGTAGACACGTCGATTCGAGCGGGTACGATGACATAATTGGCCAGCGGGATATGGACCTTCGGTAAGAATTTTGAAACCTTCATTTGTGATTTTGAAATGAATTTTTCACATTTTTTAATTCGGATTTTAAATGTCAAAAACATTTCGGTGCTTCTAAAGTTTTTCGTGGTGCTTAGGCTAGATTTTTCAATGCTTTCACCAAAAGTTTTAGCACCTCAGAGAGATTCTCCAGCGCTTCCAAGGTTTGTTCTGGTGCTTTCACTTCTGGCACCTAGGAGGTTTGAAATGGCACCTCCAAGCTGTCCATAGGTCAAAATTTAGGAAATGGTGCTTTTCCCCAAAGTTTTAGCGCATTGGAGAGATTCTTTGGTGCTTCAGATGAAATGACGCTCCTGCTAGATTCTCTGGCGCTTCGGCTTGGTTCTTCGACACATCAGGGGAAAGTTTTAGTGCTTTGGCTTGAAATGGCACTTGCGCGTCATAGAATGACACTTATGCCCCTTTTGGTGCTTTGAAGGTTTGTTCTGGCGCTTTTAGGGTAGATTGAAGTTTTGTGATTTTTCTCCTTGAATTTTGTGATGTTTGATCACGTCAACCAATGATTGTGTGTTGACGAGAGACCAGATGATTTAGTGACCTCATGATAGGCGAGATAAACTAATGATGATGTTGTTTTGACCTCATCATAGGTGAGAATCAAAACAAAATGTTGATGAGATTTGATGAAAATATCATTAGGATTGATAGGTTGAATGATTTTTTTGATGATTGATTGATTTGTTGATTTGGTTTGATTGATATGCTGATTTGTGATGTTTGAAAATGATAGGAGATGGATTTAGATAATCTTCAGTCTTGAGAGCGATTTCTACTGACATTGGAGATGATTCCATAGCTATCTCATGTTGATAGAGATATTATTGAGAGATGTGATTTGTCCTCGTTGATTGATATGCCCCAGGTTAGGATTAACCAGGGATTGTTGATGACATTGGTGGAGAGGTGGCATAGCGACCACAACACTTTCCATTTTCCTACTGGAGAGATGATTGTTACACTAGAGGATGTGTATAGGATTTTGTGGATTCCTGTAGTTGGTGACATCATGACTTATGATTCTACCAAGCAGGGAGGTACTGATGCATTACATCGTATTTTGCAGGATGATCAAATTACTGGATGTTGGATACCATGGTTGGAGATATTTTCTAGTAATGCCCCTTTGCCTTTCATTCTTGCAGGATTTGTCAGTGGCTTCTTATGTCCCGAGAGGGCAAAGGGAATTTCCATCGGTTGGGGTCATACTTTGGAGCAGATGATCTAGTTTGGGACTCAGTTTGCATGGGGGTCATGTTTTCTTGTGCACCTATATCATGATTTACACCACTGGGTCGTATATCTGAGAGGAGCCAGCTTGTCAGTAGGAGTTACATTGCTCCAGGTTTGGGCATAGGAGCATATTGCAGTGACATGGCTAGAGACAGATAGATTTTGGCCATTTGGGAGGCCTTATATCTATGGTTATGCAGGTGCAGTTGTCCAACATAAGCTGGGAAAACTAGAGTATTGGAGATAGGTGGTTGATGACTTGGATGTAGTTACTTGGCAGTTGTATGTGGACTGTGAGCAGTGGGTGAAGGATCACTTAGAGGTTCCTTACTTAATGACTGCTAGATACCTTATTGGATGGACTCGGTATATCATCGAGAGATTCCTATTGCTAAGAGTGCTGAGGTAGTATGGCAGAGTTCAGGGGATGTCGCAGGGATCAGCCCTATGTGCCCACAAACAACAAGATACAACTGAGTGGGGACTGACATTGTCCTATGATGCTGCATGTGACGAGTACCTGCACTTACAACTAGTGATTTGGGATTATCATCTAGAGATTATTGAGGGATCATACATGAGTGAGGAGTATATAGTGTACTTTAGTCAGCATCCGTTTCCAAGGCTTTCGAGTCCTGATGAGCCCATGCCGACATTTGAGGATGATGAGGATAGACCACCTAGATGGAGACGAGGCAAAGATGGTGAGGATGAGGAGGAGGGAGAGGGTGAAGATCAGGGTGATGATGATGATGGAGGTGATGACGGTGGTGGAGGAGATGGAGGAGGGGGTTCACATTCCAGTTTCAATGCCAGAGTGCCTTGTAGGAGGCAATTCTTGGTGGCAGCAACACAATAACGTGTGTGAAGATACTCTTTCCTTCTCAGTAGCATCAGTCGAAGATCTCTTCTTTGCACATGCAGGTTCAGACTATTCAGGGGCAGCTGACATAGTTATAGGGGTAGCTACAAGCATTGGCACAACTGTTGAATCAGGTATAGGCACAACTCCTAAAGGCCCAGGGGCAGATTCAAATGTTGACAACTGAGAGGGATGCTGCCCGATAGTAGCTGGCATAGGTATAGGTCCCGGGACAGGTAGAGGGGTAGGTTGTGGCATTGACCACCGAGAGGGATGCATTGAGATGACGGGATAAGCAAGTAGAGGCCATTACATAGAAGTTATAGTAGGCTGCTATGGCTATGGGATCTGCTGATTATTTTTGAGAGATCTGTCGCACGATTTAGGAGGTGGAGTTTTATAGGACTTGGTACAATGAGTTTCTTCCTTCTGAGCGGTGAGAGAGTTTCAGTAGATCTCATATGAGTAGATCACAGTCTCAGACAGTGAGTGTAGGTGTGACACATTGATTGCTAGGGGATTAGAGGGATCCAGGTGCAGGTCCCTCAAGTGCACTAGGGGGTATAGGTTTAGTGAGGCGAGAAATGTTTGGGGGCAGTACCACATAGTTTCAGTCATTGTATGTTATATAATGATACTGACTCTTGATGATATCACCATTTTGATGTTGTATTTCTTGACATTTAGATATCCTTGTACATTTGACATATTTTGAGCTATATATGCAGTGATGATGATGATCCTATGTGTTTATGTGCATTGATTTATAATAGATGCATTTAATTTCTATGTCATGTATGTTATTCGATGTTTTATGATGATGATATTATATGTGTCATGGATGCAATAAAAATGTCTACATGCTATTGTTTTTTGTATTTTCTTGATGCAATTACATATGATGTGATGGATGTAGGATGATGTTAATGCAAAGATGAATGATTCTAATAATGAATGACTTTATATGGTCCTATGGATGTATGATATGCATGGTAATTTATGTTTTTGTATTTTTCTGATGCAAATATTATGATCTAATGCATGTATGAAATAAATGAATGATAATTTACATATGTTGATGCCTAGGATGTATGAGTAAATGTATATGGATGAAAATGATATGATTAATGGATTTTTTTTTTTTGGGTTTTTTCATAATGAAAAAATATGTGATTGATGATTTAAATGAATGCCTAGATGATATGATAATGCTATGATTGATGTCCTAATGCTCATGCATCTAAATGATGTTTTTGGCAATGTCAAATGTACTCAATCTATTAATGATAGAAATAACATCAACCTTGGAAAACTCTATAAATTCCATTACAACAACCAAATATGAATGCAACCTAGACATGCAGTTCAAATAATGCAATAGTGACATCCCAGTGATTTATTGTGCTTGTTGTCATCATTGAGCTTTTAAAATGTTGAAAGTGAGTACAAACATCAATGGTATAATTGAACCATGATGACCTGAGTACTACTTCCATGATGTTTGATAGTGCAAGTTAACACAAGCATCTAGGTATAATTGGACCAAGATGACCTGAGGATTCCTTGCATAAACAAACAAGAGTTAACTGTTTTCCTATGTGAATTCAGAATTTCATAAGTGATACTTTGTAGAGCACATCCCGTGACAATTCTCATAGTAATAATGATTAACTCACAGGCAACAGACAAATAAAAATATCATTCTTGATCATAGCTTTTCTAGTTCTTTGACATCCTTGAATTTCTCCTGAGAAATGATAACATCAATCATAATGCAAACAATTTGAACATTCGTGTGCAAGTGGTGGAACCATGATTTAGAATAACATCATCCTTGTAACCTCAATTTTCTATTGTTTTTGGGATTTTTCAATTTTCTGATTTTTAAGTGTTTTCTAAGATTTTGTCCAAGAACCTAACCTAAAGACCTATCCTAGGGGTCTTAGGGGTTGATCAAAGATAAGCCTTGCCTACGTTATACATGCAGAGACCATGTAGTTCTACTGACTCAATCGATTTACAGGACCAAGATATGAACATACACTTAACTACAATGAACTGCGACAATGCAATTCAACAAGGTGACTCTGTTTTTGGCTTTTTGGATTTTTGACCTTTTTTTTTTGGATTTTCTAATGTGACAAGGATGTTTGATGCATTTCCGATGATGATTTATGTTCAATGTTTGGTTTTATTATGACCATTTTTTTCGTTGTGTTTGTCCTCTTGCTATTTGTTTGTTGATTCAAGCTCAAGATTTGTTGCCCCTAGTGAGTTTAGGATTTTTCCCCTAGTGGAAAGAAACCAGTTTATTGTGGATATGTACAATGTTTAAGAAACCAAGGTGAGACATGACCGACATAACAAGGTATGCATATGCAGCTCGAGTGAAGGATGTAGAAGGTAACGGTACCAAACCAGTGATTAACACACATTTGCATAAAGGAATAAGCCAGCCTATCACAAATAGCACTTGTTGCCAGGTTTTCACCACTTGCTTTTATTGCACTTTTTTAGATTTTATGTTTTTTTACTTTTTTTTAATTTTTTTTTAATTTTTCATTTTTTCATTTTTGTTGTCACCAAGATGCCTATTTGCCAAGTTTTCACTAGGGTGACCATTTTTTCAGGACATTTTCTGATTTTTTTGATTTTTCAGGACTTTTTCTAATGTTTTTGGATTTTTTCAAGTTTTTTTTCAGATGCAATAGTTGAATTATGCATAGAATTTCTTGAGATGAAGTCTGTTCATGGGTTCTGTGAAGATGTACCCTTCTGGGGTGGATAGATGATATGCTCCTGAACCATAAACTAATACAATGACAAAAGGCCCCGACCAATTTGGTTCAAATTTTCCTTTCTTCTCTTTGTCTTGCTGATTGTGTGGGTTTTCTTTCAACACTAAGTCACCAACTTGGAATGTTCTAGGTTTTCCATTGTGGTTGTAACTTCTGGACATCCATTGTTGGTAGGATTTCAGGTGATCCACTGCATGTTGGCACCGCTCATCTAACAGTTCTAATTCCTGCAATCTTAAGATCTGGTAGTCTTCATCAAGGATGATACCTCTCAAGGAAACTTAGAGTGATGGTATTTCAACTTCAATAGGTACTATGGACTTAGACCCATATACCAAAGCATATGGTGTAGATCATGTTGGTGTGTGAATACTGGTGCAATACGCTCACAAAGCAGGGTTTAATTGGGTGTTCCAATCACGTCCTGCATCATTGATGGTTTTCTTCAAAATCTTCAAGATAGTCTTGTTGGAAGCCTTTGCTTGACCGTTCCCCTGGGGATAATATGGTGTAGAGAAGTGATGTTGGATATTGAACTTCTCACACAATTCTTACATGTCTTGATTTTTGAAAGGTCTTCCATTATCAATGACTATGGATTGGGGAATGTCATACCAGCAGATGATGTAGTTGAGGATGAATGATGAAATTTGCTTTCTCGTGATGTTGGTTAAAGGAACAAACTCAATCCATTTTGTGAAGTATTTTGTAGTAGTGATGTTAGACTTGTGTCTGTTTGATGAAGGTGGATGAATTTTACCAACAAGATCTAGTCCCCATTGACAAAATGGCCATGTGGATGCAAAAGGTTGGAGTTCTTAAGCTGGTGCGTGGATGTGATTGCCGTGAATCTGACATTTTTGACATTTCTTCACAAACTGGAAAGATTCATTTTCCATGGTTGGCCAATAATATCTTAAACGAAGAAGTTTCTTGGCTAAGGATAAGCCACTTGAATGTGTTCCACAGACACCCTCATGGACTTCTCGTAAAGCTATTTCAGACTCATTGCGTTCCAGACATTGTAAGAGAGTCCCGTCAAGACCTTGTCGATATAGTACATTCGCTATAAGTGTATGTCGGGTGGCTTGACGAATGAAATTACATTTTTGGTTTCGTGACAAGTCAGGTGGAAGAGTGTTATCTTTTAGGTAGGCATAAATTTCACTGTACATTGAGATATTGGTATCGGATAGGTGACATATAACATTGGATTTAGTATCGCCATAGGAAGGGGAAAACAATTGTTCCACCAAGAACTTGTAACAACTTCTTTTATCTAGAATTTGTAACAAGGAATCAATAGTAGCCATGGCATCAATGACTTTATTGTCCACTCTTGAAATCTATTCAAATTTGATGTCCACAAAATATTTCTTGAAATCATCTAGCATTCTCTTGTAAGGAATCAATTTGTCATCCCTTGTTTGATAATCATCATTGAATTGGTTAATGACTAACTGAGAATCCCAATACACTTGCAATTCTAGGACTTTCTACTCTACAGCTATTTTGATGCCAATGATTAATGCTTCATACTCAGCCATGTCGTTGGTACAAGGGAACATTAGTCTATATGATTTTGGTATGGTATGTCCTTGTGGAGTGAAAAATAGAATTCTGGCTCTTGATCCATGTTGGGTGTGTGATCCATCAAAGTACAGTGTCCATTGTTTTGCAACCATGGTAAGAACATCAACATCTGGAAATTCAATGTGTAAAGGATGATTATCTAGTAATGGTTCCTCCACCAATTGGTCAAAAATTGCTTGTCCTTTTATTTCCTTCCTATCTACATATTGGATATCAAATTCACTGAGTATCATGACCCATTTAGCCAATCTCCCTGTTAGGTTTGCTTTGCTGAGGAGATATTTGAGAGGATCAATTTTAGCTATCAACTTGATGGTGTGAGTTAGAATGTAGTGTCATAGTTGTTGGGTAGTAAAGATTACTTCTAGACAAGCCTTTTCAATGGAGGTATAGTTGATCTCATAGCCATTTAGCATCCTGTTGATGTAATAGATTGCTCGTTATTTACTTGTTGAATCTTCTTGTGCTAATAAGGCTCCCAATGATGTCTCTGTTGTAGCGATATATAAAAGTAATGGCCTCCCTTCTATTGGTGGTACAAGGATAGGTGGATTCATTAAATATTGTTTCAAATGGTTGAAGTCTCCTTCACATTGCTCATGCCATCATAAGGAAACATTTTTATGCAACAGATGAGTGAAGGGATGGGTCTTATCTGCCAGCTGTGAAATGAATCTATGGATTGACTAAAACCTCCCTTGTAGAGGATGGGGTTGAATAATGTTTTTTTGGTGGCGGCATTTCCATAATAGCTTTGAATTTGGCTAGGTCCACCTCAATCCCTTTTTCTGATACTATGTAACCTAGGAGTTTTGCCGACGTCACCCCAAACACATATTTCTTGGGATTTAGTCGTACATTGAATTTTTCCAGTCTAGTGAAAAGTTTATCTAGGATCTCCAAATGTCCTTCCCTGGTATATGATTTGGCCAATAAATCATCTACATAGTCTTCCATGAAAGATTGTTGTCATGGCACATTGGTAGGTAGCTCCAAAAGTTTATCTAAGATTTGCAAATGTCCTTCCTTGGTATATGATTTGGCCAATAAATAATCTAGGTATGTGCACGAGCATGATGGGCCAAAAAGTGGCAATATGATGGGTATGTGGCTAATGACTTTTTTTTACCCAAAATTGATGAAACAAAAAGGGTTTTTAAAGGAGATTCTCAACTTTCCACCAATATAAATTATGCTTTACTTTGAATTTAATAAGTAATTATTATTCATTTTCTATTCAAATTACAACTAAAGTCCTGATTGAAAGACTAATTGAAAAACATTTATAGCTTTCAAATGGTATCAAATTTTTGAATCCAAAACATGTGTCACATTCTATGCTTCACATACTATAAGATTAAAAAATAAAATTGAATTTCATGAATTTTGACCAAGTTAAGGTGGTTAGACATACGGTTTTTATATTTTTTAAAAGTTGTAATAAAAATTCATGATTAATTATTTACTTGGAAAAAATTATAAAAATATGCATCACATCGACATGAGTCCTCTAATTATATCTAAAATATTATAAAATAATATTATCATTTTATTATGGTTAGGTGATTGGATACCTACTTCTTATTTTTCCTTGAAATTTAAGTACTCATGCATTGAAATTTCAAATTTTCACCAAATAGATTTTCTTTTTTTTAAAACAAACCTAGTAGTTTAGAAACTAAATTCAATTTTCTACAAATTCTATTCTTACATATTTTTGAAATTATATAGATAACTTATTCAAATTTTTGCGTCAAGTTGCCCAACTTTGATTTTTTTGATTTTTTTGCCACTTAAGGGTCTATTTTTTCCATGATGATCCTGTACATACCCATCTACATAGTCTTCCATGAAAGCATGCATCATATCATGAAAGATTGTTGTCATGGCACGTTGGTAGGTAGCTCCTGCATTCTTCAAGCTAAATGGCATAACATTCCAACAGTTCTAAGGTTCCCCATGGACAAGTAAAGGCCATTTTATCTTGATCTTCTGGGGATATTTTGATTTGGTTATACCCAGAAAACCCATCCATTAGTGATAGCATGCCATGTCCTGCCATCAAGTCTACTATGATATCTATGTTGGGAAGAGGAAAATCATCCTTAGGACAAGCTTTGTTAAGATCTCAAAAATCTGTGCATATGTGAATGCTATTGTTAGGCTTTGAAACTGGTACTATATTGGAGATCCACTCAGCATAGTCAATGGGTCTGATGAATCCCGCATCTAACAATTTCTTCAACTTTGCCTTTACTAATAAGGCGATATGGGGGTGCATTTTTCTCAACTTCTTCTTGACTAGTTTCACTCCTAGAGGTAATGATAGATGATGCATGATGAGTTCTGGAATAATTTCGGCATGTCAGCATATGACCAAGCAAAGTTAATTTTGTTTTTCTATGAAAAATTTGAGAAACCTTGGATTTTCCTGGTCCATCAAGGATGCTACTAGATGGATAGTATTTATTGTCTCTTCATTGCCAATGTTGATAGACTATGTGGGTTCAATCAATACTTTTGATCTTTCTTGAAAATGCTCTGGGAGAGTATCAAATCTTCCATCCTTTGATGCCTTAGAGAAATTTTTGCCATTGGATGCGCTCTTTGTTTTTACTTTTTCCAGATCTAACACTGCCATTGAATGGTTTTCAATATCAGATCTATTTCATGTATTATTTATTTTGCAACTGGAAGACTTGATACTCCCTTGTACCGAAGCCTTGTTACAATGTTCATTGGTGGAATATGTTTCGGGATCATTGGCACAAAGAAAATTGATGATGGCCTCATCATTTGAAAATGTAGGGATGTCAAATGGCTCGGTTAGGTCCCAATCTATAAGCTCAGGATGTACTAAGGGTAAGCAGTTACCAGAAAGGTTAATGTCAAAAAATGGTAAGAGTTTGGATAGCAGTGTCTTCAATTTGTCCAATAGCAAAATCAAGGTCTAGAAGGTAACTCTCTTATGAATTATCTGCTTCACTCTAAGTTGAATCGTCTTCCCTAGAATCATCAGTGTGTTGCGATCCAAATTCAAATGGTCTAGAACCTGACCCTTGTCCTTCTTTGAGTAGGGGTGCATATTTGTGTACTACATGTCCTTGTCATGACATGACTCTTCTGATAGTGAATCCCAATCATATTCATTGGAATTAGTCTCATGCTCTTCACTAGCTTGTAACTGTAGGATTCTTTCAACCACCTTTTCTTTTGTGTCCTCTTTATAACCCAGACTAGTCTTATCTTTTGGATTGATTAAAATGGGTTGAATTAGCTCTACAATTACCTCTTTCCTTTTACCCATGGGACCTTTCCCTTCATATCCCATCTTTTCCAAGATAGTGAAACCTTTTCCATATTGAGTTGTTTGTACATTTGCAGTTGCTACTTGAGATTCTTCCTCATTTGTATAAAGCTAGTTTAGAACATCATTGTCTTCTGCTTCATCAAAACTGGTGCTTTATTTTATAAACCATCGATCAAATTTGGTAACCAGGTGTGGAGTCTGTTGCGTTGATGTGGAGGGTTGTCCATAAAATTTTGGAGAAGAAAAGTGTGAAAGATATAGGGACCGTTCAAAGAAGTATTCACCAACACCTTTGTCTTTGACTTGGAATTTTTCATCGAATTGTTTTGATAAGGCATTCAATTGGGCTTCAAGATTTGAGGAGGTGGATGGAGTAGCTTCTTCTTTCTTCACAGACTGTTTAGACATGGAATTGGATTGACTTTCATGATTTGTGGAAATGACCAATGGTTTGGATGAGGAACTTGGCTGACTCTTCTCATTGGAAGTAGTGGGAGTGGAAGCTTCTCAATTATGAGGCACAAAGATATCTTGGGAAAATTTCAGTGTATTGCAATATTGGGGACTATTTGAATAAGTTGAAATGGTAATTTCCTAGCCACCACAACGAAATTTCAGACATTGATGGTATGTTGAAGGGGCCGCTTGCATTTCATGAATCCATGGTTGACCCAATATTATGTTATAGGTCAAATCCTTGTCTAAGACTTGGCAGATTACATCTTTTTGGATTGGTCCCACTTGAATAGGTAGGACAATTAAACCCTGTAAAGCTCTTTCCTCATCATCATATGCTTTTATTGTAATATTTTTCTTTGAATAAATTGCATTCTTAGAAAATCCTAAGAAATGAACAAGCTTTAAAGTACATATATTCAGGCCGACTCCTCCATCTATTAGGACGTGTTTCACATGATGTTTGTGGATTAGGAATTCAATATGAAGAGCAACATTGTGTGGATGAGAAATTGATGCGTCATCATTTTCAGAAAAGGATAGGATATGTGGCATGGTTAAATTTCCCACCATGGCTTCAAATTTTCAAACTTCTAGATTTGTTGGCACTATTGTGTTCACTAGGGATTTTTCCAAAATCTCTTTGTGGGTAGGTGAAATCTTGAGAAATTCCACTATTGATATTTGTGCAGGGATCTTTTGTAATTGGTCCACTATGTTGTATTAATTGGACAATTCTATAGGCATTTTAGATGAACTTCCTTTTAAGACATATTTAGCCTGTGCTCTTGTGGCCACATTCACTGGTACACTGTCTTGTTTCCCATTGATTTTGATGACATTTATTTAAGTATCATTTTCATTCATGTCTGGTTTGGTGTCATTGATTTGATTTTCAAGGATAACAATGCCTTGTTCTTGTTCAATTGGAATGTCATAGATCGAATTATCATTCACAATAATGTTTTGATGATCATGGGTTTCAATGGTATTCATCTGATTTTCTACTACTGAAATATGATTTATAATAGTATCATGGACATAATTTACGTTCTTTTCCTTGTTATTCATCATAGATGATTCCCCTTTTTCATAGTTCGGTAAGGGATTTTTGAATGCTCCATGATCTGCATTTTTTTGGAGTCCCTCTATTCATATGATTTTTCTATCTATCAAGTCTTGTATTTTATGTTTCAATTGCATGCAACTATTCATTTGGTGACCTTTACATCGATGAAATTCAAAGTAATAGGCATCATTCCACCATGACAATTTTACTTCAGGTTCAAAGCCTCGAGTGTTAGGTAATGTTATCAGGTTATTTTCAAGAAGTTCCCTCAATGCAAATTCGTGTGATTGACCCAAGGGAGTGAATTTTTTGTGGTTTGATTGTGTTTGATATGGTGGAGGTTTTGATGGGGTGTTACCTTGATTTTGGCTGCTTTGATTATTGGATGAGGAGATATTCTGATTATTTCCTTGATTGATATTTTGATCTACCTTGGTTGTGGTTCCTGACAAGTTAAAGATTGGTTTGGCATTATGTGTTTCGACAGTACTATTGCTGCCTTTTTTGTTTCTTGTCCAAAATTTGGGTTTTTCACTGTTATGATGGTTAGATGAACCAACATTGTTTGATCCTTCATTGTGAACTTTCAATACCCCTCTTTTGACTAAGGCTTCTTTGATTTTGATGTCATTTTCTACCAACTTCTCAAAGTTAGGGGGACATTGAAATTACAATCTATAGCTCATTTCATTGTTAAGGTTATCTATAAAAAAATCCATCTTTTCTTGTTTGGGTATGGGACGAGTGTAACGAGTGAATAACCTTCTCCACCTTTGGAGGAATACAAGAAAAAATCCTCCTTTTTTTGTTTGGTATTACAAAGATCATTCATGGTTATCTCATGTGCGATGTTGTAGGAATATTGTGTGATGAATTTGTTAACCAATTCTTGGAAGGATTTTATACCTGGTTGTAACTTTGAGTAACTATTCCATTCAATGATCTCCTAGACTACTAGGAAAGAGTCTCATTAAGTATGTATCCTCATGAGCAAATTCTAGACTCATTGTTCGAAATTCTCGCATGTGGTCTATAGGGTCTGATTTCCCGTTGTATTTGTCATATTTTAGCAATTCACAATTTTGAGGAAATGGTATCATGTTCAACCTTCGATCAAAGGGATAAGGACAAATATCTTGTAACAAGTATCTTTTTGGAGTCCCTTGCATATCTTGGAGTTGTTATTGAAGGTTTTTCATTTGGTTTGTCAAGGTAGCCATTTGATCTGCAGTAGGCATTTCAATTTCAATTTTCTTTGGGATATTCTTCAATTTATTAACATAAAAGTCATTTGGTAACTTAACCCCTTGGTTAGCTAACATCAAAAGGTATTTCTCCCTATCCTTTTCAAAGAATTTTATAGGAATTTATGGAATTTGGGGTCTTGATTTGCTTGTTCGATTTCTTCTTTTGTTATCTCCTCTATTTCATTTTGAGAAATCTTATGAAAAGGATTTTCCTCTGGTTTAGCCATAGTATTTGGAGGTTCAATTTCTTGTCCTTAATTTTTTGTTTTTGAGACCTTGTTAAGATGGGAATACAAGTGACTAAGGCTTGCTAAATTTTGACCATTATTTGAGAGTGCCAAAGAAATACCTAGGTCGAATAGAATGATGAATTCTATTGAGGTAACCAAGGTGATAAAATTTGATACAAAGTGTATTGTTTCAAGATGAATGATAAAAACCTTGATAGGGAAAATCAACTTGATGATCAAATTTGGGTGTTGATGATGATGGACAATTTTAGATGTTTGATCAAAGTTTAGGTAAAGTGTTTCACTTGGATAAGTCAATTTTAACAAAGTTCTGGACTCTAAGAGATAATTCCAGACTTGAGGAGATTTTGAAATTTTGGTTCCAATTGTGAAATGGTGAGAAATTTCCTTCCTAGACAAGATGTTCGAACCTTTGGAAGAGTCTTGGATTTTGGAAATAATAAAATGAATACAAACTAGGGTTGTTCTTTGAAGCTTTTCTGTAAAAATTGAAGAGCAATTTGTCCCTAAAGTTGTAAAGTGTTGCAAGACATTTTTGATGATCCTTTGGACTAAGAGATATGGGTTTTGGTTTTCAAATTTTAATCTTTCATGAAGTCATGGGATAAAGATCATGTTTAGACTCTTGTCAAGGATGAAAAATGACTCTGGACTAGAAAGATGTTGGAATTCTTGTTTTAAAATGACAGATGAGAATTATATTCAATTCTCCATTTCTAGATTTTCATGGATGTGTCGTTATAGTGGGAAAAAGTGCTAAAAGGCAGAAGAACCATAAAAAGACTCAAATGCACCATAGAATGGCTAGGATGTGCCATAGAATTAGGTGAATGCACCACAAAAAAGTTTGGGTGTGCCACAAAAAAGTTCAAATGCACTAGAAAATAAGGTGGATGCACCGAAAAAATTGGTGAAAGCGCTATAGAAAGAAAAAGAAGCACTGAACTGGGGGATGTAATGTTTTGTTGCCAGTTTACTTGATTTTTCTCATTTTTGGTCAAAGGATAGTTTTTTCTAGATGATGTATTCTGAATCACAGTTTCTGTAGTTTTTCCAGTGTGTAAGGTTTTGTTTGAGGTTTTTTTTTTAAAATACTTTGACAAGCACAATCAAGCACAACGTACATTCCCTAGGGCTATGATAGACTATATTCTCTTGGATTCCATGTGGGTTTTACCCCAACCGCACTTATCTTTAGCGGATGAATTCAAAAGCTTGGCCACACGAGCTCCCCCTTGCATTGCACTCTCTTCTTAGTTCAACCAAGCTTCTAGCCTCCGTGAAACTCCCATGGAAGAATGATCATCTCTACTAAAGACTGCGAGAATGTGGATGCCTTCACAATGACTGTTGTTGTTCCAAGAGAATAGATAAAGGTTTTGGCCAATTCTACAACAAGGGTTCTAGTAAGGACTTTGTGTTCATAGGGGTTGAGCCATCAAGGTGAGAGACCATTTCTTCCCTTCTCATCGAAACCAACTACATGATATTGGCCTTTATTCCAATATCCTTATTTATATACCGGTTGGGTCGTTCGCTTGGGTGAGTACTTTTTTCCCCAAGGCAAGCCCTCTAGGATAAAAAAAACCAAGAGAGTATACCCATAGTTCGATCCTCTTTATTCTGCATGAATAAAGAGAGAACCCTTGTTGTATACCCTACTCACACTTGCAGATTAACAAAGAATGGGTCTGGCTTTTTGGTCACCCATTTAAGCGGAGAGCATATGCCTACCATTCAAAGCACACCACAAATAATGTAAAGGAATGGGTCTGGCTTTTTGGTCACCTAGTTAAGGGGAGAGCATATGCCTACCATTCCAAACAAGCAACAAACATGGTGTTCTTTCCTTGTTAATTAATCTATGTTCCTAATTTAATCAAGAAGGAAAGACATAAAAATCTAGCCCCTGCATTAGATTTATCAGTAGTTTATCATAGATTTCTTTAACAAGCGTTCTGGAGTTTCAACAAGTTCTTTGACAACGTTTTATGCAATTTGCAAAATAGAAAAACTAACATCAGTTTTCATTCTTGGGAAAAATTACAAAAATAATTAAAAGCACCATAGTAGAAAGCAGAAACACCAAAAAGATAGAAACGCTACATAATCAATTAAAAGCGCCACAGAAATTGGCCAAAGCGACATAGAAAAAGGGTCAAAGCGCCACATAAACTCCCTAAAGTGCCACAAAATGACTTAGATGCGCCAGAGAAATCCTTCAAAGTGCCAGAACAGTTGATGTAAGTGCCATAAAATCTTTCGTAAATGCCAGAGAATTACGTGGTTGCACAAAAAAACTACTCGTCCGAGCTTGTAAAAAAAACTTTCCAGAAAATATCAAAATAACAGGGGCTAGGCCCCATAGTGGGCGCCAATTTATGTGTGTAAGAAAATATGCGTGAATTATATCAAATTAACAACACACTTAGATGGAAAGTATTATAGTAAGGAAATCTAACTTTGATAATAGAATTCCTTAAAAACTTCACATCTTCGTCTAATCTCAAATGTCTTAGTAATTTATGCTCTTAGATCCTATTCATGCACAAATCACTGAGATGCTATCTAAGAAACAAGTAGCCTATTTATCTATAATGCAGAATCTAAGTCTACATCTACATGATTGAATGATTCAGCTGGATGAAATGATAAAATGACATGATGAATGAACTGTTGTATACAAAGTGATATGTAAATGATACAAAACAAAATTAAACTAATGAAAGTGATGTGGAAATGATTCTAAATTCTGAATTGAAACAAGCTAAGAAACATCTAAAGGAGCCATGATTCTAATCTAAATTGATAATCTATTCTAAATGTTGAATTAGAAATGCAAAACTAATCTCTCAAAACATGGATGAATTCTTGCAGTGTAATATTATGCAAATGCTCCTTATGAAAAAACTATAAATGAGCCTCAATTTATATATTTTTCCATGGCATTGGGTGAGTTGGAAGCCATGAACGATTAAGATTTGATTTGGAGAAATCGATGATGAAGAATGAGAAGGATGGAGAAAACAAGACAATTGTTCCCTTTAGTAAAACCATCTTGCCAAGTGTAAGAAGGAATCACTTGAATGAAGACGCCATGTGTCTTGAAGGTGGTTAAAATTGTTGAGAACAAATATCCATTTTAGAAAATAACTTGATAATTATTTTCATGTGACACATGGTGAGTTGGAGAATGAGGTGGAAGGTAGTTAGAGAAATATGTAGAAATGTGATGAAATTCAAATTTAAAAATTTGAATTAGATGAGAAGGAATCAATTACAATAAAACAAATTATTTAGATTTGTTTATTTCAATTAAATCATGAAGAGGGTGAATTAGAATAGAGGAATTAAGAGAATAGGAACTATGTAAATAAATTTGTAATTTATTTATATAGTAGAAGAATAAGGATTTCATTAATTAAATAATCAATATTTAATTAATATTTTGCAGACCAATTTTGATTGTATACACATATTATTCAATGGTAGCTTCCATGGGATCTATCCTCTATAGATACCATCTAAGAAATGAGCTATCTTAACATGGTGATTCAAGAAACAATAAAGATCCTTACATGAGATGGGCATTAACTAAAGCTGCCCAATATTGGTTTACTGTACCAATAGCATTAGAAATATGTAAAATATAGCATTGATTAATTCCATTACCAAGAAGGAAAATTTGCTTTCCTGTAACTAGTTTCAGTACTATGGATGGCTGCAATACGCTCTTAGCCATAGATTAAGGAATGTAAACCAAAATTCCTTCTCCATTGGGTGATGGATTGATAGGCCCTCCTTTATAATGGCCAATAGAATTTAGTTAATTGAATTCTCTTTCAGAAATACTCCTACAAATTCTTTCATCTTGATTCTACATTCAATGAACCAAAGCATTATCAATTTACTTAAGCATAGACATTGTAAGAGCTCTGAATATTTGATATGCTATCACCTTGATCAATACTTTCCCCTCCTAAAACCATTTGTGAATCGAGTTAAGAGAATTGGAACAATAGCAGCTTCCAAGCGCTAGAGGTATCATTCTTTTCATACAAAACCTTGAATGAAAGCTTAGAGATGAGTTTCTCCGTATCTCCAAGTACGATGATTAAAACTGACTGTATCTTCTTATGTTGCTCAGTCTTCTGATATTCTTTCTCTCTTTTTGTATTTCATTCTCTTGTTCTTCTAGAACGACCTTCCTCCAAAACAACATCAATATTATTATCTTCCAACCCCCCCTCATGAAAAAATGGTTTCAAATTCATTTTTTTAAAAAACCCTTACTAAATGGTTACACCTTCCTCTATAACGCCCAAGATTGACTCTCATAAAAAGAAGGCAAGATTCGGTTAAGGAAAAATAGTTACCAAACTATTGCCCAAAATCCATAATATGAGTAGTCTTAAATATAGTTATAGAAGAAATGTATATAAATCCATGGCTAAAGTCTTGTTGGTTATGGATAAATTTAGGATTTATATTGCTGCTTAGATTGGGTTGAGTACTTTTCTTCCCAGGGCTTGACAACCAAACAATAATATATGAATGTAATTTGATTAAATAACATAGTATTAGAAATGTTAATGCCACATAAAGGTTGATGCTGACATAACAACATTTAGAATTCCTTAGCACCATCACAAAACATAGGGGTGGCGGTTTGAATGATCTATGCCATTATATTGGAATTTATTAATATTTCATAAAATGACTCCCACAATATCATTTGTCTGCTACCACGTATTTATAATCATGCTACTATTAGTTAGCGTAGGTTTATAACCTTCACATATAATATGCAATGCATAACATAATAGATTAGCAATTGAGTCAAACATAAAATCGCAAGGTTATTAGAGATAAGGTAAAAATTATTTGAGACACAATTTGGAAACCTTAGACTTAGCCAGAAACAATGATATCCAAAATCCTAATCTTCTAGGTGACAATTGACTTAGACAACATTGCTAGAGAGTTCATTACTTTTACCCTTCTCCTAGGTGATACTCCCCCTCTTTCTCTTTGGAGGTGTTCAGATCGCTCTTGCAATTCCACTCAAGAAAACAAATAAGTAGTTAGTTAGAAACCATTACATCAAGATCATATCATGGCATTTCATTAATCATTTTCTTAAAAGAAATAGAATTATCTCATAGTATTTCATATTCATGACATCATATAATCATCAACATTCCATTTGAATATAGTAATATATCATTGCACAAATTCATCATCAGATACAACTCTCAAGATTTCATAGTCTCATGATTCATCACATCAATTACCTCTAACAACCCGCCAACAAACCTAGAGAACAACACTTAAAATAATAGAATTAACTGAACATTTTTTTTTTAAACCATTCGATTACAACTTAAGAACATAAGTACATAAACAAAAACGTTCTCAGGATTCCATGACAAAATTACTTAACAAATGCAAATAAACATCACATTACTAAACCACAATACAAAAAGAATAAGTATAAACTTTATTCCAAATGAATGATATAATTACAAATCATGATGGAATCAAGTTACATTTAAAATACATCAAGTGAGATTATGATAAATCTCGTAACATCAAAATCATAATACAATAAAGCCTCATATAACTATCATGATAGTATGTACAATATGAATGATGATCATGTACAACCGTCCATCTCATTCATGAGCATGCTCAACCTCCAACTCCATGAACAAAGTGAATCTAGAAATTTGTCAAGAAACAATCTTGTCTCGAACTGCATAACCTACAAGGGGACCCGATGGAGGAAAAAAACATTCCTCCCAACCACATGGTACCCTAAGGTCCACTCCCTCTATGCTAGAAGATAATGCCAAGTCCACTAAAGTTATAAACAAAAAGATAGAACATAGCATCACATGGCTGCCAATCACATAACGACATAACGACATCACGACATCAAACCATAGTAATCAAAACAAATGCTTCCAAAGAAAACCACAATACAACAATTAACTCTACACAAGAGACTACAAACATGCTTCAGGTAAGAGTGTCATCACATAGTTGTTCTAGGTTACCCTGGTGAATCTTCCTAGACTACCAGCCCTCATCCAGAGTTACCCTAGCAGTCTCTATCGATTCTTGGCTCGTAGAAAAACTCATGTGGAATCGTATTACGTTTCAAGAAGACAAGGTAGATGACTATGCCACTCTAGGCCTTCTCAACCTACCCTTAATCTATACAAGCATTAAGGAAATAGGTGAGGCATTCAAATTATCTCATTATATTATGATTATCACCCAACCCAGAGTACATTCAATTAAGTTTTCACTAAATTAACTACTTTCAGTAGGTTACCCTGGTAACCTCATAGGGCTCTGGCCCCTAACAAAAGCCACTCTTCCTATAAGAAAAAGCAAAATCATATAACATATAGGATAGCCCACAACGCACAAATTAGAATAGGTATGACCACATTTTATCCATGAGATAAAACATCACACTCTCATTCACCACATAGGTATCATAAACAATGTGCATGACCTAACCATAACAAATCCCATACAAGAATTGTGAAACTCAATTAACTCAATCAATTCTTTGAAGAACATACAAGTCTCAGGAAGACACATGCACCAACATACATAACATTCCTTCATAATTAAATCATGGCCAAATATATTCACCATTCACTTCAAAAAAATTTAAATAACATATTTAAAAGACATTCATTTACATATTAAATGTAATCTTAACTTTTTACAAATCAAACAATTATAATAATAGAGAATCCAAAGCTATAGTTATAATTGTTATTTTCTACGCATACATAAATATCTTTTCATAACACTTAAATTTCCTTTAACTCAAACTTGTAAAGAATAGATACAATTTAAAAGAAACTAACATTCATATAAGAAACACCATATCATTTACTTGATCAATTACTGTTACCCAATTTTCATCTACGGGCTCAATTAGGGGAAAATTATGTTCTAAATTCGGCACGTGGATTAAATGTGGCTCCCATAAGGGTTGAGCCCAGCGTGTAGGTATTCGGTTTTCATTGGGAAGGTCTTCATCTGATGCTATTTCACAAGGAGGTCTGTCGGAAAGTATGCCTCAGCTAGATTTGGCATAAAACTCCTGATGAAGAAAGTCGGTGAGACCCTCCAGATGTCTTGTCAACTAGCAGTGGTTCTATTCATTTGAAATATATCGGTCTACTAGACATTTTAATCACCATGGGTTCCTATATCTCTCACCGACCAAAAGAAGTCTCGCCGACCATTGCACACAAGGCTAGCATCGCTGAAAGATTTGGGTTCGGGGAGAAGTCTTCCCGACTGATGAAAGTCTCGCTGAAAGGTTTGAGTTCGGCATGAAGTCCTAGCGACCAAGTGGAGTCTCACCAAAAGGATTGTGCCTTCGGTATAATGTTTTGAGCTCAACAAAAGGTCTTGCCAACTAAGTAGGGTCTCGCCGAAACAGGAGGAGCTCTGTGAAAGGTCTCACCAACCCGATAGGGTCTCGCCGAGATGGAATGGTGGTCCCGGAATGTCTCGCCGAAACTAAATGGCATCGGTGAAAGGTCTTGCTGACCCGATGGTGTCTTGCCAAAGGGAGTTAGCAGTGACGTGATGTTTTTGGCTCAGCGAGAGGTCTTGCCGACCGCTGGTGTCTAGCCGAAAGGGATTCCCTTTGGTGAAGGTCTTGCCGAAGACGAATGGTTTGAGCTTGCTAGGAGTTTGGTGGTTCGGGGAGATGTCTCGCCGACGGGTGGAGATCTCACCGAAGGTGTTCATAAGGTTGTGGCATTGACGTGACTCCGCGATGAATGTTCTGAGCTTGGAATGATGTCTCCCTGAGTGTGATTTTTTCGGTGATGTAGGAGGATATCGATATGATTCTAGCTACTCGCTATGAACTCTTGCTGACAGTTGTGAGCTATGGCGATAAATGCTGAAGGGCATAATCGCATCGGGGAGACATGACTAGTGTCTCACCACCATGCAATTTTGATGAAGTGACCCTTGACCATTTGGGAATCTACGTGGCATGAGTTCAACCAATCAGAAGGAGCTAATGACGGACCATGGGCATTTTGACTGTTGTGACTATCCTTGTGAGTAAGATCAATGAAATGTGAGTAGTATGGTTCTACTCTATGATCAAGGATGATGAATCGGTTCGAAGGTAGTGGTGTTGTCTCTATGGAGGTTTGACAACAAGGAATATTTGATGTTGTCTCTCAAGGGGATCAACTTGAAGAAAGATCTTAAACAGGAGGAAGGCCGAAGGGGAAGAGGCTACTAGTCTCAGGGATAGCTAGGATGTGTACTGGAAAAGGTAGAGCAACATTTATGATAGGGCTTCAGGACATTCAAAGCGGCTCTGGTGGAAGTTTGAAGGTGGACACGGGGGCCAGAAGTTAATGCGATGGTTACAAAGATCTGAAGGGCCATCCCTGGAGCGATCTTTCACCGACATAGACACGAGGGATGCACATTGAATGCATTAACTTTATTTCCAAAATATCTGAGGGTCGACCCTTCTAAAAATCTGATATTTTAGTAAACCCTAAAGCAAGGGGCCGGTACTTTTGAGTTTTCGTATATATGGCATTTTTGCCTTATTTTTGGTGGAGAGTTCTTACTTGCATATTTTTCTACTTTGTGACTTCTATGAGTCCTTGAAGGAGAATGCTGAGTTTTGTAACTCATTTACAAACATTGTATGGTAGAGTTTCACCTTTGGAGGTCAATAAAGAAAGCAATTTTTTCCTTCTCATTTATCTGTTTCATTGAGTGCGTTGAATGATTGATAAATTTACATGTGAGTTTTCTTTTTCCTTGTTAATATGTCTCATTAATAGCACTTTTAAGCAGAGGAGATATGCATATTGCAGGTTATAGGTTATGCTGGTGATGCAAACAGATTTTAGTTGTGAGGAGAATTTATCATCCTTCTAGGACTGTATGTATCATAGCTTTCTTATGAAACATTTATGCAGTATCATATGAGTATTGAGTTGTGCATATCAGCGTTTATTAGTTGATTGAAAATTGTGTGTTAAGCAGCTACTCATGTTTGAACAAATTTGGTGTATCACCATAGGATTAAATTTTCATTTTAACATTCTTTCTCCCTTTTCCTTCAAAAAAGAATCAGTAGAATAGTGACACCATAGGAAGCCAACCTTCTTTGAAGGTTGACCTTTACTTACAAGTAACCCACAACTTTAGAGGTCTTCCCATGTTACACTAAGGTGTTGAACATTAGGTTGAATAGGGTGCAAATCTGAGTGTTAGCACTTACATCTACTTCCAATAGTTAAATCCATATTCCTTATGAAAATTTATTACCTAATTCATTCAGTATGCTACCAAGACAACCCTTAATATTTTACCCATCAAATAAAACTAAATGAAGGTAATATATTGCAATTAGATTACCATAATCAAGAAATAGATCAAATTAAATATTTTGAAATTAAGATAAAAACACACACACACGCACACACACACACATATCTATTTAATAATTATAATTGAACATTTCTCCAAAGATAAATAATCATCTTTGAACAATTAACCGAGGGTTGTCTTACAAGTAAAATATCTTTATTTATTAATCCAATATTCGAATTGCAAGTGCTACATTTGTGTACATATAATACATTCTAAATCAAATTCTCAGAATAATAGATATATGCATAAATATGCAAGTTAATTATGTTTACCTTCTCATACAATCTAAGTAACTCTACTTCCAATCAAGACACTACACTAATGAGCTTAAGAGAGGGGAGGGGTGAATGCAATGTGCAAGAGAAAGGAGAAGTAATGCAAGGCTCATTTACCTTATGCAAGGGAATATGAACATTCAACATGAACATCAAATAACCCAGAAGGTGAGAGGGCGACAATTATCAACCAACAAGCACCTTAGAATCAAAGAAGGAAATTCTCTTTGATTCTTTAAACTTCCTATTAAGTTCAAGTGCGGTAACTACAATTGATTGATGATGGTATCAACAAGGTGATTTAAATATTAAACTTCCTATTATGCCCTAGTGTTGCGGCTAAAACAGGTTGACAACGGAGACAGAGAGATTATTTAAACCTCTACAACAATCTATTTTCAAGTGCTGCAACAACGATAGACACCAATAGAGTCAGGGAGGTTATTGAAATTTATACGCCCTACCATGCTTAAGTACTGCCAACTATGATAGGATGTGAATGGAATCAGGGAGCACTTGGTATCTGTTGGCTCTCACATGATCATTCATCATAGACTGACCCCATTACCATATGTGGGACTTGATTGACAATCACACATAAAACTACAGAAATAGCTGCATAAAAGAGTGGAATGGCTTGAAATGTAAGTTAAACATTTTGAAAGCTTATAGAAGGAGAATCGACTTGACAAAAGAACTTACAGAGGTGACAATGATAGACATGAAGAAACTATAGTTCAAGAATAGTTCATTTCATAGAGCCGATGATGTTCTCATACGCATGGCGCTGATTTAGGAAGTAACATGAAATGATTTGAACATTTGAAATGAACACAAGCCATTTGGGCTAGCAGACTAGTGGTCCAAACAAAAAATTCAATAGTGCAAGAGAAGCCTAAGTATAAATTATTCACCACTTCATGCACAAAGGCACACAAGATGTTGGGGAGGTATTCAACTTCTAAGAGCCTTTACCGATGATAACAAGTAAGGGAAAGAAATACATATTGAATACCTATAGTTCAGGATGTGAAGAACCTAGGACTATTAGAAGTTTGAAGGTTAAATTTAAGACTACAGACTCATTCTTTTCAATCACCAGAATGACATGATCATAATTTAAAATGAACTAGAAGTTCCTTTCATTCAGTTACAAATTCTAAAGAAAGTGCCTTGCTTAACATGCAAAGTAAAGAGTAAGACACATTCAAAATTCACATTGTGTTAACTACCAGTTGCATGGCGTCCAATAGAAGTTGTATTCAATAAATTAAAGGCATCAAGGAGCAGATCATTATCTAATCTATATATAACTATAGGATAGAAACCCATGAAAATGAATGAGAATATCGATGACATAGAGGAAATTGAAGAATTCCCAAAATACTTAGACTGACGGTACAAGATAAAGGTCATACAACTAATAGATCTTAGCTCAACCAAATATCTTGCATTGATTATTTAAGTATGCATGGAGATCACTAGCATAAATAAAGAGTTATTGTGTGTGTTAAGAGATGGCGGAAAAAGAACACCAGATTCTTCAAGATTGATTAAATCCAATGCCTGTGCTAGCATTATGGCTAAAGCTTGATATAATGTCATAAGGAAACCACTAGAACAGAGTAAACATAGAAAACCTAAACATGGGAAAACAAAGCAGTGACCGAATCTAGCATAAAGTAAAAATCAATAAAATCTAAGTTGAAAGAATGTGTGAAAGATGCCAGAATAGCCATAAGTAAGCATGACGAATTCAAACTATGTGCAAACAAAGCCAACTTGCAACATGCTATAGAAGCCATCAACAAAATGGAAGAACCCATTACTAATCAAGGAATTCGCTTAAATTAAGGACACATGAACACAAAAATTATTCCCATGGAGTAAAGAATTCTCGAACAAAACTCAATTTCCAACTCCTTTTACACATGATAAGTAATGCAAGTAAATTCAACTTCCATTCGAAGATTAGTAATAGATCGTGAATTATAGAATATAATCATGTTCCTCTGAATTATCGCTATCATTGATTTTCTATGTTTAAATTCTTTAAATTTTGAAAAATCTCTCTAATTGTTTCCCCATTGCATGTGCAGGTTTAAACTATACGGATCTATTCCACAGCAAGAGTAACACTTTTTTCTAGAGCATAAAATTGTTTTCAGACAATATTTCAAGAACTACCAAATAAGAATTTTCTTAACAAGAATAAAACTTGATTTATGATCTCGAACTCAAACGAAGTTTAAAGCCTAAATATGGAAGCCCACAATTATTCAATTCCTTCATAAAACACAATTCCTTCAAAAAGAAATCACTGCCAACAAAGATTTTAACTAGGAATACAGAGAAGAAGCCTTTCCAAAAACTGTCATGAATTTTTTCTTCCCAGCCCTTCCAAATATCAATTCAATGAATGAAAATTGCACAACACTTTGAAGCTTTTTAATTCATTATTAATTAACTCACAATTAACAAACTTAACTCAAAGTCAACATGCAATTCCAATTGATCATTCAATTCAAACTAAAATAGACACTAAAGATACTATCTTCTGACTTGAAGTTACAATTAAAGATATTTTTTTACATGATCTTCAGTTGAAACAACTCAATGTTATCTACTTTTTCAAACATTTTAGACTTGCACAATAAATAAACAAATAAATATTCTATTATGCAAGACTAACAATTATATTTAAATAAATATGTCGTTTAATTAATTTAATTAATCAAACCCTTTAAAAACAATATTCCAATTTCAATTATTAAAATATCTTAAACATCAATATTTTAACTTAACATTTCAACATTGTCACTAAAATCAGTGACTAATCAATAAACCATTTAAACCAACTATTCAGTGAATTTCCAACATGACGAAGACAAGAATGACATGACGTAACCGAATGACAATGATGGGTGAAAAACAAATACTTGTTCAATGCAGAATGATGGCTAATTACGGACCTGACACTATCTCTGAAACAACATATTTCCATTGGGTTAGGGCACGCTTAGACCCAACAAGTAGGTGGAGACAATGCTTGGTACCTATAAGCTGCATTAAACAACACTGTTAAACATATAATCATATATCAACAATCACACTGTGAAAGAGAGTCGCAACATAGTAGGGTACTCACAAGTGAGTTATGCTGCACTGTCTCCTTCACCAAGACTGACAAACATCATCATTATATGATAAACAACAATTACATCATGATAACCTCATTAAAACTCAAAAACAACATAAACCATAACACACACGTGTCAATCATAATGTCATCACACAAACATAACTAGATGATCACGATGTCTATTGTATCATCCACAGAGTATAACAACTAACATAACATCTGTTTCATAACTAATAAAAAAAATGTAATATAGTATCCAAAATAGCTTAATAACTAGCAAATGAACATAAGAAAACTAAAACACATAGTAGCAACTAGAGGGGCACTACATTACCATAAGGTGAAAATTAATTTAGGAATCTAGGATTCGATGTAATAAGAATCTTAAAAAAATTCACTAATCATAAAATGTAGTACTTAGAGTCTAGTTTCCAAATATGTAATTTATTTTAATACCTAGATGATACAAATTGATTTTCAATAGGTGTTTCTAAAAACCACTATTTAAAAGTAACTTTTTTTACCATACCATGCACGTGTACGCCATCCATATTTTGACCTAAATAATCATATTTTTCTGTATCCTTTTGGGAAAATATTTCTAACTCACTGAAGCACATTTTTGATATTTTTTTGTAATTTTTTATCGGCCATATTTGTTGTTTTGAAAAATCATTGTGTACATCACACATAAGATGACCTAAACTTACTATTTTTTTTTCAAATTGAAAAGAATCGCCTAAAGTACGTTTCCGTACAATTCATTTTTCAAAAAATCTTTTAATAAAAAGTTATTAAAATACTAAAAAACCTTGATATTTCAAGTTCATGGAACAATTTCATCACAAATTAATTGAAAAAATAGAAAAAAGAATCCAATTATTAAAAAAATCACATAGTTGGAATCTAAACTATCTCATCTATAATGGGTTTTAATTTTGTCAAAATATTCTACAAAAAGGGTCTTTAGACATATGTCCAAAGTCACTATTTTGTTATGACATTGACATGACCTTCAAGTTGTAGGTCAAACCAGGTCCAAAGCTTAAGTTCATGCCCCCAAGCCTTCTTTCGAACTGAAAAACAAGGCAAAAACCTGACCTAAAATTCAAATTAAAAAAATGGGATCGCATTTCATATAAAAATAGTTTTTTAATGCTTTTATAAAACCAGATCCCTTTTTCAAAACAAGATCTCGTTTCTTAAAAGCTTAAACATTTATTTTTTATGCTTTTATGAAATGGGATCCCATTTTGTAAAAGCATAAACAAAATAATTTTTTTATGAAACATGATCTCATTTTAGAATGGGATCCTATTTCTACAAAATGAGATCTTGCTTTTGGCTTGAGGCCTTGAAGTGAAACATGATCCCATTTTTTTCCCCTGATTTTTAGTTTTTCTAAGTTTGAAACTTCCACATTAGGCGGACTCAACTTCATGCTTTCACCCTGGTATTTACACATCCTTTGTGGTTTCCTTTGAGATGTGTATCATCTGAATATGCAATTTTTTCTCCTTCTATCCCACCTCGTTATGTTCATCTTCACTTTCTACCTTCCTCAATGCAATATTTTCATGCATTTTTGTAGATTTCTCATTCCATGCATTATATATTGAAATTAGCTATTTGGGTAAAAAAAAATTAGGGAAAAATAAACTTATTTTATATATCTTTTTTTTTGGTGACATCCCATTAATATCACCTTTTTAGTGAAATTTTCAGTAGTTTAAATTCTACTCCTCTCTCTCTCTTTATATATATAACATACATACATGTACATACACATATAATAATTGTTTCCATTTTTATATAAAATTACAAATATGAATTTCATTAGGAGTATTGCATTTAATTAGTTTACATCATTTTGAACTTCTAAACATAAAAACTACTTTTGCGGGGTTGAAATTGATTTTTTATTTGTGTTGGTCATTTCTTTTATAAATATTACATAAATTTATGTTTTAAAAATGAATAATAGTAAAAGGATTGGAAGGTGATTTAAGAAAAGATAAATAAAATTAATATTATTAAAGTATAGATAAAATGGAAGAATATAATTTATAGTTAAATTTGATTAAATAATGAATGAAAAGTATTTATAGCCATTACAATTTTGAAACATAAAGAATTTAGGAGAATAAGGGCCACAATTTCTTATTGGAGAAAATGAAGGACAATGCAACTATTAAATCCATATATTATGATACCATGGAGGTTTCATGACATTAAATATTTTTCCAAAAAGTATGTATATCTCAAGTCGATGGGGATGAAGAATGGAAAAAAAGAAAGATATGAAGGCTTGAAAGGAAAGCATAAACGTTTGACTATAAAAAATGTGAGAAAAATGTTTATGATGACTTAGATATATCTAGAGTTCATGGAAAAATAATCTCTTAATAATTTTATAGTAAACTTTTTCTATTTGTATATTTTTTTTTTTGGGATAACTTTGTATTATATTGTGTTCATGTTAGTTTTGTTAGTTGGGATTAAATTGCACACACAAACCTGTAATGCATGCACATTCATGTGGAGTTTGTCTCATTGATGATTAGCGAATTTTAGTGTTATTTTATGTTTAAAAGTATTTTGTTATCAATGTATTTGATATAGTAAGTGCTATTGGAAATTCCAACATTAGCACCTTGTTTTCAACTTCTATTTTATTTTTCTTGATGGGTCTAGTTTTGGTATACATAGATAGAATTAATTTATTATTTTTGAGTACCCATTACATATTTGTGAGCTATTTTGTATTATTTTCTTAGATTTTATTTGAGTGTTTAATATTTGTTTGTATGTGGAACATGACATTTCTTTACTCTCATGCATAATAGATGAATATTTTTTTTTGGTTGGTAATCTTTTGTTGATCTTTGCAATGTTTATGCATGTAATCATTATTATATGGTATGTTTAGTTTTATGCATTAAATATTTATTCAATTTTCATGGAATCCTTATATATAATGTTTGGTTGTGAATTGGAATATACTTTTAACTACATGATTCCTCTAATTGTTAGGCTATAAGATACTAAAACTGAAATTAGTTTATATAATTTATGAATTTTGATCAACAAAATTATAATGTGCCATCTACCTCTTACATCCTATAAGTATACCTAAATCCAAATGATGTCATTTTATCTTTTAAAGTAAAAAATAAACTTTAAGAAATTTTAAAAATCCCTAACTTCACTTCAAATTTATTTCAATTTATAAAAATCGATACAAAAAAATTATTTCTATTAAACTCTTATTTTAGTTGAAAATATTCACAAAATATATTTTGAAATGAAAATTTTTCTATCTCAACCTTCACTTCAAAATTACTTCACTTTATAGAAATCACTATAAAATAATTTCTTCTATAGAACTCTAACTTTAATAAAAAATATTCACAAATACATTTTTAAAAGAAGAATATTTGTTTAATATTTTTTTTAATGTTATCATTTAGTAAAATGATATAACTATTGGTTTCCCTTCATACTATAGTGAAGTCAAGTAAAATTAAAATTGAATGTAAAATTTACCTCGAACATATTACAATCTACTTAAATGGCTTCATAGATGGTTATCTTGGTGATTCCATTAGGATGCTAATCAATAGAATGGAGAAAGAAAAGATAAAATGTTTGGGATTAGTCAATTATAATTATTACGCCGAGAGGCGTAACCTACAGTGACAGCATGAGTGGATCGTGACCGTGTTAAAAAAAATGTTAACTTATAAAAAAAAGCCGACACCTAAAGAGATGAAATATTATATGTTTCGGTCATAACTTTTCAAACTAATATAAATAGGAAGTAAATAGTGGGAATTAAAAAGAGATTATTACCAGCAAATAGTGCGAATAAATATAGAGGTGGAGATAAATACCGTGAGTGAAAAAAAGTAAGTTATTTCTATTTTCATTTTGTCTAAAAATATTTCTATACATTAAAATACTTTTTTAGATTTATTTTTAAGATTTTTTTTAATTATAAATAAGAAAGTAATTTAATATAAAATTTAAATGTATTATTAATTTTTTAGGGTAAAAGGTAATTTCATTATAAACATTTTAATGCTTACATTATAATGTTTATTTTATTATAAGTAAATATTTTTTTAATAAAATATCTATTATAAGAAAGTAATTTTTTTTTAGTTTTATTTTTTTAGGGTAAAAAAGTAATTCTATTATAATGCTTTTCAATTACAAATAAGAAAGTAATTTAATATAAAATATAAATGTATTATTAATTGTTTTTAGTTTTATTCTTTTAGGGTAAAAAAGTTAATTTAATTAAAATGTTTTTAATATATGTTTTGGTCATAACTTTTCAAACTAATATAAATAGGAAGTAAATAGTGGGAATTAAAAAGAGATTATTACCAGTGAATAGTGCGAATAAATATAGAGGTGGAGATAAATACCATGAGTGAAAAAAATAAGTTATTTCTATTTTCATTTTGTCTAAAAATATTTGTATGCATTATAATACTTTTTTAGATTTATTTATTAGATTTTTTTCAATTATAAATAAGAAAGTAATTTAATATAAAATTTAAATGTATTATTAATTTTTTTAGGGTAAAAAAAGTAATTCTATTATAATGCTTTTTCAATTACAAATAAGAAAGTAATTTAATATAAAATATAAATGTATTGTTAATTGTTTTTTAGTTTTATTCTTTTAGGGTAAAAAAGTTAATTTCATTAAAATGTTTTTAAAATATTTTTAATGCTTACATTATAATATTTTTTTATAAGCAAGTAAATAATTTTTTAATAATATATCTATTATGTGATAATGTTTATATTTAACACATACAATTTATATCGCATACAAAAACAAGCAAATAGTGTAATTTATTAATAGATTTGAAGGGTTATGGGTTCAACTCTCATTGTGGGTTTAAAAATTAATACATTTTTTAATTAATTTATTTATTACTAATTTTATTGAAAAAGTTATTAATTAACAAAATTGTAATCATAAAAAATCAAAATAAACATGTAGTGCAATGGATTAGTGCTCAGAACTATATGAGACAATGACATGAACAAATGAATGATGTACAAAGACAAGAAGAAAGGATTCGTCAAAACCAAAATGATAGAGAAAGAAGCCTTAAACATAGGGTAGATATGACAACAGAAGAGATTGAAGCAGAAATGAGACAACATGCAGATAAAATGATAACACGTTGTTCACAAATTCAAAGAGCTATGCATTTTGATCAACTGAATGAGATAGAAAGACAACAAATACAAGTGCGCAATCGTGAATCAGTTAAAATACATCATCAATCTCATGGGAATGTTGAGGTTAGTTTTGAAGGGGTGAATTCTATTACAATAGATCGTGTGCTACAAACACCAAATGATAGAATTCAAAATGTAATGAATGTTGATAATAGAAGAGATCAAGAAGTAATTAATAATAATACAACTACTGAGATTGATTTGAAAAGTCTACAAATGATATTTCAAAATGGACTAGATAAACTTTCTACACCAAGTATGTGTTATATTTGTGAAGAGAGTTATCCTACAATGAAGGTTGTATGGGTACTTGAGGGCCCTATTTGGAATCAATATCAACAAGAGAGTAATGAACATCAATTTTCAGCATTAAAAAATATGGATCCTTGTCCACAACCATCATAACTTGCAAATTTAACACAAATAGAGGAAATGTTGATAGCAAGTGTCAACCCAACACTTCAAGTAACACATGCAACTGGAGGGAAATACAAATATAAAGGACATACCATAAGTTTTCCACAAGAAGTGAGAGAAATAGCTAAAATTTTACCACATTGAATAAAAGATTTACCAGTCATTTTGTTCAAAAAAAGGATTAGCATGGAACAACTTATAATTTTATAGTTAATAGAGAAAGGGTATATAGAGCACTTAAATATAAAATAGAACATGATAGGTTCTATAAAGATGTTCAAATTGATGAAAATGTGCTTACTGAACTTACATGTAATTCAGATAAAAAAAAAATTGACCAACAAAATTCTATTTATATGGAGTTTGATTCAAATGCAAATGAGTATGTTTCAAAGGATGCAAGGGTCATGTTAACATCTAATTTATGGATAGAAGAAGGTCTTGTGAATGGAGCTTTAGGATACATAAAAAATATCATATACAAAATTGGATGTGGCCCACCAGATCCACCTACATATGTTATGGTTGAATTTGATAATTACTCTGGAATTCCTTTTGAAGATGCATCTCCAAATTTAATTCCAATTTCACCAATACAAAGGGGCCGCACACGTCAATTTCCCCTATGATTGGCTTGGGCACTAATGATCCACAAATCACAAGGATTAACTCTTTCCAAGGAAACAATTGATATAGGACCAAGAGAAAGGGCAGGATTAACATTTGTTGGTATATCACATGTTAAGTCTTTGGATGGAATTAGAATCTCACCACCATTTACATATGATCATTATGAAAAAATGAAGACAGGAAAGCAACTCGCCAAAAGAAAAGCAAAGGAAGAAAGACTAAAATCTTTGGAAACATAACATTTTTATGTGATGTATATATTTTTCGAGTGAATTCTTCTATTAATATTGATATTAAATTTTTGGTATAAAAGATGAATTGTCTCATTCATTACGAATTCCTATTGTATACATCTCTTTGTGCATTTGAATAAATATGATATGAATCACGATTTGTAAAGTATTATAATTCTTTATTTAAAATAAAATATGTGATAAATTATTATTTTACATTGTGTGTTGCAGATGCTACTAGCTTATCTATCTTAATATATTAATCTATATATTATACGTCGAGAGATATCATTTTCGAGGCATATTTTTTTCGCTGTTTTTCTTTTTGAACTTAAAAAATATGCCTCCAAAATGATATCTCTCGGCGAATAATATATAGATTAATATATTAAGATAGATAAGCTAGTTAAGAATCATTTCTAATTAATTTTCATATATATATATATATATATATATATATATATATATATATGTTTGGGTTCAATTAGGTTTACGTTAAGTTTACAATAGCCATTAGTTTAGAAAAAATGATGTTTGGGTTAAATTATGTTATATTTAACAACTTTTTAAAATCGAATTACTTTAAAAAGATATGTTTAACATCTTTAAGTATATGGTAAATTTTAGATGTAGATTAATAGTGATAATGATAATTATGAATACTAATATTTCAATTTTTTATTATTTAAATTTACATATCTTTATTTTTTTTATTAGGTTCAAAATATTATGTAAATTATGTGGATAAGATAATTGTAAATTATGTGTGAATGGATCTATTCATTTTTAATTCATTGTTAAAAATTTAGCTTTTACAATAGTTTTTTGTCTCTCATAATAATTTTGATTATCTATTCAATACATTGAATAATATTAAGTTTTTATTTATAATAATATTATTTTTTATGAATTTTTTATGTATAGTCATAAGAAAAAATAACCACTTTGTGAAAGGCCACCCACATAATTCAATACAAATATTGATCTAAAATATTAGACATCTAAAATTACTAGTGAAGTCTAGAATATGGGTAATAACTCCATGGTATTTAGAATATAAATAAAACTAGTGGAATATTTTTTTAAATGTATCTAATTTATGACAATTAAACAAAATAATTTAAAATTTATATAATAATAATTCATAATATTTTACATATATGAGTGATATTCCAAATCCATATTAAGAGAATAAGTAAAAAATATTTAGAGAAAATAGTTCAATTATTTCAAAAAATAATTCTAATATAGAATTAGGTATATGATATCAAGTTATTAAAAATAGTGTGTATTTGGGTTTTGGATGAAAAAAAGAATTAAGCATTTAAATTTCAAGCAAAAATAACAATTATGTATCTTGTTTTATGCTTTAATAATTAATTTCTTCCTATCTAAACAATATTATTTAAATTATTCCTAACAAGAATTATGTTTCCTCTCACCAAGAATAAACTCTCCCTTATTATTTTACATTATAAAAGTGTAAAAATAATCAAACTATAATTAATAGTGAGAATATCTAAATGATAATTAATAATATGCTAAATATTTGTTAAACCATATATCTATCAAATTGGGATTGCAATATTAAGAATAGATGTAGTGCCCTCCGTTTGCGGTTGTCGTTGATGTCAAGTAAGTTGTTGTTGGTAATGTTTTGATCATGTGATGATTTTATTATGTAATTTAATTTTAAGGTTATGAAATAACACTATTAATATGTTTGGATTTGATTAATAAAATTAATTTAATTATAAGGTTACCTGTTTTATTTGGAATTAAATAAAGAATTAGATTCAATAATAAATGCTAACTTAATTATCTTTGGGAGTTTGTTATTTAAAGTAATCAGATTAGATGAGGAAAGGTAATTATCATTTAATGATTAAACTCGATTAATAAATTTAAAAGTGAGAAAATATTAGAAAGGATTAAATATTAAAATTGTACTTAAGTTGGAATGAAGGTAAAAACGAGAAAAGCCATTAAAAGTTTGGTACCTAATTATAATTGATAAGTTAATTATCTTGTGAAGATAATAATTTTAATATGGTAAACAATGTGACGAAATAAATTCTAATAAAATATTATTAATGTTTAAAATGAATTAAATAAATCAAACTTGAATATTACAAGTAAATAAATAAATAAATAAATGATTATGGAAATAATGAATAATAGTATAATAAACAAAATGAAAATGACTTCCTTATTTTTTTGGAGGATAAAATATTTCATATAAGATTTTCTTTTATTATTATTCCTTTGTGAAATAAATAATAAACATGAAAAGAAATACTATCTCTATTTCAAGTTTCGGTTATGGGGAATGTGAAAAGACATTTAGTTAGGAAGTGAAGAGACAACTCTAGGGGGAGATCAAGAGAATAAAAAGAAAATTTGGGGGTGTTGATGGGGGGTACGCCTCTTTCGGGCCTGAAACAAATTGGGGAAAGGAGTCCTTGGGATGAAGTAGTGAATTGAGGATTTTCATCAAAGATCCAATTTCTTCTATTAGGGTAAAATCAGATAGCATTCAGGGTATTCTGGATCTACTTTTCAATATGGTTGAACAGGCTAAATCGCACTGTAAAGATGGGATGGTAACGACTCAGCCAGGTTCTTTTCTATCCTTGAAATTTCCTTTTTGTTGATGATTTCTGTAGGTGACTTACTTGAAGAACTACAATCTTATTCTTACCGGTTACCATTTTTATATATATCTTGTTTGGAAATTGTTGCATCGGTTTGATTTCAATAGATTTGAATTTACTTTTAAGTTATGGGCCTTGTCGATCAATTCATGATTTCTTGCTTTTCGCTTTGTAAATAAAAATGCAAATTATTTTGTGGGCTACTTTGCTGCTTTCTAGAGGATAAAATCTCAATTTTTGCATACCTCTCCCAACTTAATCTTTGCTGCATTGATCTTCTGGTTTCACCTTGTGTTAAGGACGAATTTCCTTGCTTTGGGAGGTCAATACCTCTTTCTCTTGTTCATTCGATGGGAAGATTCATTTTCTGATGGTCTCCGTGTAATTTGGATTTTGAAGTTGCTTAGCTGTCTCATCTAATCTGGTCTATGTTTTCTTGTGGTTTGACGCCTTTCTCCCAAACCATTACCTTGCATTAGGAGCCCCTTAAGTCTGTACCATTCTTTCCTAGTGTGTTGCTGTTTGTATCTCATGTTAAGATGTTTATTCTTTGCGTGTATCCCTCTATCATTTTCTTCTAGGCGTTGAAATCTCTGTGAGGTGGTTTATCAGATAGTCTTCGCGCCTTGTCTTAGAGGTCACATTTCTTTGAGGCAATCTGTCAAACAGTTCATGAGCCTCATCTGTGCCTCAACATTTTTGTGTATAATTTCCTGTCTCAGCTGTAGCGCTTGATCTTGATAGGAAGTTTAAAGATTTAATTAACCTGTTTGATTCTCCTGGCAATCTATCACAGTTGCAGTTTTTGAAAATAAGATATTTTCATAAAATAAAGAATTTCCATTGGTCGTGGTGAAGTTTAATTTCCAAACATCAACTTGAGCGCGTCTCTGGAAACTCGCTACCAAACAGAAATGCTTTAAGAAAAAGAAAAGTTGTACATTATTCTCCTTTTCTTAAGTCACGTATTTGCACCTCACCCTTCTCCTTCCCTTCCGTTTTGTGAATACCATGTGAGATCTGATAATAATGCAAGTGGATGGCGATATTTCCAAATTCCAATATTCACTTTCTAATATACTTGGAAACCTGTCACTGTTGCAGCATTTTGAGTTGAGGTATTGTTCAGAATTAAATAGTCCCCCTGAAACCATTGGCAAACCATCACAGTTGCAACGTTTAGACTTGCATAGGAGTAGTAAATTAAATAATCTCTCTGTTTCATTGTCAACCCATCACAGCGGTGCACTGGAACATGGTAGGTTGTATAGATTTAAATAAATTCTCTGATGCTTTTCTCAATCTGTCAAAGTGGCAATACTTGTATGTGGTATACGTGCGGTTCTCGTTTCTTTATATTTAGTTAGATAAAGATTGGTTTAGTTAAAGTTACTTTGTTATATGAAATTAAAAGCTAGTAGAAAAGTTGTGGTCTAGAAAGAAAATGTTAAGTTAACTATAGAATATAAATTGAAAGGTTATAGGATAGAAATCTTATTATTTTCCTATCTTTAGGCTTGAGCTAAATTTTAGACTTTGGCTATTCTTAATTCAATCTAACTAAAATTCTTATATTCAATTTTCTCTTTTTGACAATTTAGTTTCCATACAATGATTAGTAGAAAATTACCTTATGAAATCATTTGACCTTAATCAAACGAAAGCTTATAATTATAAGAAAAGCAATCACATATGTATGTATATTCTTCATGCATGGGTAAACCTTCTTTAAACTCTTGCTTGCATACTTACATGGAATGAATGATTATATTTTTTTGAAAGGATCAATCTACGAATGTTACGACATCATTTGTTCATATGATTGTAAACTTCAAATGTTAGGGTAAAACGTTCGCTTTGGTTCTAAAACTAAATGATTATATTAAGTAATGGGAATTGGTAAACATTAGATTATTAGGAAAATAGTTATGCCCTTTTTATAAGTGAACAAGCTCTTACTTCATAGTGAAATTAGTTGCTCATATAGTGTTAGTTAGGAAGGAAACTGGCTTTGTAATGTAGTGTTGGTGAGGTTAGTTATCCTCTTAAATATAAATTAGAGTATTAATTGGCTAATCATGTTTATAGATATATGAATATAGTTATAGGAATGATTATAAATTCTGAATGGGAATAAAAGAAATTGGATGGAATACTTTTATAACTTCTTTTATTTAATACAACTTTATGATGAGCATAGTGAGATGTTAATAAGATATGTGAGTATAGTCTTTAATGAGTTAAAACGATTTCTTATCAAGTAAAAAGATAGATCGTAGGCGATAGTTCAATTGTTCTTTGAAGTTTATTGCTTTTGAATGTTGGGTTAGTATTCTTAGCGTGATAAAATATGCCTTGAGATAATTACGATATGTGATTCTAGAGTTCCCTTATTTATTTTAAAGTAATTCTTTTTGAACAAATGGACAAATTGTATTTGATTGGTCATTGATCATATAAGGGTAATTTGGTGTATCCTAATTGTGGTATTCTCTTTGGAATTGCTTGGATTTGGAAGTATTTTCATTCCATTGGGTTCATGTCATTTTATGAGAGATTTGACATACTCTTTCATTATGACTTTTCTTGAGTTGACGTGAGTTGGGGATCTTCTTTCAGTTAAATTGTGTTGATATTCATTTAACCTTACCTGGTGAATTCTCGTGTTTTGTTTTATGAGTTGTGGATAGTTGATCTTCTTGAATTTTTGATTTATTTTGTATCGAAGTTAATTATGTAGTTTGGATGGAGTTGTTGATCTTATTTTGATATATTCACTCATTATATTTGAATTGAAATAGTTCTTTGAGGTCTTGCAATTATTGTTGTCAGTTCTTTGATGGGGAAACCCTAGTGTAAACTTTTTGAGAGTCTTCCAGAGGCTTGAGATGATTGTCAATTAATTTTCCCTCTTTTTGTGCCTTGATGTGGCAAGTATTCTGGTTTCATGATTTTGAAAGGGTTGTACAGGAATCGTTGAGATTTTGATTATGCGTTTTATAGCGAGATGGGTAATGCCTCGCATGTTTCTCTGTTGTGATCTAATGTTGTTGTTACGTTGTACAACCCTTGAATTTTGGTTTTTATGTTTTGAGTGTCTAGAGTGAGAGTGGTTCTAAGTGGGTGGTCGGTGCACAAAGGGGCGCTAGGATAGCCCTCGTTAGAGTGTGATTAATAAGTGAAAACCTAAGTAATTAACTAGGGGGTGGGTAGAATCACATTAAAAAGATAATTGATGCCTCATCCGCCTTTTAGTGCTACCATAGACTAAAGGGGATTGAGAAGGCCGTGGTTGGCATGATCGTTGCCTTGTCTTCGCAAAAGATAACGGTTCCGCATGAGCAGCCCTATGGGGCGGTTCCTTGAGATAGGTAGCCTGGATAACCATAGATGGAGGCGGTTCCTAGTGCTTGGTTGCCTGGATAATCCGTCAGTAGATGGAGGCGGTACCTTGCAATAGGTAGCCTGGAGAATCCATGTTAAGCCATGCGATGACACTCTCCTCTAACACTCCTTATGTTGCTACTTTGGAAATCCTCTGGAAGTGGTCCTTTGTCTTGAATTGATGAAAACTAGTTGTTTGAATTGATTTATGGTTTTACTCTATTTTATCTTTGGTGTACTTTGTGGTCTTGTATGATCTCATTGATATTTGACTTATGATCTTGTACTCTTTTGGTACTGTGATATGATGTTATTGTATTGTTTAATTGCAATTTGGAATTGTATTATGTTTTCAGTTGATTTGGAAGTGCTTCATGATCATCCTTTGGTTACTTGTTTACTGGTTATTGCTTTGATTTAGGTGATGAGATTCATGACTCTTGCATGTGGTTGATTATGTCATTGTAATCCTTGAGTTTTATGATACTTTTGTATGACGTTGAGTCTTGTGGTGCCCTGCTTGGATGTTCTTGGTTGAGGTCTCTTTCTTGTTAGCTCCTAGCACGGGGGGTGGGTCTTCGGACTCACGTGGTCGGGTGGAACGTGCTAAGCACCCCATTGGGTCCCCAGTCGAGGATCGAGAGGTGCGGATTGGTGCTGTTGCAGTGAATCCAAAATTGTATTTGTCTTGGAGCCAGTTATGATACTTTGTATTCATCTATCTATTCGTATCATGGTATCTTGTGTATGGTTTCCATTTATGTTTGGGAACACTTTTGTGTTATTATACTTCTTAAACATTGTACTGTAATATAATGTTAAACTTGGTGTGGATATTGGCCATGGTAGTTGTTATTTAATGTGTTAAGTTAATCATGTATATGTTGCATTTATGTTCACAGTTGGTTTCTTATCAATGAATTTTCATGTATGGGTTACATTTGTTAATGTTTACTTGGTTATGGATTATACCTTTGGATTTTATTCCTTATTGTTGTTGTGTGGATCTTAGACTCGTAATGACTCCTCGTGTACCCCAAGGGATGTATGTAAAAGAAATTTATGTCACAACTTAATGTTTTTTACATGTATGTTATGTTAACTTTAAAAATAATTTTTTTTTTCTATAATTATTGTGTAATTATCCTTTGGGGTTCGCACAGCGGGGCATTACAATAGATCTACAACTAGATATTCCATCACATACATGACTATATTGACATAAATAATTCCTCATGTCCTCCAAATCCTTTGAAAAGCAAGGAAAATGCTCCAAACTTAATTTTGTGTCAACTAGTAAAGGTGTACTCACTAGTCTCCTCACATATATTCTAAAACTCTATAAAATAATTTCAAGACATTTCCTCTAGTTTAGCCACATTTCCTATTGGTCATATCCTCGTGATTTCCATATCAAGTGCATATCTATAAAATTAGTACCTAAGTCTTTCATGCAAAACTTACTAGACAATTGAGTGATAAGTTCTCAAATTAATGTCTTATTACCTCCAATGATTATCATATCATTGACATATAAAATTATAACTAGAATGTGACCACTTACCTAGTTGTAATACACATAGTAATCAACATCACTTTTAGGAAAAAACAATTCTAACAAATACTAGTTTTGGTTCCACATACATAAGGATTGCCTTATTCCATAAAACAACCTTTTCAAATTATAAGCTAATTTATATCTTTAAATTTCATCATGAATTATTTAGTTTTCTCAATGCATATTCACCTCTCCAAGTCTTCATGCAAGAATGTTTTCCTGATATCCATTTTCTCTATCTCAAAATCATATGCTACAACTATAAATAACACACTTGGCTAGTAAATAAAATATCACTAAATTAAATTTCATCTAAGATGCCAAAAATAACCCTAAATTAGATTGAGTTACATTGGCACACCCATAAAATGTTGATGCATCTCATGTACTATTCCACTCTTTTTGTAAGCATCAATTTTCCTCTTTCTACCATATATCCTTTAGCATCAACAGTAACATGTATCGTAGAATTTGTTGGCATGCACGTTTTTTTTACCTGCATGTTATTAAGTGCAACTGCATTTATTTCCTATTCGGTGCATTCGGCGCATTATTGTTTTGGTCGGCTCCTTTCCCTTACGTCTACTGCTCCGCCGTTCATCTCTACTTCGCATTAACATTTGGACGGCTCCTTGTCTTTCATCCTGCTCTATTTAACAGGGCTTTTGTATTTTGTAAATCATTCATTCTTGATCAATGCAAATGATCGACTGGTTCATGTGAAGGGTTCTTTGTCTGCAGATCCAGATTCTGGATGCTCTATCATGGTATCAGAGCGGTTGATCTGCAACTCCTTCCTTGTTTTTTTTACCAGTTTAAGGACGTGTTTCTTCTGCCCTAGCCGTAGTCTCTGGCTTTTTGACGACTCACAGATTCTTGTATGCCTCGACTGTGGCATAAAAGTTTGTTTACGTGGATGAATTCTGGTGTTTGCTAGCCCCTCTAACCCCTGCGCATGTCTTACAACTTCATCGTTCATTTTTGTCCCACTGTTTCGTCTGAGGAGGCGTTGGTTTAACTTCAGGAGCAAGCTTTGGCTGCGGTTGTACGTGTTTGTGGGTGTTTTTTTGCGGCACCATTTTCATTGTGTAGCCTTATGCTTTGGCAGCTAGGAAGGGAGATCTACACCCCTCTGTGGGTGTTCCTTTTTTTGAAGAAAATTTGAATCTGGTCTTCCGTCTCTCCAAGGGCCTCATCTCCTATTGTTGAGGAAATCGCGATTGCTGTGAGATCGCTGGAAGAACAAAGAACTGAATGAAGAGAGAAGTCACTGCAGAAGTCGCATGCAAACAAGTGAATCATCCAAAGTTTATTTTAAAAGGAGAAAAGCATCTGTTTGCAGATAAGTCTCCATCTCCAGCCAAGAGTGCAGATCGCTGTTCTTTCCATAGCCGCCACCCAAGATGGCTAATGTAAGTCATTGAAAATGTAAGTAGCAAAACAGTAAAAGCTGAAAGTTCATTGTGTTTGCTCATTCACAGGTTTGTTGAGGGAAAATCGCTATGCTTGAAAGGAGCAAGTCGCTGAAGATTTGGTAGGTGATAGCAGGGAAGATTTTGAACTTTGCATCAGAAATTACAGAGACTACCTTGGCCAAGACACAGCTACAAGCTTAGAGAAATGATTTTTTTTAAGGCAGTGATCTCTGACCAATTCTTGAGATTGGCGAGGCACCTTTTTCATGTGGGTTTTTGCTGATAGAGTAATTTACTGCTAATTCTTTTTTTCACCCATCATTACTTCATTCACTCTCAATCATGATTATGAGAGCTTGTAAGGCAGAACTGTGCTTTTAAAGGTGTGTTGGGCTTATTTTGATGGTAATATTGTGATTTTTAGAAGTTACAAATTTTTACTATTACTATTGTATCTATTCTGGGGAGGTGTATCGTGTATCTTTCTTTTTAGTCCTTTGTGTTCCTTTGTATATCATGTCGGACCCTAGGATTGAATTGCTCACTCCGCACAACTATCACACATGGAAGCTCAAAATGTCACAATTGTTGCAATCTCGGGGTCTATGGCAATTGTTGGATGCTGACCAACCTGAATTCACAAAAACATTTGAGCTATTTGTTCATAGAAACAAAATGGATGAGGCCAAAGGACTCATCGGTCTTCATGTGTCTGATAATTTGTTATTTCATATTGTTGAGTGTAAAACACCTAAAGAGGTGTGGGATAAGCTTGCAGCGTTGTATGGTAAGGTCAATCAGTTTAGGATCTTGCAACTTGAAGCAGATCTCACTTCTCTCTCTCCAGAATCTTTTCCCTCCATTCAGGATTTCCTTGCACAGTTCAAGTTGATTTTGTCTCAATTAAAAGGATGTGGTCATGCCAAAGAAGATAAGGAGTGTATTTTTTTGATCCTGTCTAAGCTTAGAGGTCCCTTTCAAGTGTTTGCCTCTACTTTCTATTCTACTATGGATGCCATGGGGGACGATCATAAGATGCCTACTTTTGAGGAGTTTTGTGATCGATTGACTAGGGAGCAGGCCAAGTTGATTCAGATGGATGCTCTTCCTAAGAGTCATGCTTTAATGGCTCAATCTTCCAAGGGCAAGGGTAAGAATAAGAAGAAGCCCAAGATAGATTCGTCTTCAGGTGGTGAGTCTCCCTCCAAGCCTAAGGTGAAGACTGATCAGAAGAATAATCTTTCACCTCCTCCTCCTTCTAACTCGGGCGAGTCATCTTCCAAGTCTAAGAAGAAGAAGGAGAACTGTTCGTTCTGTGGAAAATCTGGGCATAATGATGCACATTGTTTTGCAAGGCTAGCAGCATTAGAGGAAGCTATGAGGAAGCATAATCTTGCCATGCCTAAGTCTTCTTCTTCGGGAAAAGGGCAAGCCCTCTCAGCTACAGCTTTGTCCTCTACCAGTTCTAGTTGGATTCTTGATTCTGGTGCTTCTCATCACATGACTCATACTGAGGCTCTTCTTGATTCTCTTTCTGATAGTCTTACTTCACATATTGCTGTTGGGAACTCTTCTCAAATTCCAGTTTTGGGAACAGGGTCAGTTCATATGCAAGGTGGTAGCATTGATGATGTTCTTCTTGTTCCTGATATTTCCCAGAATCTGCTTTCTGTCTATCAAATTTGTAATCATGGTGATGGAAGGCTTGTTGAGTTCTCTCCTACTGATGTGACTATTCGAGAGATGCAGGATCCTGAGAAGGTCATTGCTACAGGAACAGTTGACCGTGCAGCCCGTTTGTATAGGTTTGATGGATTTGAGTCTTCATCAGGATCATCCCTTATTGCTCATGCAGATTCTACAAGCAAGCTTTGGCACGAACGGTTTGGGCACCTGAATTATAGATATCTTCAACAGATGAGCACACAAAATTTGGTAATTGGTCTACCTCAGATCTCTTGTTCAGATGGAGTTTGTCAAGGTTGTGTGCTTGGCAAGCATCATAGGGATCCTTTTCCTAAGGGTATGGCCACACGTGCTTCCACACCCCTTGAGTTGGTGCATAGTGACCTCATGTCATTCCCCACTCCTTCTTTTTCAGGGGCCAAGTATGTGCTCACCTTCATTGATGATTTTTCTAGGCGCACTTGGGTGTATTTTTTGAAGTACAAGGATGAGGTTCTTCGACATTTCATGACCTTCCTTGCATTTGTGGAGAAGCAGTCAGGACATTCCCTTCAGAAGATTCGCACAGATAATGGGGGGGAGTATGTCAATCAGGCGTTTCAAGAATTTTGTTGTACTAAGGGTATTCTTCATCAACACACAGTGCCATACACTCCTCAACAGAATGGTGTAGCCGAGCGGAAGAATAGAACTTTACGGGAGATGGCCAATTGTATGCTACAATCTAGATCCATGGCTCCCGCATTTTGGGCAGAGGCTGTCAATTGTGCCAACTACATTCAGAATCGTATGCCCCATAAGGCAGTGCAGAATATGACTCCCGAGGAGGCTTGGTCTCATGTCAAGCCCAAGGTTTCCTACTTTCGAGTATTTGGGAGTGATGCATGGGCATTCATTCCAGATGGTAGGCGCAAGGCAATGGAGAAGAAAAGTCAACGGTTCATTTTTGTTGGCTATTGTGAGGATGTGAAGGGTTATCGGTTGTTTGATCCTGTCACTCGAGAGGTTTATTTTCGTCGTGATGTTCAATTTGATGAGTCTTTCACTTCGAAGGATTCTCCATCACAAGCCTCTCCCTCTCTTCTTCCTAGTTCTTCTTCAGAGGATGTTGTGCTTCCAAATGATGATGATGATGCTTGTAATGATGTTGTTCCTGATGATGGTATCGATCTTGTTGTTGATATTACTCCATCTTCTCCTTCTCCTCCACCTGCACCCCGTCGACCTTTATGGGCTCGTACACTTCTTGAGGATGCTGGTTCCCTTGTAGGTGATCCCATAGCTACACGTTCCACTCGTTCCCGCACTTCAGGTAGTAGTCTTTTGAGTCATGCAGTTTGTACTGATCCTCAGAAGTTTTCAGATGCTTCGGGTGTTCCGGAATGGGATAATGCTATGAAAGAGGAGTATTCTTCTTTGATGAAGAATCATACTTGGGATTTGGTTTCTCTTCCTAAAGGAAGAAAGTTGGTTCGATGCAAGTGGTTGTATCGTACCAAGTTTGCATCTGATGGTTCTATTGATAAGTATAAGGCTCGTCTAGTGGCTAAGGGCTTTTCTCAGGTTGAGGGTATTGACTATTCCGAGACCTTTGCCCCTGTCGCAAAGATGGATTCCATACGCCTCGTACTTTCTATTGCTGCATCTCAGGGTTGGTTAGTGTATCAGATGGATGTGAAGAGTGCTTTCTTGCATGGTGATCTTCATGAGGAGATCTATATGGAGCAGCCACTTGGCTTTGTGCAAGACCCTTCACTTGTTTGCAGGCTCCGACGTTCATTGTATGGTCTCAAACAGGCTCCTAGAGCTTGGTATGAGAAGATGGATAGTTTCTTGCTTGTTTCTGGATTCACTAGATGTCACTCTGATCCTACAGTTTACATTCAACGCCATGGGGGGGATCTTCTCATTCTTGTTCTTTATGTGGATGACTTGATTCTCACGGGGAGTTCTAGTGCCATGATTGAGGATACTAAGCATGCTTTGATGGAGCGTTTTGATATGACAGATCTTGGTTTGTTGCATTACTTCCTTGGTCTTCAAATCCATCAGTCTTCTACTGGTATTTCTATCTTCCAGCAGAAGTATGCTCTTGATTTGCTTCAGAGGTTTGGGATGGCTGACTGCAAGCCAGCCCCTACTCCTTTTCAGTCAGGTGTCGTATTGTCCACTAGTTGCACTACTCCATCTGTTGATGCTACTTTGTATCGACAACTGGTCGGCAGCCTTTTGTACTTAACACATAGTCGTCCTGATATTTCCTTTGCAGTTTGTCTAGTCTCCTGTTTCTCTCAAGATCCTCATGAGAGTCATTGGAAGGCAGCCAAGCGTATCTTACGGTACCTTCAGGGCACTACACATTTTGGCATTCACTATACATCTAGTGCTACTGACATTGTGGGCTTCACTGACTCAGATTGGGCTGGTGATGTTGATGATCGAAAGTCTACTTCTGGCTTTGTATTCTATCTTGGTTCTGGTCCGGTTGCTTGGTCTTGCAAGAAGCAAACTGCAATTGCCTTATCATCAACCGAGGCTGAGTATCGAGGAGCTGTCTTGGCTAGCCAAGAGGTTCTTTGGCTTCGACAGTTGATGGCCGAGTTTGGCTTCCCTATTGATCATCCCATTATTATTTGGTGTGATAACCAGAGTGCTATCCATATTTCTCGTAACCCAGTGGAGCATCAATGCACCAAGCATATTGAGATCCACATGCACTTCATTCGGCAACTCATTCAGGATGGTGTTCTTGTTTTGGATTATTTGCCTACAGAGCACCAGGTTGCAGACATCTTCACTAAACCTTTGGCATCTCCTCGCTATCTTCAGTTGCGATCGATGTTAGGGGTGAAGGAAGTTGTCCTTGGGGGGTCTTAAGGAGTCCTCCTTCCTTTCACTTTTGTTCTCTCTTTTGGAGAGGCGTTTTCTCCCACAGGGTTTTTCTCCTTTTCTCCAGTTTTGAGAGATTTGTAGTTCATTGCATTGTAGTTGTACATAGGTACCTAACAAGGCTTTATTGCTGGGACCTATAATGCATCTCATATTGCATATTGCATTTTCTTTTTCTCCCTAAGTTGCACTTAAGGGGGGGTGTTGGCATGCACGTTTTTTTTACCTGCATGTTATTAAGTCCAACTGCATTTATTTCCTATTCGGTGCATTCGGCGCATTATTGTTTTGGTCGGCTCCTTTCCCTTACGTCTACTGCTCCGCCGTTCATCTCTACTTCGCATTAACATTTGGACGGCTCCTTGTCTTTCATCCTACTCTATTTAACATGGCTTTTGTATTTTGTAAATCATTCATTCTTGATCAATGCAAATGATCGACTGGTTCATGTGAAGGGTTCTTTGTCTGCAGATCCAGATTCTGGATGCTCTATCAGAATTAGTCATTTTGAAGATAAGATTTAGGTTTTTTCTTGATGAGGATATTTTTATGACTAGGGGAAACTAGTATTGTCTTTCAAAAAAAATATAATAGGTGCATCTAAGATTGCCACAATCAGTGGCAACCTTAGTCTCAAATTTGTCTCATTAGAAAAAATATAATAGATGCATTATCTTTATGAGGATTTTAAGCATTTGGTGACTAGTAAAAACTATGATTTTATATAGTACTTCATGATGGTTTTGATCCATCATTTTCTACACTATTTTGGGAAGTTTTATGAGATAACTTGGATTGTACAATTACTTTATATTGACATTAGACTATTGATACATGTAAGAAACCTTGCTTAGTACTCGTGGTATTAACATATTTGATAGTGCATTGATTATCCTAAGTATTCTAAGACCATAAATGTCGAACTATAGAACTATCAAGAAGTATAAATATTTTCTATTCTAAAGAATTTATTTGGATTTTACATTCAGTACTAAAAAATAAAAGAAAACTATATTACTATTTTTTTAATAAGTAGAACATTATTCTAGATATCATGATTTTATATATGGAGATACTAGATTACATCATTAAAAGATATAGAAATATGATATAGTGGATTGTGTTTTATATTTTTTTATCCTACCAATAGTCTAGTCAAGTGATACCTACAAAGTTTTGGATGGCTTATTCTATCATTGTTGCAATTGATTGTGGTGTTAGTTGTAACATTCTATTTATTATTTTTTATTCACTTAAAAAACTATATTTTCTATTACATTTGATGATGTTTGTATTTTATTTATGTTCTTGTGACTTACTGTATTTTAGGCGATAGTTAATAGTAAATATCAACTCTATTTGGTATAAATTGAAGTCTACAATATGTAATTTCTCTTTCCTTAGGTAATTTTTTTAGTTAATTATATACGAAGGGAGGACCCTTTAGTTACATTTTAGTCTTTGCTAGGGTGCAATATACCACTTAAGCTAAGGATTCATCCACCACATCATATTGTTTTGACAATGAGATTTACCCTTGATGCCAAATCTTTGATATCCACTCACATCAAACATTAGATACTAACCACGAGACTAAACACGTGGATTGTTTTGATTTATATGATATTTACATAACTACATTTATTTTTCTTAATATGTAGTGTGGCTTATACAAGGATTTTTTGGTAGGATTTTAAAAATTAATGCATAGACCACCATGACATCCTATACCAAAAATGAGAGAGGACACCCTTGAGACAAGTTGAGACATGCTTAGAACAAAGATATCAACTAAAACAAATGTATAAGCCACCACAAACACAATACAATTGAGAAAACCTAGACCAATGATGTAAACCCTAATGCATGAATTCTTTGATTGGTTATATAACCATAGGATTCACCAAAGTGCATAGGAGAACAAATTATTAAAAAATCACGAGGGGTGCAATAGAGCCTTGTTTACTTTGTTGTGACAATCAAAGTGCCACTCAATAGTCCAAAAATCTAATGTTTCATGCTAGAACAAAACATATTGGAGTCTATTACCATTGCATCAAGTACTTCATCCAATAATGGGTGATCCATCTTTAATATTGTGGGATAGATGAGTAGATAGCTTATCTTTTCACTAAGGTCTCATGTGAGATTATTATTATTATTTATTTATTTTATAGGGCTATTAGGATTAAGATAAGTCATGTGATTACTTAATGGTTGTTGTTTACAAAAGGATTGTTATGAATGTCAACTGTAACATGTAAAAGTGAATGTTTTGCATTGTGAGTCATCTCATATTAAACTTAACATTAAGAAGAAAAGATGTCAACATATTTAATATCATAAATAGATAAACTAAAATAGTTAATATTACTAATTATAAATTTGAACAAATAACTAAGAAAATTATATATAATACTTTTCATGAATAATATCAAATTGAATTTTATTCCTTGATATAAGATGCCCCTGAAAATGTTAAATTGTTTAAGAAACCAAAAATCATATAATTCCAAAGACATGCTTTTAATTTTATCCATTATGTGGTACTATCTAGTTAGTGAATGCTATTTGATTTATAATTGCTTCTGCTTCCAAAGTAATTGCAATATTCCAGCCATAATAGATATTAGTTTATAAAGAAGATTGAGCCACAAATAACAAAAACAATAATTATCATTCTTAGTTCGGTAGCCCGAATGGCCACTTCTTCTATTTATTAACTTGGGAATGATAGATAAAGAATAGCTATGGCATGAACTTGCCCTGAATGAAATCGACCAGTGTTTTATCACTACGGAGGGCCTTGGTCAATACACTATCTGGGATGGGAGGATTTGCTGCAAAGAGAGAATTGGCAGTAGCCTGAACTCCAGGATTCTGGCTGCTCAAAGCAGCGATGGCCACTGCATTTCGGTGCCCCATATTCTGCTGGAAATTTAGCAATGCCTTTGGAAACACAAACACGTCTCCTTTCTTTAACACCTTACTGTAAAACTTGTTTGTTGTATCGATGAACCCCACTAGCAGTTCGCCTTTAATTAAAACCAAAATTTATGTGGCTCTTGGATGAGTGTAGGGAGGATTAATTCCATCTACAGCGTAGTCTATGCGGACCAACGATATCCCCATAATGTTCAGCCCCACAATCTGGTTAACGTTCGTTGCTGTTACGTTAGAGCCTACAACATTGCTTGTATTCCCTACTCGTCTCAGGCCTCGGAAGAAGAAGTCCTCTGCTGAAACCATTTTGGAGTCCTTGCAAGAGAAGCCATTCACCAGAACTGTTCATATTCATATTCATATTTGCTTAGTATTTTTAAATGTACATAGAGAGCTAAAAGAGAGCCACAAATTCCATGCATCAGACTCTACCTTGGCCTTGCTTGTCTGCAACACATAAATCTTGCAAGGAATCAGGATCTCTTCCCATGACACAGTCACTGCAACAACATATAAATACACACAAGAAAATTAAGCTCAAGCACAAGCAGCCTGCCATTTTTTCAAGATGATATGAATTGAGAGAGAGAAGTGAATGTGATTGAATTGCAAACAATGGTTTAACATTACATAGTGGAAATTCTGAACGAGGAATTCAAAGTCATGTCTGCAATACAGCGTAAATCCTTTTAATATCAATTAAACACGGCTTGCGTTAAGATATATGACGATCCATTAATTCAACCCATCCATCCGAAAGCTAAAAACAATTCAGATAAAGTCAAGATTCAAGTTGTCTGCCGTATTATTATGACAATTATTTAAATTGGACTATTGAAAAGGGAAGTAAATCCAAATTTTACGAGTGAATTTCACAGTGATAAGCTGCTGATTCAGCAGTCGACTCATGTTTCTTAATTTTATTAAGTTATAACTAAAAAAACTGTCAATATTATTAGATTGGAAAAGGCCATTTATTATGGATAAAAGTTAATTAAAATTCCCCAATTCGTCATTTTTTGTCCCTGTATATTGAACAATATTAATGTAGATGAAGGAAATGTCTGGAGAAAAATAAAACAGCTGATGCAGAGAAAATGAGGCTCAGTATTAATCGATCTAAACTTGATGATTCAGACTGTAGACAACCTAACAGACAAATATAAAGCAATGAATATTTTCCTATATCATAGATAATAAAAATTCAGTTGCTTTCTTCTCCGTTTATGGTGGTTTGCTGGTTTGCTGATAACTTTTTAATACATAACTATAGGACTTCTAAAAAAATACCAGTAGAAGTAATTTTCAAGGAAATCTATCATTTAAGAGATTAGAATGGTGCTGCATAGATTATTTTGATAAAAAGATACTAGCGTTGAAATAATGCATGCATTTATGGTTGTACGGTGTGTTTGTTTTATGTGTTATACATGATGGCACTTAGTTAATTTTTAATTTCAATTAGTGGATAGATTACATATAGGGTGAGTTTGAGTCTGAAAAGTCTCTCCAAATCATTGTTGAGTTGTTGGAAAACAAGTTTCAACTGCTGTTTAATGGTAAACCAGCTACTTTTAATGGTAAAAACCTCCAAAATATAAAGTGAAAGCCTCCAAAATGTCATTTATCACATAAAAGCTAGTTAAATCTTAATTTGACAATGGATAGGAACATTCTATTTCTATTTGCAATGTTTTTGTCAATTTGATTTCTTTTTTCATTTGCATTGCTTTATGTTTTTAATATGTATGCAAATATTTCATAATCAAATAATACTTAATTTTTTGTAAAAAAATCTAGATTTGTCTAAGTTTATTTAAATTCCATTATTTAGTATTTATTATTAATTGTTTAATCCAACGACCCACAGCTAAATTGCAGTGCATCTATGCATAAGCACATACTCTTTAACATATTAAAATACATATAATTTTCTATTGGCATAATCCTTGAACTTCCTTTAGGTGCAATTGCTAGTATATATACTTGGAAGTGAAACATGATAGTGCATGATGTATGTTGTCACTACTACTTATAGTCAAAGGAAAAAGTTTGACCTAAAATTTTGTCTTTAAATTTTGTAAGAAATGTTTTATTGAGTTAGGAATAACTGAAAAATGTAGGGAGAATATGAATTTTCTGTGCAAAATGATGCTTCACAATCATTTTTTATGAAATGAATTTAATAGATACAAAGTTTTTGGATGTTTTTATTTCTTTCAAAAAAATTGTTGCTCTTTTCCCGAATCATTAGCATATTCATTTTAATTCTTTGAAGAAATTCTTATAGCTACTTCAATTTGGATGAGAAAGAAAGGCAGAAAACCCATTGAACTAGTAAAAGTAAGTTATCTTCCGTAGTGAAGGTTTATAAGATTAAAACTGAGTTGTATAAGTTTGTTGCTCATTTATTTTTGCTTTCATTCACAATATTATATTCTTTAAAACAAATCTCATTTACACTTGCAATTAGCAAATATATTAAATATTCAATAATATGAAGAAGAGTATCACATAAGTGTATTTTCTTATAATATTCATATTTTTTCTTTCTAAATATTTTATATTTTCTATCATTTCTTTAAAAAAAAAACAAAAAACTTGTAGGAATTGGTCGGGTATCCATCCCCCTATAAACTGTAATGCGCTTGCTAAACTTTTTTCACATGACCGTCGACATTGGCGCGACATGACCTCCGGTACCATGGGTTTGGGGGGAGACTAGACCTCGTGACCTCTCTCCTACAACAAGATGCTTCAGCCAAATGAACTAGACCCCCCACCCCATTTTCTATCATTTCTTTATTACTCTTTTTAACTTTCATAAATTCTTCCTTGAAACTTCTTTTCCACACATTAAATTTTCATTCTCATTCTTTATTCTTTTTCCAAGATTTCTGATTAGAAAAAATGATTTAAAATGACATGAGCTTCTCCTTCTATGCTTCACTATGATTCACTCTGCTATAATGATCCATATGCATGTTCTTCCTTCCAAATAGTGACAATTAGTTTGGAGAATTTGTGCGCTTTCCTTCTCTACTTTACTACAATATGTAACTATTTTAATTTTAGCAATTTTCATAATACAAATTTCCTTTGCTTCTACAATAACTTTCAGGTTGCAATCCCCTTTTTTCTAAATTTTGTTTCTATTGCTTCTACAATATGGCATTTTTCTTCATCCATGATCTTGTGCACCGATATCCTTGTAGAAAATTGGAGAATATAAATTGATATTGTATTTTCTATGCTATGAAAAATATGGATCCAAATATCTTAAATAGATGTATGGACAGGTGTGTCTTTTCAATGAGACGTGACTATTTTTAACTAAACAAAGTTTATATTTTAACACCCCCCATAAAATTTATTTTATCACACAACTTAACTAGATGATGGGCGCCACCTATAATAAATAGGTTTGTTAGCTACCCATGTAAAATTTAAAAAATATTTAACACTAATGTCTTCTTGAAAGTATAAAAATTTATCATTCTCCATAGTTATATCAATAAAAGAAGTGAAGCATTCCCAATGATCTTTACTATCATTAACTTTATAGATTTAGCAACGATCTCTACGATCAACTTCAAAAATAATCTTTGTGATCAACTTCAACAACGATCTTTGTGATCAAATTCAACAATGATCTTTGCAATTGACTTCAACAATGATCTTTGTGATTGAATTCAACAATGATCTTTGCAATCGACTTCAACAATGATCTTTTCAATCAATTTCAACAATGATCTTTTCGATCAATTTCAACAACAATCTTTTCGATCAATTTCAACAATGATATTTTCGATCAAATTCTTTAATGATTAGTAATGATCTTTACGATCAAATTCAACAATGATCTTTGCAACCAAAAACTTCAATGATCTATATGATCAATTTTAACAATTATCTTTGTGATCAAATATTTCACAGATTTAGCAATGATCTTTGTGATCAATGCTACAACTATTCAACGATGATCTCTATGATCAATACTTCAAATTTTTAGGTTCAAAAATGATCTTTGCGATCACAACCATTCAAAAATAATCTTTGTAATTAAGAGTACAAATTTTAGGTTCAATAATCATCTTTTCAATCAACATTGCAAGCATTCAGCAATGATCTTTGTGATTAATTGTACAACTTTTACATATACAAGTGCTCCAACTTCAAATCCCGTACACCATTGCATGGATAGAATTCAAGTAGCCTTTATAGTAGTCAAAATTCATAGATTATATGGTTTCTAGGATGATATCTAACCATGATTTGTTACTTTTACGACATGAGAATATTTATGCTTGTATGATATTTTGAACATATTTGTCACCTTTTTCCAACTAGATACACCAATCCATCCAAAAACCATTTGTATACTATATTTTGAAGGTTGTTTCTTCCACTTTTTGTTCCAACACAATTTCTCAAAATGGTTCTTCAATCCACAAATACTTCAATGATGAAGATCCCAACACATCTCTTTTTTATGTCCATGCCTATGACAATTAGAACATTGTATGCATTGTATTTCTTGAAATAAGTTGTTTGAACTTGTAGCATCTATATTATTATTATTTTTATTTCTACTAGCATATCCAAGGCCTTCATTCTTTGGCATTATTATTGGCTCAATGGGATCTATAATTCCTTATCCATATTTTCCCAAAACTTTTCTTTCATATCCCATTCTTTTCATTATCTTAAATTCAACATTCTTTGAAGAACATGCTTTCTCATTATCCTCACAACTAGCAAGATTAGTAGATTCAATAATATTATTGTCTTACACTTTTCATCAAGAGAGGTTTTAGCTATATCACATTTATCAAACAATTCATCTAATGAATAAAACAAATCACATATATCACATGACACATTACATAGTGTAGGTTTAGAAATTTGACTCTAATTTTCCTTTTCATAAGATTCAAACTTTAGATTCTGGTTAAATTCCTTTACGTAAACTTCAAGTAATTCACTAAACAAAAGATTTTCTTCTCTCAATTTTGATATATCTTCCTTTTGTGACCTATTTTCTATTTCTATTTTCTAATTTTCTCAAGTTCTTGCAAAATATTTTTCATACATATTAAGTTTTCATTTTCTTTCCTTTCTCTTTTACCAATCTTTCCCATTAGAAAAAAAAAATCTTAAATAGTTCAAATTTAACAAAAAAAGAAAGATTACATATGTAATACCTAATGACGATTAATTTTGGTGACTTTACCGCCTTCACTCTTCCACCTTGTCTTTTATCAGATGCAATTTTCTTCATTTACCAATTTTTTTGCCCTCCTTTCAAGATTTGGTAGCTTCTTTATCTTTAGCGAGATAACTCAACAAATATTACCATCAACAACTTTGTATATGAGATGGAATTTTTTAGCTACTAGAATAATTTTCTAACACAATCTGTCCTCTCTCAAATTTGAACTCTTATTTCTTTTCTCCTTACTTTCCTCTCCACATTCAATAATGACTTGTAGAAGAGTAGTTGTTCGCCATTCATGGAAATCCTATCTGACTGAAATACTCCAAACAAGAAGGTGTCGACAATCTTCATCTAATACACTTTTTACTAACTTTATTCATTGAAAAGGGAGTTGCAGAACATCCTACTTAGTAATTAATAAATGTGTTGTCATACGAAAATAAAGACTACATAATTTGGGTCCATGAATCCTGTATTGGAGTTGCAATGGTTAGATTATTACAAAAATGTTCTAAGTTGTTTAAGAATGTAGATATGTCCTAGCATTATCTGCTATAATACAATAGATCAACCTTGTTCATATATCTCCACTTTCAAATTTCCAACCTCCAAGATAAATAAAGTATTTGTATTTTCTTCTTCAATGAACAAAGACAAATTTAACTGCTCTCAAAAATTTGTTCAACATTCTTCAAAGTTTTATGTAAGATATCTACTCAAAATGTGCTTTGGCTCTGAAGATCCACCATCTTTTACCTGAGATTGTGCGCCCGAAGCAAACTGGGTTCATCAAATCTAGGTTTATTCTGGATAATATTATTGTTGTTTGGGAAGGCATGGGATGGGCCAGGGGTTCAAACCAAAATACATGTTTATCAAAATTGACTTTGCAAAGGCCTATGATTGCATTGAATGGCATTTTATTCTTGTTATGTTGTAAGCTTTGGGTTTTGAGCCTAATTTCATTTAGGCTATTTGAATGCTCTTTGCGGATGCCTCTGCTTGTATCACCATTAATGGTTGTCAATCCTCTACCTTTGGACTCTTTCATTCCATTCGGAAAGGGTGCCTACTTGCCCCCTCTCTATATGTGCTTTTTGTTGAAGGATTTGGCTACCTTCTAGCCAACACGACTTCCTAGTAGCGTGCCAAGGGAATTTCTCTGCCTAACTCTCAGGCTCAACTAGTTAATGGTAATTTTTTTGATAACTCTTTCCTCACTCTCCTAGAGGAAGAACAAAATATTAAAGTGTGCTTGGATTGTCTCAACACCTTTTGTCTTGCTTTTGGCTCTTCCATTCAATGGCATAAAACTTTGTGCTTTAGACAAGCTATCTTGCCTACTCATTGGTTTTAGTAGTATGGTTGGAAATGGATTGGGCTAGGAGAAATTTTTCAGTTCCTGGGCATTCTTTTTTCTTTCTAGGCATCCCCAGTTGAGCTATGGAAAGCTGTGCTTTCTAGAGTCGAGCAAAAGCTTGCTTACTGGATTACCAAGCCCCTTTCTTTGGCAAGGAAATTCCAAGTGTGTTCCAAAGTTCTAGCCACTACCCATGTATATTATTCCTCCTATTGGGCCCCATCCAAAGCTGCCTATTGCAAGCTTGAAAATTGCCTCAAGATTTTCTTTGGGCCTCTTCTAAAACCCATAGAGGGTTTCACCATGTTGCTTGGGAATTTTGCTTCCTTCCCAGAGATTCTAGAGGACTTGGGTTGCTCTCCACTCAATGGCAAGGGACTGCTTTGTGTGTCAAATGGATTATCCATGCCCTTACTGGTGACGAGGCTTGGAAAATCCTTCTCAGACATTATATTCAGTCAAGCTTTCCTGTTCATAGACTTGCTTGGAAGGGGATTAGCTTTCAAACCCTTCTGGTCATGAAGGAACCAACCTAAATTGTTGGAAATTTTGTGGCCAAAATTATTTGGTGAGCCTAGGAGGCTGTCAAGCCCTAGCTCCATTGGGTTGGCTCTAGTTCTCGTGATGGGCTTTCACTCAACCAGCAGAATGTTTGGTGGTCGCCTCTTTTTGCTTGCAATAGTCAACCATTGGCTAAGTCGCCTTGGATTAAGGCACTGAGATTCTACAAGAAGGGTATCCAGACCCTGCAACAGATATATCATAGACCCACAATGCATATCATGTAGTGGGAAGAATTTTGTGCCCTGTACAAGCTTCAAAACTAGGACTATGCAACATTTGACAATCTAATGAAGGTTATTCCTACTGAAATACTTCATAAAGTTGGTATTTGTGGGTCCAAACCTTGGTGGAAGGATTGGAAGTGGTACCTAGACACCCCTTTCAAGAATTACAAGTAGAGGCTTGGTTACAAGTGGCTTTCACCACATTTTCCCATGATTCAAAGTTTGAACCAGAGGTGGCTTCTTCAATCTACTGCTCATGTCTAGCATAAAAAATTTGCTGCCACTTGGTCTGTAAGTGTTAAGCCAAAACTTTCCCACTTTGCTTGGTGTATTCTTTTCCAAGGCTTGCCTGGGGGTCCATGACCCTCGTTGCCCTTTTTGTGGGCAAGCTGAGACTTTTAAGCATCGTTTCTGATTTTGTCCTAAAGCTCAACAGTTTTGGACTTGGATTCCTGACTTCTTTCGACCCTTTAGGCTGGAGCCATTCTCCTGGCATATGATTCTACTGGGTGACTCGCCTAGACTTCCTACTAAGTATACCCAACTTTGGCACACTTTCAGGGTGGAAATCCTCTTCAATATCTGGAAAGATAGAAATTCCTGCATATTTGTTCATTCTCAAATGGATATTAATGTTTATTTATATGTTAAAGCTATTATTTTTTCTAATGTGCTATTACAGATTCAGGTGCAGGTGAACAAAGTTACACTTGAAGTTGCTCAACTGCAAGTGCTTCTAGACCATTGGGGCAATGCCCCGTGTAGTATTGCTTAGGTTCCCACTTCACCCACCTCCTCCCATGGTTGGTTTCCTTCTCAGGGCCAACATTGGATTGGTTTTGCATGTCCCCACTCTCAACCTCCTCTTCAATGGGATTCTCGCCCTCCTCGATGAACCCATTCTCCTCTGCCACGGGCTGGCCACGAGTGGCCCTTTGGCGGTGCTTCAGGGAGCAGCGGTGGCAGTTTCGGGTGGCCCTTTGAAGACACTCCTTCTGGCTCTAGTTGGCTAGACTCTCGTAAAAAAATTCACGGCTTGCGCTTGCAATCTCCCCTTATCGTGAGGATAAAGATAAAGAAAAGGAAAAAGAAGCTAATAATGGTTGGGGTCCTCCTCCTAACGTGACTTCAGACCTCGGTGATGTATGGGGGAAGAATTTGGATGACAGAGACCCTACTAGCTCTGTTGGCACTGCTCTAGCCGCTTAATGGCCTTTTTCTATATGTTTGTAATCATGGACTTCTGGGCTTGGCCCATGTGATTTTTTGGCTTTTCTAGGCATCACCCATATGACTTTCGGGGTGTGCCTTCTTACCACCCATCCTTTTTTTGTGAATATGTAACTTTATCTTATATATTAATTTAGATAGCTGCCTATTCATAAAAAATGTGCATATAGATCTATTTGAATATGCTTATAAATCTGCTTCAATATAGTTTTAGATCTATGCTTATAAATCTACTGCTATAAATCTTCATAAATTCAAATTGAACCTATCCTTGCTCTCGCAAATATGCTCTTAGATTATGCACCATATATGCCTTTTTTCACAAACCAACTTATAGCATTTTCACCAACATCTTCCTTCAAAATATTTTTTCTCCTAAGTTTGCTCAATATTCGTTGCTCATAACATCTTCATAAATCTTCTTTGTGTTTGAATAATATATATTTATTTTTAGACAAGTTTCCTTTGCTTAAAGTTTGCTACATTACCCACACCTCTATTTCCTCCTCAAATCTACTTCTGTAATTTATTTGCTTTGTTGTGGATGATTTACATTGTATTTATAGGGCTAGCATGACAATAATATAAGACCTATTTACAAGTGATGTTTTACTGTAGGCCCGACTAAGTATCAAAAGTTAACACAACTTTTTTTAATCATTTCACAGCTCATTTTCATTATAGTTTTGATACCATGTAAAAAATTGGAGAATATAAATTGATATTATATTTTATATGCTATGAAAAATATAGATCCAAAGACCTTAAATACATGTAAGGACAAGTGTGTTTCTTAAATAAGACATGATTGTTTGTAACTAAATAATGTTTATATTTTAACAATCCTCACCTAGATCTTTGCATGAGAGCTTCAAAGTAAAGATCTCTGTGATCTTCAAGTCTTCTCAATAGCGGTGACTTTTCTTCAAAAATTTGTAGTTGACGTCAAATAAACTTCAATGGCTTCCCATAAACTTGTGGTTTATTTTATCGTAACAAACATGCGACGAGCTTTGGTAGTGGCTTCTTCACAAAAATATAGTGACCTCACGCTCAACACCAGTTATATCCTTCTTTAACGACAATGGTGGAATTCAACACATTACAATGGCTTCTTCTTCTTTTTATTAGCTCCTTGGCCACAAATGTGGCACCTTTTTGAACAAAACTTAGCATGGCATACACGAAACAATTCTTATCTCTGAGTATGGCTATCCATCCGATCGCCTCTTATCTTTGGTGGTGAAAATATTTGATGCAAGCTTCCCTTTCATACAAGAGTTGCAATATTTTTCCTTCATGCTTTCCTTCCACAATTCCTTCCTCTTTAGGGTGGTGTTATTGCTTGGACATGGTGACTTCTTATTTCTTTGAATTTCTTTTTGATTTTGGAGGATGGCTTAGACTATTGCAACCTTCACAAATTACATTTATTATGATCCCGTTCTCTTTGATTTCCTTCACATAGATTCCACCTTCTTCAAATGCTAAGGCTCCTTAAAATTGCAAATTCAATCTCTTTCAAAAAAATTCATCTTGCCACACTTTTGCTTATTGTTGGCGCTTTTCTCTCATAAGGCTGTGAAAACTTTGAATTACCTCAAACTTTCTGTGAATTTGCTATGATTTCTTTGTACTTTTCTAGTTGCATCTTCTTCAAGATCTGTGATTCCACCTTTGTCACCGAATGTCCAATGCCAGCTATGACCTCAATTTGCTTTCATAGCGATTGGATGATTTTTCTTCTACAATTTATCTTTGTTGGGGCCGCCTAGATCATTTGTACAAATGGTAGCACTTCTTCCTTGCTTTCCAGATGCATCCTTTGCGCTTTTTTTGCTGAGAAAGCTATCCTCAAATCTTCCTTTCTCCTATGATTTCCCTTTTACTAGGCAACTGTAAAACTTTGGGCGATATCGTTGGTCAGTGACTTCTTTCTCTTCCTGCTACAACGACTCTGCTCTGATATAGATTGCCTCTCAGATCTATGTAGATCTCTTTTCCTTTGATCTTCTTTGGCTATGGCCTTCACATAATATCAAATCCTCATAATCTTCGTACTCTTTTCCAATCTTCTCTCACCTGCGCTCTGATAGCACTATGATGGGTTGGATGGAGATGAATCAAACACAATATACAGAAAATATAAACATAGAATTTTGTCAAACTGTTCTGAGTGCTACAAAACTCATCACTTCATTTCTTGATCAATTCATTACATCATGATAAAAACATTACATTTGCTTCAATATATAGAGATATTAGATAAGGTAAGACAAGTTTACAATATATGCTAAACATATGATAATGTTTCAAAATAATAAATACAAAAAATAGCAACCTTCTAATAATAAGTACATCTAAAATTTTCCTAACTTATTTCTGATCTATTTTCGCTTTTGTGGGAGAATTCAATATTCCAACATGTTTTCCTTCTAAATTATATTTTCTAGCTAATCCACAAATTTATTTCATTCTCTACTTGCATGCACAGTAATTGAAATTGTCAAACATACTAACAAAAACTTAGCTTCTAAGAGAAACTCATTGATACATGATCTATAGATGTTCTTGTTGTAGAGTCCCCCTCAATTATCATATTATGAGCCTAATGATCAAACCTTGTGATTCTGTTAAATGTTATTAGAATTATTTCTCAAAAGTAAGAATATCTATCTCATTTGTAATTCATGAGAGGCTCTAGGATTATTAGGATTTTTCTTGGATACCCTATTAAAATTCAATTTAGTCCATCCAATTAGAGGGAGGGACATTGTATAATTTCCTTCTTAGCTCTAGTTTTTTTTGGAATAATACCATCATAAAATTTCCAAACTTTGAGTTATTTTTTCACAATAGAAAATTATCTTAGATTTAATCATTTTCAAAATTAAATAAATTGAGAACTAGCTATAGAAATTTATTAACATAATTGTTTAGAAAATATCTTGGATTTAACCATTCACAAATTTGATGTTGCCACTAAAATTTTTCCCACCCATTCATACTTTGTGAGCAAACTATGGCATGAGCCATTCAACCATCTGAACTACTACTAACTCAGTAGATATGACATGATTACATGTCTTCCTTAGATCATCTTTTCTAATTTTGTTTGCTTAGGTTATATCTTGGGAAAGCATCATAAGGATAAGTTTGACAAAGGGAAGGCTTGGAAGGTGTCATGAGTCCTTTATGTAGTGTAGAAAAATACATACCTTTGCATTTTCACACTTAATTTGGACCTATTTTAGCACCCCTTGCATTGCATTCCCTTCCGTTCACTTATTGTGGGCCCCTAAGACCCCTTTTGGTGCATGCTAAGGTATATTTTAACTGTAAACCTAACTAAAATCCACAAACACCCTTTAATCTTGGCAACCCACCTTTTAAAATGGAAAAATAAGTTTGGTGGGACCAAGACACCCTTGGTGGCATCTTAGTCCCCCTTAGTGGGACCAAGATGCCACCTAGGGCATCTTAGTCCCGAGGGCTTTATTTTCAAGAATTAAGAGTGACAAATAAAAATATTTGATTTAATTTGGCATTTTGTCGGCCTTCGGGATCTAATAATCAGGTTATTAGATAGGAATGCCTATAAAAGTAAGATTCACACCCATTTTCACTTAAGTTTGAAGAGAGAAGTAAGAAGAAGAGTTTCAAGAAGCAAGGAATTGAAGTCTTGGTGTATCCTTCTATTGTGTTTTTGCAGTTTTTTCAAGTCCATTTTCAAGCCAGGATCTAGCATTGCCAAAGACTAATAGTGGATGCCTATGGAGGATTATGAGAGATTCTAGGTGGGAGATGCAACTAGCCATACTTCCAAGCCTAAGGACTTGTTTCTTGAGTGATTTCATCTTCCATTGTTGTTCTACTTTTTGCCTAAGGAAGGTATAGTTCATGTTTATAGCTTATTAGGGTGACTTGAGATCTCCTTTGTAGGTCATTTTCATTTGCATCTTAGGAATTCTATTCTAACACATTTGAATAGGGTTTCTCCATGTTCTAGCTTGTATAATCTTAGATACACTTAAGATTAGGGCTCACACACATTTCCATTTTCAAATTTATGCATTTTCATCAAGGTTTTATTACCAAACAAGGGGTTTGACTAAGGTCAACCCCCATACACAATCAATCAAATTTTCTTTGTTTTGCAGGTTATTTATAGGTTCAGATATGAAGATCTGGTGAAGAAGGAAGTGTGGAAATTGAACCTCAAGATCAAATTTTGAAGTTACAGAAATTTAGATGGGGACTAAGTCGGCAGTAAGGGCGACTTAGTCCTCCTAGTGCTATTTTGCATAGATTCTTTCAGATTTTGTTTCAACATCTAAAGATTCCGCATTTTCCCCGAAAAAGACAACAGGACTAAGACAACAGTAAGGGCGTCTTAGTCCTCCTTAGCATATTTTTACAACATTTTGGCATTTCTAGAATCCTTATCACATTTCCAGACTTCCTAGGTACATACATCCTAACTTGTTGTTACTTAATTTTATCATTTGCAATCATTATTTGTCTTGCATTACTAGGTTGTGTGAGTTGAATGTTAAGTTTTCTTTTCCAAGCTTTTTCTTGGTGGTGAACCCTTTGAAGCCTAAAGAATCCCCCTAGTTCTTCCTTGTTGAGAATTTACTCACCTTTGTGTTGATAGTCAATCCAATTTGCGATCCTAGGGAATTATTGAATGATAATTGGAGAAGAGTGGTGTTATGTGACCTAGGTCATAAAGCACCCATTTTCCAATTATTCATTTTGGTGAACCCAACATTTTTGGACATTCATTTTTTGATTTGGAGTTCACTAAAGTCCTAGATCTAGGTTGCATTCATTCTTGCATTGCATCTTGTATTAGTGAGAGTGCATCTAGGGTTTGTCATATTTGCATTAGTGGAAGTGCATATTGGTTGCATTTTTGCTTTCTTGCATCGTCCTATCTCATTGAAAAACTTAAAAGTGATTTTTCAATCATCCTAATTACATTTAGGAACATATTTATTGCATTCAAAATTGAAAAAATTGCATTCAAAATTTGCATTCAATTGCTTGCCATTAGTCACTCTTTGTTACATTCATTTGCACAGTTTTATGTTTCTAAACATTAGGTCCATGAGTAGGCAACCTAGGAACATTGTTATAAACTCATATTTTGTTTTTTTTTGAAAAAACCTTTACTGGGACTAAAACGCCCTTGTTGGCATCTTAGTCCCTCGATGGGTTTTTGGTTCTCAAACCTTTCTAGGTTTCTTGCGCTTTTTTCTAATTTCTAGAACCTCCAAATTTCATCAGCAAGACCAAGACACCCTTGTTGGCGTCTTAGTCCCTATGGAGTTTAAGGTTGCAATTTTTAGGGTTAAACAGTGAATTTATGTGCTTCTATTTGTTGTAGTTACTTTGTTATTTCAGTTTTTCAATTTACTATTTCATGCATTTTCATAGTTCATGTTTACAATTGATTGATAAAGATAGATTATTGCACTTTCATTTTGTTAGACATAGACTTCATTTTACATTCATTAGAAAATTGAAGCACAAAAACCAAAAACATTAAATCTAAACAAGCATACCTTTATGGTTAGTATGTCAAAACCCTTTTTCCAAGTTAGCGTAACCCTTAATCCTTTTAGTAGTGATGACTTTGATATGTTAGATGAAGCCCTTGAGGACTTCATCTCGCAAGGTTCATCCACTAAGGCTTGTTCAAACAAACCTAAACAAAGAGAAGTAAATGCCATCCAACCTCAACTTATCCTTTATCCACCTTCAAATAAACCTCAACCTACACACAAACCCGTCCTTATCCTTGAAGCACCTCAGAAAAATGTGTCGCAACAATCAAGTTATAATATTGTTGCTCATACATATAAGGGTATGTGCAAGATCATGATGGGCCAAAAAGTGGTGATATCATGGGTATGTGTAGGGTATGTGGTTGATGACTTTTTTTTACCCAAAATTGATGAAATGAAAAGGGTTTTAAAGGAGATTCTCAACTTTCCACCAATATAAATTATGCTTTACTTTGAATATAATAAATAATTATTATTCAATTTCTATTTGAATTATGACTAAAGTCCTGATTAATAGGCGGATTGAAAAAAAATTATAGCTTTCAAATGGTATCACATTTTTTTAATCCAAAACATGCATCACATTTTATGCTTCGCATACTATAGGATTAAAAAATAAATGAATTTCATGAAGTTTTGACCAAGTTAAGGTGGTCAGACAAACAATTTTTTATATTTTTTAAATTAATTATTTACTTGGAAAAAAATTACAAAAAAATATGCATCACATTGGGACATGAGTCCTCTACTTATATCTAAAATCTTATAAAAAAATATTATCATTTTATTGTGGTTAGGGTGGTCAGACAGACACCTACTTATTTTTCCTTGAAATTTAAGTACGACTACATTGAAATTTCAATTTTTTACCAAATAGATTTTTTTAAAATAAACCTAGTAGTTTAGAAACTACATTCAATTTGCTATAGATTATATTCTTACATTTTTTTGAAATAATATAGATAAATTATTCAAATTTTTATGTCAAGTTTCCTAACTCTGATTTTTCTAAATTTTTCACCACTTAAGGGTCTGTTTTTTCCATGATGATCCTGCACATACCCATAACACAAGGAATAATAGACAACCTCAAACTAATCTTGTTTTGTTACCATTTCCTAATCCTATATTTCCTAGTTCTCTTCATTTACCATTCCATAATGGAAAGGAGTATGATCTTCTTTAACAACTTAAGAATACTCCTGCTAAGATTTCCTTATGGGATCTTATTCAAACTTCACCTAGTTACTACACCATGCTTTAAACAATCTTACAACAAGTTGTGATTTCTCCTAGTACAAATGCAAAGGATTTGACAACTATAATACAAGGAATGAATACAATTAATGTATATATTACCTTTCAACATGAGCTCCCTCCCTTGGAGATGAGAAAGAAATATGACACATTCATGATAATAGCTAGATACAATGACATGGGAATAAAAAGGACCCTTGTTGATAATGGCTCAACTCTTAATGTGTACAGTGTCAACCTTTTAGATAAGTTGGGAGTTGATAAATAAAAAATGAAACCTAATTCCTTTTATCAGTTTGAGGATTTGACAACGTAGGAAAGAAAGTGCTTGGTGTGATTACTTTACCTATTACAATCAGAAAGGCTACCTTACAAACTCCTATTCATGTTATGCCTAATGACCTTTCATACAATCTTCCTTTAGGAAGACCATGGACTCATGCGATGCATGTAGTGCCTTTGAATCTTCATCGTATCATGAAGTATGTCTGTAGAAAAAAGTTATACCAAATTGAAATGGACCTTGAGACTAAAAATTGTTTACAAATATAAAAAGGAACCACCAATCCTCTAAAAACATTAATTCCAACATAAAAAATAGAACCTATGAAAGAGGAAACACAAGAGATGGAGACAGTGTCAAAATTATTAGATGATGATTGGGGTTCCTTGGAATTCACCCCTTCATTTATGGGAGAATATATAATCACAAGAAAAGAGGATGAAAAAAAAAGAAACCATTGGTCATGTCAACACATAACTAGAGAGAAAACTCACAAGCTTCTATCTCATCTACTCTTGAAGAAGATACAAGCTCCACAAAAAAAATTGATGAGATAGATTATCAACAACCACCAAACCCGAAAGAAATGGAAAGACTTTATGGGAGAGGTTATGAATTTATGAAGAAATTGGGTTATAGTGGAAAAGGATGTGGAAAGAAAGAACAAATAATTTGTGTTCCTATGGAACCTAACACGCAATAAACAAAAAATGGTTTGGGATACTTTCCTTCTACGATAATCCAAGCAAACAAGAGACCTTCATTAAACATCAACACTCTTATGTGTAAACCAAAAATCAATCTTACCTTGAAGCATCCAAAATTGCTTGATATGAATTCTAAACCATCATGGGAATACTTTCAAGATGAAAAAGCTTTGAAACAAATGCTACGAGTTTATGATAAATCATCTACTCCTCAAAATAAAAAGGTTACATGTGCTACGATTAGCACCAAACAAAAATTTGGAGAGAAGGAGAACAGTGAGATAGAGATGAATAATGAAGAATACAATCCTGAATCTCCAAAATAAAATGCACTCCCTTTATGGGATACCATGGATATAGCAATGGACATCAATGATAAAGAGAAAGTGATTAAGATAGGAAAATGCCTCGATGATGGAGAACAAGAGGATACTGCAACTTTGCTTCACGAATTTCTCAAACTTTTCACTTGGACTTATTCAGATATGCTGGGAATTGATCCTAAGATTGTAACACACAATATAGTCCTTGCTGAAAATGCTAAGCCCATTAGACAGAAGATTCAAAAAAAGGACCCTAAAATAGCCTTTCTAGTTAAGTAAGAAATTGAAAACCTCCTTGAGGCTGGTTTCATAAGACCTATATATTATTCTCCTTGGATCTCAAACATTGTAGTGGTGGCTAAACCCGATAATCATATTATGATGTGTATGAACTATAGAGACCTGAAAAAATCATATTTAAAAGATGACTTTCCCCTTCCCAATATTGACATGTTAGTAGACTCGACTGCGGGACATGCTTTGTTGTCATTCATGGACAATTTTTTTGGATACAATCAAATTTTCATCAACCCTCAAGAAAAGTATAAAAATTCATTCACAACTATTTGGGGAACAATTTTTTGGGTTATGATGCCTTTTGGATTGAAGAACATAGGGGAAACATATCAATGAGCTATGACACTGATATTTCACGATTACATACATAAGATTTTGGAAGATTCTGTTGATGATATTCTAGCTAAATCTTTAACACGACAAGATAATGTGAATGTTCTTCAGCATATTTTTGAGTGAATTTGAATATACAACATGAGATTGAATCCGAAAAAGTGTTTCTTTGGTGTAGATAGTGGAAAATTTTTAGGTTTCATCCTTTCTCATAGAGGCATTGAGGCATACACAAAGAGAATTGATGCTATAGTTAACATGACGCCTCCTAGAAATATCTCTCAATTGCATACCTTACAAAGAATAATTCAAGCCATTCCTCATTTTGTAGCATCCTTAGCAGATCAAACATTATCATTTACACATCTCCTTAAGAAAGGCATACATTTTGATTGGAACAAAGATTGTAAACAAGCCTTTGAAAGTTTGAAAGATTATCTTGTCACTCCACCTATTTTACAACCTACCATGCAAAAAAAAACCATTCATCCTTTATACATCGACATCAGCCCATGCTCTTGCAACATTGTTGGCTCAAAAAGATGAAATAGAAAAGAACATCCTATTTATGACTGTTGATCATCAAAGCTTGTGCCTCTCCGATAGCCTTATGGGAAATTTAGTGAGTGGGGGATTGATTTGCACCTCACTGAATACCTCTAGGATTTGTATAGAAAATTGGCTCTTCTTTGAGTTTTGGAGAAAAGGGTATAAGGAAATGTAAACATAAAACATGAAAATGGCGATACACCAAAGCTTTTACAACATTTCAAACCTAATCTTTCCTATGAGTGATATTTTAGACACAAAATGCCACATCCCTTCATTATTGGGAAGAGAACAAACAACAAAGGCTAACTACAAGCATAGTGTAGTCTTTCAAATCTCCCGGTAGGCAGTGTTCATTAAGGTTCAATCAAACATAAAGATTTCAAAGTTTAACATAAAAAACATTCAGAAATTGCATAAACCCTCTCTCTTCATACAACACAATATAACAAAACAAAAACCCTTTAGAAAAATAGAGAAGTCCATAGACATAATCCAATTTTCACAAGCTATTATCCTACCATATAAGCCTACTGCATGGAAATCAATAACTTAAACTATTTTAATTTAGCTTGACAAAGTGTTTTATTTAGAATGAAAGCATAAAGAAGGAAAGATTGATAAAGGCCATACATGCATAGTCTCAAAGATTTCTTCCAAATAATTTGTGCTTAAATATCAAATGAACTTTAAAATAGAGGTCAGATGCCAATCCAATAATAGTTTGAGCATAAAAAATATAACATGCCAGAGAAAAGCAATTCTACAACTCTACATCTAAAAATAGTTCTATAACCTAAGAAAACTAAAGAAACTTTTCCTCGGCAAAGGAAATTGAACTTGGAACCAACCTTTTTCCTTTTGTCGCCACCTCTCATTTATAGTTGCAAAAAGAAGAAATTGCCACCACAACACAAAAGTAATTTCCACCAAATGTTGGCATTTGATAACACACGATCTAATCATAGATCTTTAGTTAGGTCACAACAATCTTTTCTCATCAATTCTCAACTTCCACATTAATTCTCTTAAGATATTTAATAAAGATAGTTATCTGAAAATGATCAAATCCTAGAAAATAGGCTAGCAAAAGTATAGTTGACTAGTCACATAACCCAATGGCATTGACTCAAAGCTTCCATCCTGAAAACCAAAAAGAGGCCAGCAAGCTCCAACAAACTCCAAAAGAGATCTCTTCATAAAAGTGCAAATTTCTCACAGCGAAGAGATGATGTGTCAAATGGGAAAAATTTCTCAGACTCGTGAATATGGCTCCTTGAGAAAATATTTGATGAGCTATCACGTGTCTCAAATCTCTCTCGAAAGGAAGGTGAAAAATGAAAGTTGTGGAGCCACCACGTGGCGCATTGTGAACCTTTTTGATGAATTTACTTGAGCGCAGACACATCCGAAGCCAAAAACATATTCAATCCAACAATCAAAATATGATCAAGGAAAAAATGCTTCATAGTTCTGGTGACTCATAGGGGGCCTTTATTTGCGGAGGCACAAATCTAGGCCTCTAGTAATTCTTGGAGTTTGAGGAAAGCGGCATGCAGCGCCTCCCAATCTACATCAGTTAGTTAGACGAGAGTAAAAATGAGCCTATATGCTTGCTCTAGCTCAAAAACTTCCCTAAAAGAAAGAAATCCCCATCTAAAAGAAATCTCCCCATTGAGAAAGAGGGAAGATCTCGTGCTTGATATCATCAACTATGGGTGTTGTGCTTGAACCCCAGAGTTCTATAGAAGTATGGGCCTTGTGTTGGATTGCATCCATGACCTGCTCAACTATTAGCACATCTCCATCCATTGAAAGAAGAGGAGGGAGCTGGAAGTTAACTAGGATGTCGAAGTCCTTAATTTCATTGACCTACTTGTTCAACACTTTCCGACAATCCTTGCACCTTGTTGTGATCTTGTGGCAGTGGATGATCTTGTTTGCTTTGATGGAGGTGGATCTTCGATCAGGAATCCTTGCACTTTTTAGGGCCTCATCAGTGGCTACACACAACCTAGAAATCAAGCTTTGTGATTCCGCTAGTCAGGGAGTACATATCTGCAGAAATTGATCAGCCATTGGGCCAACCTTCACATTTTATTCTCGAACATCCCTTAAGAATTATATAGCGAGCTCGAGAATGGCAACAACAACCATGATCCACTCCTAGTGTGTTGATATCAAGTTCTTCAATATCGAGTAGCCCAGACCCTTGTGTAGCAGCTAGTTCTTGATTGAACTGAGCCTCTTGTGCTCATCTGCTTTCCTCCATTTGACTCCTTTCTCTGAGGGAATTTTTCAGTTTTGAGCTCAACCTTTCGATCTCTTGCTTGAACTTTTCTACTTCCACATGGGCCTTCTAAAGATCATCGGAAGCTTGAGATCGGACATCATCCAGCTCTCTTCTTATATTTTCCTGAGTGTGTTGGTACTCTACATTTGTTTGGTGCTTGGTAGCCAACTCAACTTTCAATTTTTCAATTTCAACATAAAGCTAAACCTGTTCACCCTGGGCCTCCACGAGCAACTCAGATGTCTCTCCTTATTGATTCTCTATTTTCATTATGTGGGTCATCTCAACATTTCTGGCACAAATCTTGTTTTGCTGCGTGCTCACTATTTCCTTTACATTTACCAGCTCTTCCTTGTTCTTCTTCAATTTTCTATCCATCCTCTCATAGTCCGCATATATTACTTTCTAGGTGGCCTTAGCTAGGACCACTTTGTCGCGTGGGTGAGTTTCATTCAAATCCAAGCCCATGGATTTGATGTTGTAGTGCTCCATCTACATTAGTCCCTTGGGCTTTGACATGAGCGGCTTCATGGTAGTGATGAGCAAAGAGTTCCACTCTTCATTGAAGCAAGCTTCAATCTTTTTGGTAGCTAGCAATGTGACATTCTTTAATAGTCATTTTTGCTTCCTGACCTATCAAGCATGCTTGGTTGCATCAAAATTCTCTTGGAGACTCTGAGGGGTATCGATGCTTTGTGCTGCAATGCAAGCACTAGGAGGGAGACCAAAAAGGGTCATAGAAGGAGAAACTTTGGATGTATGAGCGTGTGGGGAAGGAAAAGTTAGCTTTATCATGGAAAAAGGTGGGATACCAGGGTATGTGCAGGATCATGATGGGCCAAAAAGTGGCAATATTATGGGTATTTGTAGGGTATGTGGCTGACGACTTTTTTTTTACCCAAAATTGATGAAACAAAAGGGTTTTTAGAGGAGATTCTCAGCTTTCCACCAATATAAATTATTTTTACTTTGAATTTAATAAATAATTATTATTCATTTTCTATTAGAATTATGACTAAAGTCCTAATCGATAAGCTGATTGAAAAACATCTATAACTTTCAAACGGTATCACATTTTTGAATCTGAAACATTCACATTCTATGTTTCACATAATATAGGATTAAAAAAGAAAAAATAAATTTCATGAATTTTTGACCAAGTTAAGGTGGTCAGACATACGAGTTTTTATATTTTTTAAAAGTTGTAGTAAAAAATTCATAATTAATTACTTACTTAGAAAAAAATTACAAAAAAATATGCATCACATCCAGACATGAGTCCTCTACTTATATATAAAATCTTATAAAAAAATATTATCATTTTATTATGGTTAGGGTGGTCAGATAGACACTTACTTCTTATTTTTTCCCTGAAATTTAAGTACTACTGCATTGAAATTTCATATTTTCACCAAATAGATTTTATTTATTTTTAAATAAACCTAGTAGTTTAAAAACTAAATTCAATTTTCTACATATTCTATTCTTACATATTTTTGAAATAATATAGATAACTTATTCAAATTTTTATGTCAAGTTGCCTAACACTGATTTTTCTGAATTTTTTGCCACTTAAGGGCCTATTTTTTCCATGATGATCCTACACATACCCACCAAATTTAGATTGGGTAGGGGAGAAACTAGTTGGGGTGAAAAGAGAAACTAACGGAAGGAGAGGTGCCTTCCTAGAAGCGGATAGATCAGGAGTGACAAGCAAGATGGAAGTTTATGCTCTTTCAATGGGGGCCCTTGATAGGGTGATCAAAGAATCAATAGTGGTCAAAGTAGATGGGACTCATTTGGTGCACGGGTTTGCTTCGGAAGATACATTAAAAATGGCAAGGGGTGTATTCAAGACTACTAGCTCAAGGTATGAGGACAGACAATTCCTTTCCACTTGAGGGGACAGAGGAGTTACCAAAGATGCAGAGGTATGAAGAAGAGAGGGAATAAAACTTACCTGGGCCACGGTGGTCGAAACATTTTGTAGGACAGACTCTGCTTCTTCTTTTCCTCGAGACAACGTGTCGGGCACACCTAGGTCCCAGACTTGCCTTCTTTTTGTTAGTGTATGTTAGTGTAGGTTTTTTATTTTCCTTCTGTGATGGGTATTTATTTTTTCCTACACGTATTATTTAAGCTTGCTAAGGTTTAATAGGAGTGTTTAATATGTGGACACATGGTAAAATACATCGGATACATGTGTCGCTCTCTCCCCACACATGGGTAGTTGAGTTACACATCCTCTTTTGGATTGTTGTGCCACCTCTCATAACCACTATTTTTTTTTTTTACCTAGGTAGGTTATGGGGTAGTTGGGTTTCTTACCCTCTTCTAGCTTTATGTGCCACCTCTCTCCTGTCTTCACTTGAGGAGGTTATGCCACATATCTTGTCATTACCAAGTAGGTGATAACGTCCCACCTTTTATGGGTAGTATGAGTTAATGCACCTCTTGGATGTATTTTCCCTTATTCTTCTATATATTGAGCAATCTCCTCTTTCCTTCACTAGTTCAGCTAGTTCGGCAATTTTTTAGTGAGAGTCACGAGAGTATTCTTAAAACTCTCCTGATTTGTCTCTATTGTTCTCTCATTTCAGATTTCTCTTCATTCTGCTATTTTGATCTTTGATCATTTGTTGAGTGAAGTTGCATGTGATCTACAACTGACATCAGATCTTGGCTTGGTTATCACTTCTTGTAGAATCTAACACGGTATCAGAGCCATGTTGTTTGGTATAGCTCATTGTTTTTCTAATTTTTTAAGAGATTTGAGACTAATAGAAAGCTAATATTTTTCCATAAAAACCAAGTATGTTCTTCTCCTGCATCCTCTTATGACCTAGATAATTAGAATAGTTTAAAAGAAAAATAAGAACATATTTAATCTAGTTTACATATATTTGTTCCTATAAGATCTGGGTGATTTGTAGCATTTTGGTAATATTGGAGGGTTTTGCAACATTTCCAGAGAGTCTAGAAGGTTTGAGAAAGTCAAAATTGACTTTTATTTTCCCAAAAATCAGAGATTGGAGGATACAGTAAAAAAAATCAAAGTTAAAAACTTGAATTTTGGAATAATCTACATGGATTGTGGAAAATTGATATCATTAATTGAATTTTTACTGTAGTTGTTTTCATTTTGGCTTCAAAAAGTTGGCTTTCACTCGTTTTCAAGAAAAAAAAATTGGGTTTTATTCCTAGCATCAAGAAACCATCTAGGTAGTTACTACATTTTGCAAAAAGTTGATAAATTTTGCAGAAATCATATCAAAAAAAGGTGTGTCATTTTTTACAGGTAGATTTTGCAACTTTTTTCAAAATTGCATAACTTTTTCCTCAGGTGTCATGTTTTCGCAAACAAGTACTTGTCGAAAAGATAGAAATGAGAACTTTACATCCACAAAGGTTTGAGTAAAATTTTCTATCTTTTTCAATCAGATATTGCAGGTTGAATCTGCTGCATTTTTTTAACTTCAATAAGTCATATCTTTCTAATAGGGAGGTTGGATAAATCAATCACTGATTCATGCTCTAGGTCTTGCTTGGAAGACCTCTAAGGTGTTTCACTCCACCACTACAACCTATAGGACCTTTCCTTACTTTGGATTCCCTGGTCTTGCCTTGCTAACCTCAACTACCAACATAAATCTCTCCTACCAAGTCCAAACTTGGTGCAAACTTGCAACTCTAACCTTAGCCCTTAATCTACCCTAAAGGCTACAAACCTCCAATTTATTGAATCTAACTTTTCAGGGCTGTGGAGGTACTTCAAAAGACTTCAATACATCCTACTGTGGTTCTTGAAGGTCCATCTGACTCCATTTCTTGGTCGCTTTCACCAAACCCTCAATTAGGCCTAAAAAGGCTACTAGCCCTAAGAGCCCCAATTAGGTCTCCTTCTCCGAGAAATCAGGTTAGTTCTCCAAATCTTTCCAAAGAACACCCAATATTTTCTTTGGATTCCAGATTCATATGCCCACCTCTTAAAGATTTACGGGGTCTTGGGTCTCAGCTGTCCGTACAAAGGCTCAACTTGAAAATGAGCATTACTTAGGGTTTTAAGCCATTTCCTGACCTCTCCACAAACTGTTAAGTTCTTTCCTCACTAGATGAATTGATGGAGCTTCTTCCTACTTACCAAGTCTTGGAAAGACTCATACCTACCTTCTCCAAAAGGAATTTTGTCAAGAATTTTTCAACCCTGCATGTTAAGTGCTTTGCACTAAAGTCTTCCTAGTCGGGCACTTCCCTGGCTCGCCTAGGGAAAGACTTTTCCAACAGCTCCTGCACTCACACAAACCCTAAATCCTACCATATATACATACATGGAGTCTAGACACTATTCCCAAAGGGCTGTACAATTTGTACGGTGGGAAAGTGAACTAATACTCCATTTTCACAAAACTGTCTGGTTTAGACCAGCAACAATATGGAAACCAAACTATTTACAAACTAAGCTTGAAATTGAATAAATAAACTATCTAATGACACACAAAGCTTGAAGATTTATTACACTACATCCTACACCAACTACAATGCCCTATTTAATCCATTAAAGCAGCACTTCAAGTAAAAATCAGAAAATTAGCACACAACCACACTGTTTTTCCTTCAATGCACAAAACTTCAAAATAATACAAATGCTTCCAAACCTACACTAATGCCGAGGCATTCCATAAATAGGGCCTCCAATTTAGTTATGGATCTCCTTAGCCACTTGTAACTCCAATTGAGCATTCTTTGCAAAAATTGGAAAGAAACTCCTAAAAAGGCCTAAAAGGTCAAAACCTTATTTGAGCAAAAACCTTAGGCCTATCCATTGGTCAACATGACCTTCATCAGATGATAAACACCTAAAAAAAAATTCCATTGAGGCTTACATCCAAATGAACTAAGTTTTATTTCTTAGTTGTCCTAGACAAGACTGTCCTAAACAACCTAAGATAACCTATGGGTGCTCCTGCACCATTCTCCCCCTTAGCCAAACACTAAGGATTCTGGGGAGAGATCAGAGATAAATCAATACCCTACTTCTTGAACTTAGCTTCATCCACCCATGTAGCCTCAGATTCTATTTTTTCTTTCCATTTGATGAGATGTTCCATGTATTCCTTATGCCGGGTAAATTTCTTCACCCTTGATTCCAAGATCCTCTCTGCTTGCAGCTTGTCTTTAGGAGGTAAGGCTATGTTACTCACATCCTTCAAGACATCCATACTTTTCTGATCCAAATCAGTGACTGGTCCTTTATACCCGATCAAATCAGCCACATTAAACACTGGTGAAATGCCTAAATCTGCAGGTAGCTCCACCTTGTAAGCATTCTTTCCATACTTGGCTAACACCTGACATGGTCCCACTCTCTTCATCTGCAATTTGGTTAATGTTCCTTTCTACAACCTAGATTTTTTGAGATGGACCATGAGATAGTCCCCTACTACAAATTGTAGATATTTTCTAGAGATATCCACCTTAGCTTTCAACTTGTGAGTAGCCTCTGAAATTGTCTTCTTCACTTGCACCTAAATCTCCTTCATGGTCTGAGAGAAATGTTTAGCATGACCACTCCTATGCTCCATAGTCCCTAGGTCTCTAAGTTCACACACACCTCTTGGGTGCATTCCATACACTATTTCAAAAGGACTTCTGCCTGTGGTATGATTCACACTGTCATTGTAGGCATATTTAGCTTGTGATATGACCAAGTCCCATGTCTGTCCATACTCCTTGGTGAGGCACCTTAGAAGGTTACCTAACACCTTGTTAACCACCTCATTTTTTCCATCAGTCTGAGGATGGTAGGCTGATCCAAAAGAAAAATTAGTACCTAATCTGCTCCATAGAGTTTTCCAAAAATGACTCATAAACTTCACATCCTTGTCTGAGACAATTCTCAATGGCAATCTATGGATCCTCACAATCTCTTTGAAGAAAAGATGAGTAATATAGCTAGCATCATGGGTGGTCTTGCAAGGAATAAAATGACTCATTTTACTAAATCTATCTACAACAACATAGACACTATCAAACCCTATCTTAGTTTTAGGGAGTCCTACCACAAAGTCCATGCTAATACATTCCCATGGCCTATTGGGAATGGGTAGAGGTTGATATAAACTTGCATTACTAGCTCCCCCCTTGGCTTTCATACAAACTACACACTACTACACATACCTTCTGACATCCCTTGGCAACTTGGGCTAGTAATAGAACCTCTGCACTAGTTCCATTGTTTTGTTACCAAAATGACCACTAAGACTACCATTGTGCTTCTCCTGGATAAGATTCTCTCTCATTGAACCTTTTGGAACACATAACTAATTTCCTTTGAAAAAAAGTCCACTCTGTAATGTATACTCTGAGAATTGACTATGAAAGTGATTCTCAAAATCAGAACATACCTTATATGCCTCTGAGAAGTCTTCATCTTCTCCATAGATATCCTTGAAACTCTCTATCCCAATGCTTTTTATCTGTATTTGTTGCACTGTCAGCAACCTCCTACTTAATGCATTTGACACCTTGTTCAACTATCCCTTCTTGTGCTTGATGGTAAAAGTGAAAGCTTGGAGGTATTCCATCCATTTCAAATGTCTATTTCTCAGCTTCTCTTGTGTGTTGATGTAGCTAAGTGCTTGGTTATCAGTAAACACTACAAACTCTTTAGGTAGGAGACAATGTCTCCACTTTCTAAGTGACTACACTAGAGCATATAGTTCCAAGTCATAAGTAGAATACTTCTGTTTAGCTTCATTGAGATTTTCACTAAAGAAAGATATAGGCCTGCCTTCTTGGCTTAGTACGCCTCCTATGGCAATTCCACTGGCATCACATTCCATAGTGAATAAATTATCAAAGCTAGGTAATAAAAGGATGGGTTGAGTTGCCACTTCTTGTTTCAGTTTCTTAAAACCCTTCTCAGCTTCAAGAGTCCATTTGAACTTAGTTTTAAGGCCACCTTTGATTGTATCAAGTACTGGTGCACAAATGCCACTAAAGTTCCTTATAAACTTCCTATAAAACTGAGCTAACCCATGAAAAATTCTTACCTCTATCCCAGTGGTTGGTGTAGGCCAATTTAGGATAGCTTCCACCTTGCTTGGGTCCATCTTCAATGATCCTTGGGATACTACAAACCCTAAATACACAAGCTCTTATTTGAAGAACTCACACTTTTCTAGATTAATGGCTAAGCTCTCCTCCTACAATCTTTTAAGAACCAACTCCACATGCTTTAGATGTTATTTTGTTGTCTTGCTAAAGATAAGTATATCATCTAGATATACCACCACAAATAGCCCTATGAAATCCTTAAGCACTTCATTCATGAGCCTCATGAATGTGCTAGGGGAATTTGAGAGGCCAAATGGCATCACTCTCCACTCATACAACCCATCAATTATCTTCCATTCATCCCCCTCTTTGATTCTAATCTGGTGATATCCACTCTTGAGATCCAACTTAGTAAAATATTGTGCTCCTCCAAGACAGTCCATCAAATCCTCTATCCTAGGAATAGGAAACCTATATCTGATTGTAATCCTATTGATAGCCCTAGAATCAGTGCATAGCCTCCACTTACCACCTTTCTTGGTTGCTAATACCACTGGTACTACACATGGATTGATGTTCTTCCTAATTAGTCCTTGGTCTAATAACTCCTGTACTTGTCTAGCTACTTCTAGGTTATGATCTAGTGTAAGATTGTAAGTTGCTTTGTTTGGAAATGAAGCCCCTGGTATGAAGTCAATTTGATGACTGATGGCTCTCTTTGGAGGTAAGGTTGCTGGTGTTCCATCACTAACTATGTCCTTGAATTTCTCAAGCAACTTCTGGACTGCTCCTGGTATGACTATTTTCTTAGTCTTATCTTCCTCCTTGGGTTGTACCATGACCACATATCCTCCCCCTCCTTGTTATAGAGTGTTGATGAACTCTTTACCACTACTTAACAAGACACTAGGGGTCTTTGACTATCCTTCTTCCTCATCTGACAGTGACTGTAGTTTGAATGTCTTTCCATCCTTCTTGAATGAGATAGTGTTCTCCTTTCCATCATAGATGGCTCCTCTGTCATACTACCATGGTCTGCCCAATAGAAGATGGCATGCATCCATGGGCAACACATCACATATCAACTTGTCCTTGTATCCTCCAATGGAGAACTCCATCGTTGTCTTCTCATTTACAAGAACACTCTGTCCTTTGTTCAACCATGTCACCTTGTAAGGACTAGTGTGGGGTATCTTCTCCATTTTTAACTTCCTTACTACCTCCTTAGAGATAATGTTATCAGTAGACCCTGAATCCACTATAACCTTGCACACCTTTCCAAATATTTTGCATCTTGCCCTGAATAAGGCCCTCCTTTTCTTTGGCTCTTCTTTGACTGGTTGTCTGATTAGAACCCTACTAAACATCAAGTTCTCCCCCATTTCTGATTCTATTTGACTAACCTTTGGTGACTTGACACTCATGGCGTCCTCTTGAGCATATGCTACTCTCTTTTTTGTATTTGAGGAAGATGCTTTCTCTGGGAACCTATAAGATGGATGACCTACTTGACCACATTTGTAACACTTCATACTAGAAAAGTATGAGTTACTTCTGCCTACTCCTCTTCCTCTATTTGAACCTCCTTGAGGTCCTCTACCTCTTCCATAGCCTCCTCTAGAAGTTGTTTCACTCCCATGCTCTGTGATTTTAGACTCTCCCTGACTTCTTTGTTCAATCCCTCTACCTTGGTATCCACCTCTATGTCCTCTTTGATCTCTACCTTTACCTCTATTCTTAGAAGCCTAGTCTTGTTTCCTCTTACTCCTTTCTTCAATCTTTATAGCCAATTGATAACATTGGTGCACTGTCTTGGGACTTAGAAGAGTCATCTCCTCTTGAATGTTCCACTTCAAGCCATTAAGGTACCTAGCCACCTTAAGACTTTCTTCCTCAGTTACATTAGACCTCATGCAAAGTTTTTGAAACTCCTCAGTATAAGAATTCACATCTTGATCTCTTTGTCTCAAGCTCTGTCTTTTCTTATGCAACTGAATTTCATAATCATCTGGCATGTATGCTTCTCTTACTTTGGAAACCATTCCCTTCCAAGTAGAAATAGGCTTCTTTCCTTCCTTTTCTCTCTCTGTCTGAATGAACTTCCACCATGTCAAGGCAATATCTCTCAATCTTGATTTTGCCACCTTTACCTTATGTGCTTCAGAGACTCCATCACACTCAAAATGGTTTTCCATTCCCTCTATCCAATCCATGACTAGATCAGCTTCCATTTTCCCACTAAACAGTGGTATGCCTTCAATGCCTTCAAGAAAGGCTCCTCTTGCAAAACAGGGTCAGGTTCAGGGATCTTGTCTTCCTCTGCAACCTCTTCTTTCTTTGGTACCCTTCCTTCCAACTGCACATTACTCATTACTTGCTCAAGTTGGGATATTCTTTCCCTCAATAGCCTATTGTCTTCCTCTTGTTCTTCGAACTTCTTGGCCAATTCTGCATTTTTCACCATGTCAGTAGAACCACTAGACTCAATCTCTAACATATATTATTCTATCCCAAATCTTTTGTTGCTATGATACCAATCTGATAGGGAGGCTGGATGAATCAATCACTGATTCATGCTCTAGGTCTTGCTTGGAAGACCTCTAAGGTGTTTCACTCCACCACTACAACCTATAGGACCTTTCCTTACTTGGGATTCCCTGGTCTTGCCTTGCCAACCTCAACTACCAACATAAATTTCTCCTACCAAGTCCAAACTTGGTGCAAACTTGCAACTCTAACCTTAGCCCTTAATCTACCCTAAAGGCTACAAACCTCCAATTTATTGAATCTAACTTTCCAAGGGTGTGGAGGTACTTCAAAAGACTTCAATCCATCCTACTATGGTTCTTGAAGGTCCATCTGACTCCATTTCTTGGTCGCTTTCACCAAACCCTCAATTAGGCCTAAAAAGGCTACTAGCCCTAAGAGCCCCAATTAGGCCTCCTTCTCCGAGAAATCAGGTTAGTTCTCCAAATCTTTCCAAAGAACACCCAATCTTTTCTTGGGATTCCTGATTCATATGTCCACCTCTCAAATATTTATGGGGTCTTGGGTCTCAGCTGTCTGTACAAAGGCTCAACTTGAAAATGAGCATTACTTACCTAGGGTTTTAAGCCATTTCCTGACCTCTCCGCAAACTGTTAAGTTCTTTCCTCACTAGATGAATTGATGGAGATTTTTCCCGCTTACCAGGTCTTGGAAAGACTCATACCTACCTTCTCCAAAAGGAATTTTGTCAAGAATTTGTCACCCCTGCAAGTTAAGTGCTCTGCACTAAAGTCTTCCTAGCCGGGCACTTCCCTAGCTCGCCTAGGGCAAGACTTTTCCAACAGCTCTTGCATTCACACAAACCCTAAATCCTACCATATATGCATACATGGATTCTAGTCACTATTCCTAAAGGTTCGTACAATTTGTACAGTGGGAAAGTGAACTAATACTCCATTTTCACAAATCTGTCTGGTTCAGACCAGCAACAGTATAGAAACCAAACTATTTACAAACTAAGCTTGAAATTGAATAAAGAAATTATCTAATGACACACAAAGCTTGAAGATTAATTACACTACATCCTACACCAACTACAGTGCCTTGTTCAATCCATTAAAGTAGCACTTTAAGTATAAATCAGAAAATTAGCACACAACCACACTGTTTTTCCTTCAATGCACAAAACTTCAAAATAATACAAATGCTTCCAAACCTACACTAATGCTGAGGCATTCCATAAATAGGGCCTCCAATTCAGTTATGGCTCTCCTTAGCCACTTGTAACTCCAATTGAGCATTCTTTGCAAAAATTGGAAAGAAACTCCTAAAAAGGCATAAAAGGTCAAAACCTTATTTGAGCAAAAACCTTAGGCCTATCCATTGGTCAACATGACCTTCATTAGATGATCAACACCTAAACAAAAATTCCATTGAGGCTTACATCCAAATGAACTAAGTTTTATTTCTTAGTTGTCCTAGACAAGACTGTCCTAGACAACCTAAGATAACCTATGGGTGCTCCTACACCACTTTCACTTTTGTAATGCATTTTTTCAAAAACAGAAAAAGTGTTGGAAAGATATTGAAGAGGAAAACACAGCTGCAAGGTTATTTTTCCATATTTTATTTCAAAATTAGTTTGTATCAAATATTATAATTTTGGCTATTAAGAGCCTTATAAACCTTGTAATTTGGAAAATCCTTGTAAAAGCACTAATCATAAAGTGCCAACATTGTAATATCTAGGGGGTGATTTTTGAAACTAGTGGAAAGGGAGGTGTATCTTTGTGCACTCACTTAAAGTGACTTTTTTATATCAATCTTGAGGGATTATATAGGAAATTTGTAATCACGAACTAAGATAAATTTCCATTTATGGGGGGGTTAAGCATGTCTCTTAAAAATTATTTTTATCCTTTTGTTGTCAAGTTAACTTTAGAGAACTATTTGTCCTAGAAACAAGGGATAAAGAATCATTTCCTTGAGCAAGATCTACTACCCTATCTCCTTGGACTTGTTCCTGAACCAAGTGACTATAATCAGAAGAATGCATGGTTTAACAATAATGACATGGTCTATGGACTAATATGTCTTACAATTTCTAAGGATATTCTACATCATATAGAGTGCATTGATTTCCCTTTCACTGCTTGGACCATCATTCAGTAGTTGTATGGAGACATTAGATATTTGTCTAAAAGTGATCATATTTCCTTGGAGACCCAGGCTATTGTGGATGATATTGAGATTTTTGTTTCCCTATATTGTGTGGACACATCTTGTGTGGAAGATCAATTCAATAATACCCCATCACCATCTATTATTGCTACTTCAGATTCCAGTGTTGCTTCTTCGAAAGTTTCCAATGATTCTTTGCAGCAGGACATTCATTGTCTTTTAAATTTAGCTTTGGATGATCTCTTGATAGGTATTTTGGCGATTGTTCGGTGAGAGTCATGAGAGTATTCTCAAAATTCTCTTTCTTTGTCTCTATTGTTCTCTCATTTTAGATTTCTCTCATTCCACTATTTTGATCTTCGATCATCTGTTGAGTAAAGTTGCATGTGATATACGACTGGCATCATATCCTAGATTAGTTCTTATTTCTCATAGAATCTAACACTTTTTGCATGACAAGAACTAGTACATTATGATCCTCTAGTGGCCAATCCCTTTGAAACTTGGCCTTCGACAGTTGCGGCCGACCCTCTTGGGGACTGTCGGGTCCTTTTTCCTTTGCTTTGGCCACCGGCAGAGGATGTGACTTGTGAGTCCCTTTTCCTCGAGCCTCTCTGACTATCAGGTTCCTAAAGACAAGAAGTGTGGTGCGGTATTTTCTCTTCCTCAATCCATAACTCATCTTTGGATTGCTATTGTCAGAGTCACCCTCTTGATAATAAATGTCCTCAAACCTTTTGTCGTGTGGCTAAAACTCTCCGAACAGGGCATTAGGGCATTTCATCTCTTGTTAGGATCTCTAGAAGTCTTCCTTCTTTTTTTCCAACCATCCCTTGCTCTTCAACTATGTGTTGAGGGATTTTCCCATTGAGATGTTTTTTTGATACTCTTCTTGTGACACATAGAAATTCAACCATTTTGGTCGCTTGGATAGAATGTGAGCCAAGTCAATATATACCTCTGACCTTTCTTGAGTTGGATTCCTCCTCCTCTCAAAATACTTTCGACTCTCATGTTTCAAAGTGAAGTTCTTTGTCAGGTTGTAGTCCCACTTGTCACAAATTAGAACTAAGCCCAAGGTTGCTAGTAGATTTGTGAGCTCACCCTCAGCCTTTCGGTTGTTTACCATTACCTAACTATTGGAAATTGTGAGGGGAAGTGAATATATCTTTGTTTTGTTTCTTCCAACACCATAGACATTGTCGGCAAGGGTTGGTTGATGGCATGCCTCCAACACAAAAAATTTGTCCATTACAAATCTGGGGAATTAGAAAGGTTCCCTAGAAAAACCATGAAATCTGATGAATATTTTAAAATCCTCTCACAAGAAATAATCTACCAGGGTTGGTGGGGTCTCCATCCATTGTGATACCTCAGGAGAGAAATGGCCCATGGGGTGCAACAACAAATCTTGAAGCATTGGTCCTAGAAAATGATCTAAAAACTAGTAATAATCCCCTATTTTTGAAAGTACATGGGTCCATACAAAAGCTGGTTGACAATAGCCTTTTACATTTAACCTAGACACTGGTATATTTTTCTCCAACAACTCAAAATTTTGATGCAAAATCAAGTGGGCCAAGAAAGAAGATTACCTGAATTTAGGCTCAGTGTTATAATTCTTCTATTGCTCTAGCATGTTTCTAGCTATTACATCTGCAAAATCATAATATTTATGGTTCTTCTCTCTTTTGAGCACAAAAGCCAAGCCCATTTGAAAAGGATGAACTTCCTCATCATTGTCAAGGCCAAAAACTTGGGCCAGCATTGAGAATATAGACTATGTGTCTTTCTTGAACTTTTTGTGTGAAAGAGGAAAAGAAAGATGACCCTTCTTTAGCCTTTCCTTTCCTTCCTTCTCATAAAAACTTGTTTTCCTAGCCATTTCTTCCCCAAAGATGTCCATTTTTTCTTCATCAAAATGTTTAGCACCCAAGTCGTAGGGATACTCGCCATATCCTGTATGGCTTCGACAGAAATTGTAACTTTGATCTGATTACCATTAATGTCTCCTATCCTTTTGTTGAATCTTCAAGCGCATGCATCGACCAGCTTTGGGCATGGGTGTACGGTAGGATGTATGAACTATGGAAGACCACAATTCCAGAGCCAAAATGTGAAACCCTCAGATGGCTCATGCTAAATCATTCTTTGAAATACACCCTCCCTAAAAATTTTAGGGTTAGCTGACAACTTGGGGTCGAAAACATTGTTAGCGACATCTTGCACCACCTCCCTTGGGATGTGTCTATTTGGTTGCACCTTTTTACAAAATTCGAATGACTGCTCCTCAGGCGTTGGAGCATTAGCAAATGAGTTCCACCCAAAGATATTGATGTAACCAAGCCTTTCGTTTAAGGCTCCAAATTTTCTACTATATTTTTATGGCTCCACCATGGTTGTATCAAGAAGTTGCAGAAAGTTTCCTTAATGAAAATGGCCACTTTCCTTTTGCTTCTTTAGAAAAAATCTACTTTTGAGTGCAATTAATTTCCTCATGCATATATGTTGTTAAGGATACACTGATACTGTTGGTCCATTAAATGTTATTGCTAAGGAAATACATGTGGATTTGAGATCCATGTCCCTTGGAAATGCTGAAAACACTGCAAGAATGGAATTAGTACATTTTCCCTGCCACCTCTTTCACAAATAAACTCATTGCATTGGAACACGTGCTTTAAGCTATGAGAAACGTGTTGAATTAATGCAAGGTACTTTGATGCAGAGCATCTACTCCAAAACAAAAAACTCTCAAGGGTACTTCTGACCCTAAACCACAATTGAGAAGATCAATTACAAAAAACCATTGATTCACTTAACCTTTCATCAAAATTCCATACAATTTCACTTGATCCCTTATTTCTACAAAGCCACAAAACATCAAAACTTGGCTCCAAATCTTTATCAAACTCAAATACCTCTTAACCATCATCAACTTGATGAAATCAAAACAAAATCCTAATTCTGAACCCATCCATTCTTTCAACATGCACCAATTCACTCTTCATTGCAACTTACTCCACAAGGAAAAATGTCAACAAACCAAGCATTCTTGTTTCAAACCTTTTACCAAACTTTCAAGACATTTCAACCATCATGATTTAGATTGAAACAAACCAATACACACTTACAAAACACCAAACCATCAGATTTCCTATCTCTGTAGTCAAGACATCACTTTTCATATAGAGTTAACTTTGCTCAAATAATTAGAAACTACAAGTTTGTTTTCTAAACCTTTCCCAAAACATTGAGACATTCTCACCAACATAATTTAGATAGGTTCAACCCAATATCCATCATTTACATCATAGTTTATATAGAATCTCAACCACTTTCCTTCAAAGACCAATTTTCTAGTAGTAGTGCAACCTGGTCAAAACAGGTATATCAAACGACCCACGGTGAATTTCATAAACCAATCATACCTTTAGGAACCCATTTCATTATACTTTAACATACCTTAAGAGCATATACACTTGTTTTGGAAAATGCATGAGAACCAATAGACTGTTCATTGGTAAATTCACCAAATTAGGTCAAAATTACAAAGGAAGTAGTCTTAAATCACCTCCAAAACACCAAATGACTTTAAACAGTCTGTTAACAAGTCTCAAAACTTAAGATTCACCAACCTTTAGGTACTGAAAGGCCCAATAAAACACTGAACAACAAAACCCTTGATTTTAGGTTCCACAATGCTTAAAAGTGTGAGGGTTTTTTGGAAAAGAACATTGTAAACCTAAAATCCACTTGCCACCATTTCAAACATGTTAGAATGCGTCTGCATATTCTCTAGGAACAAACTCCTAGCTTCATTGAATGCACTTTCCTCAATTACCAACTTGTAGCCATCCATTTTCATTCGAAAACTTTGTATTTTCTGAGAGATCAGCAACCAAACATTGAATTCTGGTCTTCCCCTGCATTATTCAACACATACACAACTTAAAAAATACTACCCTAATGTACTCCACCAAACTACAAAGCCTAAATCAGTGGAGTAGTCTTTAAGAACCTAACTAGACTCTCAAACCCTTATATTAGGTTTGCAGACCGGTCGGTATGCAAAGATTATACTCAAACTAATGTCTTATGCAATAAAATTCCTTCAAAATTGTATTGGATGAAAGATAAATCACTAATCTATCTAAAACCACAAGATTTAGGGCCTAATACTTTTGTAGATGCCGTACAACTGGTAAATAACAAAGATAAAACATTGTATGTTATGAACTAGGTACTTTTATTAATAGTAATTCTTTAAAAATACAATCTTCAATGTTGCCTTGGCGTCACAGTGCTCTTTTGAAGAGATTTACATTAGTTATAACACCTTCCTTTCCATCTTCAACTAACTAACCACCTTCAATAATGAGATGACTCTTCACATTCTTGTCTTTTTTTTTGCATTTTACAAGTTTTGCAATTTATGCAACAAAGTAACATTCTTTTGAAATTGACATAACTAACCCCATAGAGACCTTTTTAAGGACTCAAATACATTAGAAATAATCTAGACATGACTCATTTACATGCACATCATGATAGAGATTTAAATTTTACAAAATTTCCAATTGGAGACAAACAACACTATTAGGTGATCCTACACCAAACAACCATCCTTAAAAAAAGTCCAAGTCCCTTGGAAACTTGTTGCTGCATTTCATTATGCTTCTCAACATGTCTTGAACTACTTCCTCTTGAATCTTTATCTTGTTTTTATCTAGTTCCATCCTTTTCCTTCATCTTTGTCTTCATCTCTAACTTCTCTTGTCTTCACTTGTATTTTCTTTTTCTATTGTCATTTCTTTCTCTACCCATCAGGTTCACAATCACTCTTCTCATTCAAAAGGACATAGGACTATCCTTTCATAAATCTCTACCTTCAACTAACTCTTTCTCAACCAAAGGACACATGACTATCCTTTCACATTGCATTTCTCAGCAATCTTTCCTCTTTCCAACAATTCATCCTTGACCTTCTCTAGCCAATCACCTTTCCATCTTCTCATCTACTCCCATCAGTGGAGTACTCTCAAACTAACTAATGGATGCAAAATCAGTGCTTCTTCATACAGGTATCCATCTCCCTCACTGCCACACCACACAAACTCAACAAAATTCTTTTCCTCACCTAAGTCTCTTCTCTTTTTCCCCTACCTAGTCTCTTGGCAATTAGGTTCTCTCTTCAACCTGCACAACCACAAACACAAACACAAAACTCTCTCTATGGCTTTAAGATGGACCAAACACTTGTAACCAACCAACAACTCAACAACAACTTAACCAACCAGATTAGCTAGCTCTGATACCAATTGATGCAGAGCATCTACCCCAGAACAAAAAACTCTCAAGGGTACTTCTGACCCTAAACCACAAATGAGAAGATCAATTACAAAACACCATTGATTCACTTAACCTTTCATCAAAATTCCATACAATTTCACTTGATCCTTTATTTTTACAAAGCCACAAATCCTCAAAACTTGGCTCCAAATCTTTATCAAACTCAAATACCTCTTAACCATCATCAACTTGACTAAATCAAAACAAAAACTTGATTCTGAATCCATCCATTCTTTCAACATGCACCAATTCACTCTTCATTGCAACTTAATCCACAAGGAAAAATGTCAACAAACCAAGCATTCTTGTTTCAAACCTTTTACCAGAATTTCAAGACACTGAAACCATCATTATTTTGATTGAAACAAACCAATACACACTTACAAAACACCAAACCATCAGATTTCCTATCTCTGTAGTCAAGACACCACTTTGCATATAGAGCTAACTTTGCTCAAATAATCATAAACTACAAGTTGTTTTCTAAACCTTTCCCAAAAAATTGAGACATCTTCACCAACATCATTTAGATAGGTTCAACCCAACATCCATCATTTACATCACAGTTTATATAGAATCTCAACCATTTTCCTTCAAAGACCAATTTTCTAGTAGTAGTGCAACCTGGTCAAAATAGGTATATCAAATGACCCATGCTGAATTTCTATAAACCAAGCATACCTTTAGGAACCCATTTCATTCTAATTTAACATACATCAAGAGCATATACACTTGTTTTGGAAAATCCATGAGAACCAAAAGACTGTCCACTAGCAAATTCACCAAATTAGGCCAAAATTACAAAGGAAGTAGTCTTAAATCACCTCCAAAAAACCAAATGACTTTAAAAAGTCTTTTAACAAGTCTCAAAACTTAAGATTCACCAACCTTTAGGTACTGAAAGGCCTAATAAAACATTGAACAACAAAACCCTTGATTTTAGGTTCCATAATGCTTAAAAGTGTGAGGGTTTTCGAAAAAGAACATTGCAAACCTAAAATCCACTTGCCACCATTTCAAACATGTTAGAATGTGTCTGCATATTCTCTAGGAACAAACTCCCAACCTCATTGAATGCACTTTCCTCAATTACCAACTTGTAGCCATCCATTTTCATTGGAAAACTCTATATTTTCTAAGAGATCTACAACCAAACAGTGAATTCTTTTCTTCCCCTGCATTATTCAACACATACACAACTTAAAACATCCTACCCTAACCTACTCCACCAAATTGCAAAGACTAAATCGGTGGAGTAGTCATTAAGAACCTAACTAGACTCTCAAACCCTTATATTGGGTTTGTAGATCGGTATGGAAAGATTAGACTCAAACTAATGTATTATGCAATAAAATTCCTTAAAAATTGTATTGGATGAAAGATAACTCACTAATCTATCTATAACCACAAGAGTTTGGGCCTAAGACTTCTATACAGGCCGTACAACTAGTAAATAATAGAGAGAAGGCACTGTATGTTATGAACAGGGTACTTTTATTAATAGCAATTCCTCAAGAATACAATCTTCAATGTTGCCTTGGCCTTGGAATGCTCTTTTAAAGATATTTAAATTAGTTATAACACCTTCCTTTCCATCTTCAACTAACTAACCACCTTCTACAATGAGATGACTCTTCACATTCTTGTCTTTTTTTTGCATTTTGCATGTTTTGTAACTTTTGCAATTTGTGGAACAAAATAACATTTTTTTTCAAATTGACATAAATAACCCCCTAGATACCTATTTAAGGACTCAAATGCATTAGAAATAATCTAGTCATGACTCCTTTACATGTACATCATGATAGATATTTAAATTTTAGAAAATTTCCAATTGGAGACAAACAACACTATTAGGTGCTCATGCACCATACTTTTGAAAAGACTTTCCCATTAATTTATTAGAACTTAGCACATTAGTCCATGTATTTTCACATAAGTAAGTTGGCTGGTGCTGATGATGGCAAAGGAAGCACGTCAACAATCAGCATACCAGAGAATTTACTCCCAATGGCCAAATTTATTTTTTAAGACCTTCATATAATTTATCTACCTTCCTCTCTTTTTCTTTGATATTTTCCCATTGTCGTCTGGCCAAAACTGGACCTTCCATTGGTTGGGTTTGTTAGCTTATATTTTCTATATATACCTATGCCACCTTTTGCAACATTCAATTGAAAAATATAGCCTTTAAGTTTAGCAAGCTTTTATCGCTCTCTCATTCTGCCACAAGTTGTTGCTTTCT
>VDFB02353493.1:116012948-116031915 GCA_007258455.2 Sequoia sempervirens
TAGATGATCTTAACTAGTCAAAATATGAGAATCGAGAACTGCAAGAAAGTCTTGAGAATGTAGAGAAATTCATTTAGTCATTGAAAGACAAAATCAATGAGTCAAGGGAGAAAAGAAAGAAATTATGTGATCAACTCAAATAGAAGAATAGAAGCATGGAAAATGAACAACTGAGTCAAGCCTTGAAGGAGAAAACAAAAGAATGTGAAAATTTTTCCAGAGAAAATGCTTCCCTGAAGCGTGAGATGGAATCTATCATGATGAGAATGACCAAGGAGATTGAAGATAGAAGGAAGAATGACGAGAAGCTTGCACAATCCTTGAAAGAAAAATCTAAAGAATGTAGCTGATTGGAAAATGAATTGGAACAATATAAAAACAATGAAGAAGTGCTTGAAAAGTAGCTTGATGATATCAAAGATGAACTTGCAGTTTCAAATGAGTACAAGGAGAAATTCAAAGTTAGCTCAGCCAAGCTTGATGAATTGATTAAAAGTCAGGGGACTGATGGTGACAAGCAAGGTCTTGGTTATGAAGGAGGAGAAAGTTCAAGATCCGGACAAGAGAGATTCAAGCAAGGAAATCAGATGAATAGAGCTAGAAGGAATCTGGTAAGACAACCTAATGCTCAAAGATTCAATGGTTACTATTTCACTTACAATAAATTTGGTCATATGGCTTCTCAATGTAGAAGTAGAATGAATCTGAGTGGACCATCATTCTTAGGTCAATGCTTTAATTGTAATAAGTTTGGTCATAAGTAAAATGAATGCAGAAATGTGATGAACAACTTTCATAGAGATATCAAATGCTATGCATGCAATAGATTTGACCATATTTCTAACTAGTATAGATCAAGGGAAAATCAGTGGAACAATCGGTCCGGATAGAGAAATGTTGTGTGCTATAACTATAATAAATTTGGTCACACTGCTAGATTATGTTGAAGCAGAAGAGGTCTGGTAAAACATAACATGAAACATGATTCTAAGGGAAAAGGTAAAGTCACTATAGATATGATTAGGAGGAAAATGAAGAAGAAATGGGTGAAGAAGAGTCCCTCTATTGAAGGAAATGTGCTTGCACCAGAATCTACTTCTGGTAATTCCTTGGGGAAGTAGTTTTAGGCCTTTGGCCTAGGGGTAGCTGCCAAGAAAATCTTGGAAGCATTCCTGCTAAAGAACATAACAAATGTTGGCATTGAAGAAGTAAATGTTGAAGGTATTGCATCTGATCTGATGAATGAGGAGGTAAGTGAAGATACATTTGAGGATAATTAGATTCCTCCTATTGTGCATGATATAGAAGCACCTATGGAGACTGAGACTCCTAAGGTTGTGATAGCTGAAGAAAAGGAGATGTCAAATGAAGAAGTTGAGGTCCGTGAAGGTAATCAAGAATGGTAGTTGAAGAACCAGTAGTTGGAGAAGAGAAGGTTCATGTAAAAGAAGTACCAGTGGAAGCAAGAGACACTGCCGAGGAAGTGAAGAAATTTCTAGTGGACCAACAGGAAGAATTTTATCCTGAATTGGTTGAAGAACCGATCGATCCACTTTGTCCCCAATTCAGAAAATGAAAGTTGCATCTTTTTCCCAAGTAAAGGCCAGAGAAGAATTGCTAAAGTACCACATTGAGGATAATGAAATTTTGAGTCTTGCATTTGGAGTTTGAGAGAAAATTATGCCAACTCATGTTAAGGATCCATCTGGTTCCTCCTCTAGTGAACTGAAGAAGCTCATTAACTTTGTAAGTACTCATTTCGAGTCCCTTGAGAAATCAGCCATGATCAAACTGTAGGAGTTTGATGGAAAAAGATTTGGTAGGTTGAAATAAATGATTGCAAATGATAAATGTCTACTAGCCACCTATATGAAAAATATTCAAAATGCTCTATCTGAAGGTGGAAAGGCCTATAATTCATGTTTGGTTTTGTCCAAATTTACTAAAGCCAATGAGAAGAAGGTCAAGGATCTTGAAAATTAGTTAGCTGCAAATTTTTAAGCTTTCGATCCTTTAGCTGGCAATGTTGTTGAGCAAGAAGGTCAGGTGATTTCTCTACTTAACAAAATAAGAAGCTTGAAGCATGAAAATGACAGGATTGTGGAAAGAGCATGTGAGCTCAAAGGGCTAATTGGTTTGAAGATAGAAAAAATAGTGAGTGCATTAAAGGAAGCTAAAGATGCTATGGCAGTTAGTGACCCAGTAAACCTTGAGTCTGCAGAAATGCAATCCTATTTAGTCCGTGGTCACATAACAATTCCGAAGAGTCTCAAAAGGGCTTGAGACACAAATTTAAGCATGTTGAACAAATATTTTGTAGATGATTTAAAATTTCTATAAGTTATAAAGCATTCTTGTACAGTTTAAAGTTTTTTATTTTTGGTATGCGGTTTCCCCATTTTTGCCATCGATGTCAAAGGGAGAGAGTAGTATAGTGAAAAATGTATATTCATCTTAGGGGGAGTTGTATTTCTAAGCTATAATTCATGTTGGTACTGGTTCGACACTTAGTCATTTTTCACTAAGTGTTTCCATTAATGCCAAAGGGGGAGATTGTTGGTAAGAGACACTGCAAATGTTTTATGGTGTTGTCATTGATGGCAATCCTAGTTGGTGAATGAATCCACACGTTATCATTTGCTCATATTGGTAGACAAATTGAAGACAATCAAGGAAGAACATAGCATCTGATAGTTTTGTGCTCGTTGATTCACATGTGGATTTTTTGTTATTATTTTGGGTTGTGGATGTCAGGGAAAGTTGATCGATGTATGTTTTGTGTTCTCTGTAAATATCAGTGCCTCATATTGATCTATGTGCATTTCTAGAGATTCGGTTGATTAAATTTTTTTTCATCAATGCTTGAAGGCTGACCCTGATGATATAACATGTCGCAGATATTCGAGGAGTGTTTACTCAAGTATTTTTGTGTTTGAGCTAAGTTATGGCTGACCGTTGTGGATGTGCATTGAATATTATTCAAGATTTGAGCTGAAAGTTGTAAACATTTTTTATTTTTATTGAAGCTGACTTGTGATTAAATTCTTAGTCTCAGATATATATAAGTGATCAATTATAGGGTATGTGCAGGATCATGATGGGCCAAAAAGTTGCAATATGATGGGTATGTGGCTGACAAAATTTTTTTTACCCAAAATTAATGAAACGAAAAGGGTTTTTAAAGGAGATTCTCAACTTTCCACCAATATAAATTATGCTTTACTTTGAATTTAATAAGTAATTATTATTCATTTTCTATTCAAATTATGACTAAAATATTGATTGATAAACTGATTGAAAAATATCTATAGCTTTCAAATGGTATCACATTTTTTGAATCTAAAACATCCGTCACATTCTATGCTTTGCATCCTATAGGATTAAAAAAATAAAAAATTGAATTTCATGAAGTTTTGACTAAGTTAAGGTGGTCAGACATACGAGTTTTTTATATTTTTAAAAAGTTGTAATAAAAAAATCATAATTAATTATTTACTTAGAAAAAAATTACAAAAAAATATGCATCACATCAAGACATGAGTTTTCTACTTATATATAAAATATTATAAAAAAATTTATCACTTTATTGTGGTTAGGGTGGTTAGACAAACACCTACTTCTTATTTTTTCCTAAAATTTAAGTACTATTGCATTGAAATTTCAAATTTTCACCAAATAGATTTTCTTTTCTTAACCAAATTCAGGTAGTTTAGAAACTACATTCAATTCAAGCATATATTCTATTCTTACATATTTTAGAAATAATAGATAACTTATTCAAAGTTTTACATCAAGTTTCCTAACCTGACATTTCTTTTTTTCTATTTTTGCCACTTAAGGTCTCTATTTTTCCATGATGATCCTGCACATACCCTATATCATTTTGTCATATGAATAAGGTGTGTTGATGTGTGTTGCGAATATCAGAAGGGTGATAGAGCGATTATGCATAGTTTCACTTGTGCATTAAATATTTTGTGATGCGAGTTAGAGCAGAGCATAACATAAGTGCAGAATTAGTCAGAAGGATAGAAGATTGATTACTAAGCCTAATCGAAACTATAATCAAGCATTTGTAGATGCTAATTTCTCAGTTCAATCCTTTGGATCTAATCCAAACTTTTGTAAGGAAGTGTGCCTTTCTATTTTCAGTAGTGAGTTGTAGGTAGTGTGCCTGAATGCAAGTGCATTCCCATATTGTAATCTTCTTTTTGAGTATACTCAGATCATATTGTGGATTGGCCATCCACCGTGGTTTTTCCCCTAATAGGGTTTCCATGTAAAAATCCTTGTGTTCTGGTGTTGTGGTTGTTTGTTTTTATGTTCATGCATATTTCTTTTGGTTGAATGTTATAAGTGGGTTGAAGATCAAAATAATAAATTTAATTTTTGCAGGACACTGATTCACTCCCCTTCTTAGTGTTGCTTGTTTCCAACAATTATTCCATCAACACATTAAAAGATAAAATCAACTGGACCTAGGGTGCACTCTACTTCAATCTCTATTTGAGGAGAAATTAGAGTTTTAGGTGAACCTATATTGTGTGTTTTGCATTATCTTCTATGTTATTTACCTTTAATTTTTTCTTGTCTTTATTTTGGAATGATCGATGGGATTCTCATTCCTATTTAATACTTTTTTTGAATGTTTTTCTAACCCCATCTTGTTGGTTTTTAGTTGTTTTTAAAGATAAATTTTATAGGTATAAACTCTTGAGCCATTAAAAATATTACAATCAAGTACATATTTCCCTTGTCGAGGATGGATGCCATTATGGATTTCTTGAGTGGATCTAAGTACTTCACAAAGATTGACTTGAAAAGTGAATATTATCATATTTGGATTAGAGAGGGAGATGAATGGAAGATAGCCTTCAAAACTAAGAAGTGATTGTATGAGTGGTTATTCATGCCATTTGGGCTAACCAATGCACTGATCATATTCATGTGGTTCATGAACAAGGTATTAAAATAATTTTTGGATAAATTTATCATTTTTTAGTTGGATGACATTTGAATCTTTAGTAAGATACTAGAGGAGCACTTGTTGCATATTTGTAGAGTTTTTGAGAAGATAAGGGATGATCAATTGTTGATTAACCTCAATAAATGTAGTTTTGTAAAGAATGATTTGATATATTCAAGGCTTTTTTGTCTCAAGTGATGATCTTAAGATGGAATTAGAGAAAGTAAAGGCTATTGTTGAGTGGCCTACACCAAGGAATGTTACAAAGGTAAGATCACTTCATGGTCTGACAAGTTTTTATAGAAAATTTATCAAGAGTTTTAGTAGTATATGTGCACCCTTAACAAACACAATGAGAGGGGATATAAAAGAGTTTAAATGGACTGTAGGAGAAAATACGAGTTTTGATTTGTTAAATAGGAAAGTTATAGACCAACCTATTTTGGTACTTCCAAATTTCAATAATGTGTTTCAAGTAGATTGTGATGCTAGTGGTAATTCCATAGAAGCTATTTTGAGTCAAGAAGGTAAGCCTATTGCCTATTTTAGTGAGAAATTGAATGATTCTAAGAGAAAATATTCTATCTATGATCAAGAATTTTATGCAATAGTTCAATCTTTGAAGAAATGGAGCCACTGTTTGTTGCTAAAAGAATTTGTTTTATATATTGATCATTAGGCCTTATAGTACCTTAGTAGTCAAGGGAAGTTGAACCAAAGGCACTTAAAATGGGTTGAGTATTTATAGAGTTATACATTTGTTTTGAAACATAGAAGTGGAAGTCAAACTAAGTTGTTGATTCCTTAAGCAAAAGGAAAAATTTATTGATAGAGATGAAGATAGAAGTTGTTGGGCTCAATGAACTCAAGAATTTGTATCCTAAAGATCCAAACTTTGTAGAGCCTTGGAAGGATTTTTTGGAACCTATTTCATTAGATAGGACAAGATGGTTGGATTTTATTATCCATGATAGTATGTTGTTTAGAGGAAGCCAATTGTGCATTGCACAAAGTTCTATGAGAGATAACTTGATTAAGGAGAAGCATAGTGGAGGATTGGCAGGACACTTTGGTCGAGTATCTTGTAAATCATAATTATTATTGGTCATAGTTGCACCAAGATGTGAAGAAGTTTGTGTAGAGTTGTAGACTAGGCTAAATGGCTAAAGGGGTAAGTTAGAATATAGGGTTGTATAAAAAATTACTTGTACTAGAGAAGTCGTCGAAGGATATTAGCATGGATTTCATTCTTGGTTTATTGAGAACACAAAGAGGAAATGACTCAATATTTGTGGTGGTGGATAGATTTTCAAATATGGAACATTTCATTTCATTTCATAAGACTAGTGGTGCTATTCACACCGTAGCACATTATTTTTCAGAGAAGTGGTTAGACTACATGCTCTACCAAAGAGTATAGTCTTAGATCAAGATACCAAATTTGTTGGGTATTTTTGGAGATGCCATGGAAGAAATTGAAGACTGATTTGAAGTTTATTTTTGTACACCATCCACAAACTAATAGGAAGATATAGGAGGAAAATAGAATTTTAGGCAACCTATTGAGATGCTTAATAGGGGATAAGACCAAGGGATGGGATTTGGTGTTTCCACAGGAAGAGTTTGCATATAAAAATTCTATCAATAGGAGTATTGGTAAATATCCATTCCATATTGTATATGGGAGTAGTCCAAGAAATTATTCTGAGTTAAGAAATATTGATAAAGGGGATAAAAGCAATGCAGAGGCTAAATATTTTGCAGAACATTTGAAGAGCTTGCATGAAGATGTAAGAAATCATATCCTTAATATAAATTCACGATATAAGGCTAAGGAAGATCTGAAGAAAAGATATAAGGAATTTCATGTTGGAGATGAAGTCATGGTTTACCTGAGGAAAGAAAGGTTCCTAATGGGTAAACTTAAAATGAAGAAATTTGGACCATGCAAGATCTTGAACAAGCACGATTCAAGAAATTCCTATGATGTAGGGTTGTCGAGTTGGATACACATTTCTCTTGTGTTCAACATTGTTGATTAACAAAATATCATAAAGGAGATATAAGGGATGGATCAATAAAAGAATAATTGAATATTTTAGAACCTACTTTAGAGAAAGAGGAGATAGAAGAGATCTTGGATAGCCGTGTGAGTAGAAGTACAAGGAATAGGCAATATGAAGAATATTTGGTTAAGTGGAAAGGAATACCTATTGAATATTCATCCTGGCTATCTAAGGTAGAGGTTGACCATCTTGGTTTTCCTCAAACCTAAAATGTGACAAGGTCACTTCTCAAATTACCTTGGTTGTCTATGCAGGAGCATCAAGGGTGTAAGAGCTCAATCTTGCATCCAAAAAAAAAAAAAAAAATTGATTTTAGTTAGGTTAAGTGGATAATTTTAAGGGCTAAAAATGAGAGGATTATGTACTATTTTTAGTAATATTGGAAAAGCTAAAAATAATAGGTTTCTATTTTTAGTAAGTTAGCATTTGTGCATGTATGGGAATGAAATCTTACAAGGAGCTCTAGAATGGCGAACTGAAGACAAAGGTGAAAAAATTACTTCAATACCTTTTTTCAATTGTGAGATAATAATTTTTTGCTTAAATATCCCTTTTAAAATTTCAAAGTCAATTTTGAGGCACCTAGAGATTTCGTATGGGCCTAAAAAGTAGCTGAAAAATAAGGCATATTGGAAATATACTATTATGGACCTTGTTCCCAATGAGATCTTTCCAATGGCATAGACAGTTTGTCAATCTGATGCCTGAGTCAAAAGTTATGGCTCCTAGAAAATCAGACTAAAATTTAGGAATTTACTAAATTTGAAAAAAGGATAACTAAATCTGTTGGGTGCCAAAAATAGAAGTGAAAGTTCATTGGAAAGTGGAAATTTCTTATAAATTGGTACAAAGGAAGAGGGATTCATTCGAGATGAGAAGATAGACAAAAATATTTCTTTTTAGCAAAGAACAAAGGTTGGGATTTCAATGGCCATTATTTCCATTCATAGACTTGCATGTCTGATTTTCTACATATATTTGTAGCCCAAATTTTAGTTATAGTGGTCTTGTGACCAGATATTTGTAATTCATTTTCTTGCATGTATGTAGATGGTTTTTGAGAATATAATAAAGTTGCATGTTTTTTTTTCTTGAATGCTATTTTCTATGTAAGGTGTCTTCAAGGGAGAGTCTCCCTCCATCAAAAATGGACCTACCATGTCATTGTGAACTAGATCAAGTGAATAATTGGAAAATGGGTGCTTTATGACCTAGGTCATATAACACCACTCTTCTCCAATTATCATTCAAGAATTCCCTAGGATCCCAAATTGGATTGACTATCAACACAAAGGTGAGGCAATTCTCAACAAGGAAGACCTTAGGGGGGTTATTTAGGCTTTGAAGGGTTCACCACCAAGAAAAATCTTGGAAAAGACAACTTAACATTCAACTCACAAAACCTAGTAATGCAAGTCAAATAATGAGTGCAAATGAAAGAATTAAGTAACAAGTTAGGATGTATGTACTTGGGAAGTCTAAAAGTGTGATAAGGATATTGGAAATGTAAAAATGTTGTCAAAATATTTTAAGGAGGACTAAGACGCCCTTACTATTGTCTTAGTCCCACTACTATGTTTGGGAGAAATGTAGAATCTTTAGATGTCATAACAGAATTTGAAAGAATCTTTGCAAAATAGCACTTGGAGGACTAAGACTCCCTTACTACCGACTTAGTCCTGATCTAAATTTGTATAACTTCAGAATGTGATCTTGAGGTTAAATGTATGGACTTCCTTCTTCACCAAATATTCAGATATGAACTTGTAAAACCTGTAAAACAAAGGAAATTTGATAGATTGTGTATGGGGGTTTCCCTTGCTCAAACCCCTTATTTGGTAATTAAACCTTGATGAAAATGCATAGATCTGAAAATGGAAATGTGTGTGAGCCCTAATCTTAAGTGTATCTAATATTATGCAAGCTAGAACATGGAGAGGGTAAACCCACAAAAGTGTTTTACAATTCGAATGAGGAAGGAAATCTCATAAAAAATGACCCCATGCCAAAAAAAAATATTTTGGGGGTTTGAACAAACTTGTTGGTTCGAACGAACCAAAATAGGGTTTGCTCGAACCATGGTTCGACCGAACCATTTTAATACTTGTATGGACAAAAACCACATGAAACTCCCTTTTTGGAAGGGGGTTCAGTTGAACCTAGGTTCAAGCGAACCCAAGCTCGCTTGAACCCCTAGGGGTTCGCTTGAACCCCACTCTCTGTGACCAAAAAAATCAATTTTTTTGTGCTTCAGAGCTCCGGTTGCAAATGAAAATGGTGGAGACTTCACAGACCCAATTCCAATCAAGTAGTCCTTAGAACGAGCTATCTAGTGAATATAATTTTAATATGTTTTGGTTTAATTATCTATTTGTTTTTTTAGTTTTATTAAATATAGGTTTTTCACCGAAAATGAAGGTCTTTGTTTTGCACATGTGGAAAAATAGAAGATTATCAAAAAAAAATTTGAAAAATATGAGTGCACTAGATATTGAAGTCCTTGATCCAACAAAATAAATAAATTGAATTTCGATACATACAAAAAATTTATGCATTATATGATCACGCTATGTCTGAATTGTAATTGGTTTGAATTCAAAACTTGATTAAACAAAAAAGACTCAATAAAAAGCTATCTAACAAAGTGGAAGCACTAGATATCAGAGTTACAAATTTAAATTTGAAAGAATTATAATTTTATCCTTCATGGAAAAAAGTTATGCGTTATATGATGTACATCACTTTTTTAAAATGTTGTTTTATGAAAAAAACTAGTTTTTGAGGGAGATGGAAAAAGAAGTGCAATATATTTCCAAAAATTTTGAAAAAAATATATTTAGAATCTATAGACAAAATTTCATGAAACTCTAATTTGCATCATCTTCAAATTCCTCACAGTTTAGCCGCTATAGGTGCCCAAAAGTGAAGATTTAGTTAAAAAAAATATTTTAGTGTCTAGTTTGGCCAAAAATTGTAAACCACTATTGTGGGATCACTTGAGAAACCCTATTCAAATGTGTTAGAATAGAATTCCTAATATGAAAATGAGAATGACCTCCAAAGGAGATCTCAAGTCACCCTAATAACCCATAAACATGAAATATACCTTCCATAGGCAGGAAGTAGAACAACAATGGAAGATGGAATCACTCAAGAAACAAGTCCTTAGGCTTGGAAGTATGGATAGTTGCATCTCCAACCTAGAATCTCTCATGATGCTCCATAGGAATCCATCATTAGTCTTTGGATATGCTAGATCTTGGCTTGAAATGGACTTGAAAAAACTGCAAAAACACAATAGAAGGCTAGTCCAAGACTTCAATTCCTTGCTTCTTGAAACTCTCCTTACTTCTTCCCTCTTCAAACTTAAGTGAAAATGGGTGTGAATATTACTTTTACAGGAATTCCTATCTAATAACCTGATTATTAGATCCCAAAGGCGAACAAAATGCCAAATTAAATCAAATATTTTCATTTCCCACTCTTAATTCTTGAAAATAAAGCCCTTGGGACTAAGAAACCCTAGGTTTCATCTTGGTACCACTAAGGAGGGATAAGATGACACCAAGGGAATCTTGGTTCCACCAGGCTTATTTTTCCATTTTAAAAGGTGGGTTGCTAAGATTAAAGGTCGTTTGTGGATTTTGGTCAGGTTTATAGTTGAAATATACCCCAGGATGCACCAAAAGGGGTCTTAGGGGCCCATAATAAGTGACCTAAAGGGAATGTAATGCAAGGGGTGCTAAAATAGGTCCAAATTATGTGTGAAATTTTGAAGGTATGCATTTTTCTAAACTACATTTAGCCCTCACTTTAGCACCCATATGACATTACGTGCATACACAAGCTAAAGTACTTCAAAAAGTAACTTTATAAAAGGATGCTCATGTGGATTCATTAGGGAGAATGAAGCCCCCACTATAGTTATCTAAAAAAACACAATGTTAGGAACCACATCCTACATCACAAATTCAGTAGTAGCTCAAAAATAATCCTCTTATCTAACTTTCCTAGAAAATTGAATTCATGGGTGGATATATGCTCCCCCTTGATTATGCTTGCTTTAAGAAGGTGGAATCAAGGTAGCAATCCAACCAAAACGAACTACACAAGTCCATCATAGGGAATTTCCAAGTACCATGCCAGTTGATGATAGAAATTTCATGAGAACAAGAGTAGAACCATGATTCCAACACAACATACGACATCAAAAATGGAGTTCACTAGCCCCTAATGTGTTAGTTTAAATAAAAAACACTTGTTTTATTTTTAACAAAAGTGGCCTAAATATGCATGTATATAAAGATAAAGGGAAGGTAAATTATATTCATTTTATCTTTTACCCTTTTTGAAGAGCAAGCCTAGAGTAGAGTGAGCCATCATGCCGAGCATACGCCCATCCACATGTTTGCGGATCAAGCTACTATGGGAGGCGGTTGCACTGGTTGAGCTACAACCTACAGTGAGTGGATTTTTCCTTCTCTGTATTTTGATTTAATCAATTTTGTATGTTTTTATGAAATTTTTAAATGAATTTAGAGTGTAGGGAGGGATTTTCTTTCATTTTTCTAGATTGTTTCAAAGTGTCCCACTTTGTTGCAAAGTGTCCCACCTTGTTGTAAAGTGACCCAATTAAGGAATAAATTGTCTAGAACCCTTAATTAAGATATTATAGAGAAACTTGATCACACTTTTTGACCATTAAAGCACAAATTTAAGTTTTTAAGATGTTTTAAATGAATTTTCTTTTCTTTTCTATGCTATAATGCACCTCAGTCACACCAGCACCTAGGCGGCTGAACATTCAACCATCTACAAGAGCTAGTCAATCAGCTACCTGAGGAGGCAAGAGATAGGCCTCTACTAGGCCTATCTCTCCCCAGTGATGCGATATCATGATGCCATGCAATGGTGTTGGCAGGGAGATGGGACACAGATACTTGCACATTTCATTTACTGATAGGAGAGATGACTATCAAATTGGAGGATGTGCACTGGATACTACAGGTGCCCATCCGAGGTGAGAGGGTGTTTCTAGCACAGGTAGGAGATTTGAGGACATGCAGTCTGACACTGAGTATTGCCTAGGGAGACTTGTTCATTGCAAATTCATAGGACCACACATCGAGCTTGCATGGATTTTACATGCATGAGCACCACTCATCAAACACATCATGATCTTCATAGTAGCACTGGTACTAGTTCTTGATGGCCACGGGGCACATCTAGAGGGAGGACTAGTGCAGATGATCCAAGACATGGAGCACTACCGCATCACATTTGCATGGGGTTAGAGCATACTGGAGCACCTATATTATGACTTGGGTCAGTTTACCTATGGAGAGATGAATAACATGCTTCACTACACACTACTATAGATATGGTGCTTGGAGCACATTACCTGTACCAGACCAAGAGGATTTTTGATTTCCACCATGGTGGGATACCCACGGTCCTTCAGTTATCCACTTAGATAGGTGTGGCAACATGGTGATGTACTATTTTGGAGGGTCAGATTTGATAGACTAAGGGAGGACGATATTGTATGGAGACCCTATCTAATGGATCTCTTTTGGCTAGACACTACAAGATAGTTGAGGTAGATGCAGAGGGACAAACTTTTGTTGGGATGACATGATCACATAGTGAGACCCTTCTACTAAGATCATGTCATGAGATAGTTCAAGAAAATAAAGAGATGACCAGTACTACGATAATCATACAGGTGGTCAATACAGAGTGCCCACAGATCTAGGGACCTTAATCTTCTGACATCAGATGATGTTGTTCAGAGTGATGCAGAGGAGGAGGATACATATGTGCCCCTAGTCTCTGATGTTGACAATGTTGGTACAATAGAGGAGTACGATGAGTGGTGGGAGGTGGTTTGGTCAAGATGTATATTTCCTATGGGCTATCCTATAGGCTTTGCAGGACCTTTACTAGATTAGGGGGAGTAGGAAAAAGAGCTAGGTAGGGGGATAGATCCAACGAAAACCTATTTCCATATGGGGATGAGGAATCAGAGGAGGACAACGACTATGAGGGAGAGGAGGATGACAAGGAGACAAAGGATGAGAAGAGTCAACCTACAAGTGAGGACAATGACAGAGGTGAGGCTAGTCCTCCTAGACCTGAGTGGAAAGGTACAGTTCCCACATAGGTTACAAGGTCACAGTTAGCATGTGCTAGTGTCTGAGGGCATGTGGAGAGCAGTGGGGCATTCAAGATTCCTATGGATTAGGCTGCAGACCCAGGGGATGATATTTATTGTTATGTTTTTATGTGTTTATATATATCATGCTCATGTATATGTATATTATGATGATGTATATTGATTATTCTTTTGATTTCTATCTCATAGGGCCCATGGTAGATCTTGAGGATCTCTTCCGATGTGTGGCTACCAAGATAGTGCCACCATTTCCTATAGATGAGGCTACTATCGCAGAGTACATGCCCCCATAGTTTGTGGTGCAATGCATGGACTTGTTCAAGCCTTATGTGAGACTCAAGGGAGCATTCGATAGCATATCTAGACATGCTGATGAGACTGAGGGTCGGGTATCAACAGTGGAGGTGGAGTTACAGGAGTCTCGATCAGCTTAGAGATCTAAGAGAGAGGTTATCTTACAGTTAGAGGTTGATCAGCTACAAAGAGAGAATGCTAGAATCTAGGCTGATAGAGACTGTGTAGAGTGAGATTGTGTGGATGCACTGGTACATGATGGTGAAGCATGCAGGGCATTATGAACTATGTGGGAGATGGCTACCATGAGTAAATCTTGATCACACACAACCTTCTCTCAATGAGTGCACACATCAGATCTTGAGGGATCTAGTAGGCATAGGCCATAGTGACACCGTACTATTGATGAGATGTATTAATTTTTTTTATATATATTAGCATATTTAGATTTTATATTTATGTGTGTTAGATGGAAATGTGATTTATTAAATAATATTTGTTAGACTATTCAATAAATATCTCCATGATCTAACATGTCTTTTCTTAAGATTTCTTATATTTATGATGTCGAATGTTATGCTAAATTAAATGCACTCATGATCTAATTGTAGAAGAGGGATTTAATTAAACATAACATACATTTGAAGGTCTAAGTAACATGATACCTAAAGTAAGAATCCAAAACCAAATTGGACGCACTACTCCAATATTCGAAACACAAAAAACCCAAGTGTCAGGAACGAAGCAAGCGTGAGAGACAATGGAATACTATCCATTAACTCTAACAACACTGCTTTAAAAACTCATCCTATTCATAAAGGCTAGGTATAATACCAACGCAAATGCATGGCATTGATAGGTTCCCGAAGAGGTATACCATCCATTTCAGATATTAGGTATGCTCTAGACCTATAGATTTTTTCAACTACATAAAGTCCTAACCAATTAGGGCTAAACTTTCCTTTCTTTGTTGGGCTAGCATTGACATTTCATTGATTCTCTTATAGCACCAAATCACCCTTGTTGAATGAACAAGGGATGCCATGATCATTATAGCTTCATTCCATTTTCTTATGGTAAGCTTGAAGATGTTAGAGGGTGTTAATGTACCTTTCATCAAGCATTTCAAGTTGGTGTAATCATTGTTCCTTATAAGTATTGTCATCAATTAGCCCTTGAAGAGCAATTGTTAAGGAGGGAATCTCTAACTCCAGGGGAATAATTGTTAAATAGGTGCAAGACAATTGAGTGGGGGGGGTGAACTAGTTGTCACACAAATTCAATCTTAAAACTTTATCACTTATCAATTCCTTAACCATGCTATTCTGTTATTAAGTATGATTATGAAACACAAATAATAGAAGGTAAATCAACACAATGAACACTAGATTTTTATGTGGAAAACCAAATAAGGGAAAAACCACCGTGAGGGTTAACTCACAATATAAATATTATAAAACTAAATATAGAGGCTCACTTCCAAGGGCTCACTGCCTAGAAGAGGACTCACTATCCAAATACAAAGGCTCACTGCCTACAAAAGACTCACTATCCAACAGGGAGGCTCACTGCCTACAAATACAAAAGAGAACAAAAGATCCACCACTACATTTAACACATTTTCACAGCCTTGAAAGATGAATTGTAGAAACCTTCAGCTCATTTCCTTCAGGAATCCAACACAATGAAAATTGTTGTCACAACTCACTCACACACAAACACTTATGCTCATATGATTGTGGCTCACTTTCGTCACTTTGTATCACACTATCATGCAACTCCTTACAATTTGACTTGCTTTTATATCATTCTCAACCTTAGAAGCATTTACCAAGGTCAGCCACAAACAACCCATTTCATAAATTCAAATTAGGTTGGCAACTCAAAATTCTCACAGTGGAAAGGAATAAGAGTGGACCAATAAAAATTATTTTTCAAGATCAAAAATAATATTCTCAAATCAACCACATGCTTCCTTAGTTTTTATTCTTTGAATGAAGTGTAAACAATAGGTCAACCAAACCTAATGAAAACACAAATAAATAATGATGCACATGCTTCCCAACATGAAGATGGCATGTGGACACCTCAACGCACTTCAATATTCATGATACTTCAACTTAGAATTCTTTAGATATGTCAACAACAAAAGAAGTATACTCCATACACTGAATACCTGTCACCAGATCATCCGAACTATGCAAACCTACACTGGAATATAGAAACATGACTTCTAGATTTTGAAACTTCAACCTTCTTTGCCAAAAAATAGAGAATGCCATTATAAGAAAAATTCCATATCCACAAGATCTGAAACAAACCAATGGAGGACTATGGAGAAAAAAAAAATTATCCCAGTCCATAGAAGATCAACTCTTCTGGTAGAGCACACTTATTGGTGGACACAACATTTATATATGATCTCATCAAAAGCTGAAACTCAGAATATATCACCATCAGATCACCATTAGTAGACCTATAGAACTACACAGGCACAGGATCAACATAGTAGAAATGCAGAGCACAATCTAAACCAACTCATCAATTTGACTTCTCTTCTTTATTAATTTTCTCAAAAGCACTTGGAAACTCATCAACACAACTCATCTATAACCAAATAAGATAGCTCCATGTACTCACAACATCTCAACAACATCTCAACTATACATGTACAATATGTAACATACTAAATAGTGTTGACATCAATGACAACATCAATGGAAACACCACCAAACTATCCCATACTTGCAACAATCTCTGCCTTTGTCATGGATGGCAACACATGGTGTGGAAAACCATCAAAGACAACAATCTATACAATATTCTAGGAGAAAACCTTCTCTTCTTCTGTAATTGTTTTTCACATACCTTTCTCTCCCCCTTTGACATCAATGGCAAAGAAAAACTACTTTGATTACTCTCCCTTAGGAGTATACCCATCTTGCAACAATGAAAAAAATTTCTACTCCCCCTGTGGAGTAGACATGTTTATCAATCTAGACAAATAAATAATCTATGAATTCACTAGATCGATGCACCTTCATGTGCACTTAGTTCAGAGGGCCAATGACCCCCAACCTCTCCCTAAGATATTCAAAAGTATCCTTTGAAAGAGCCTTAGTAAATATATCTGCAATCTATTCCTTTGTTGTCACATACTCCAATCTGACTTCATTCTCCAGCTTTTTTTCTCTCAGAAAATGATAGTTGATAGATATGTGCTTTCTTCTTGAATGCATAACTGGGTTCTTTGAAATATTTATTGCACTAGTGTTATGACAAAAAATAGAAGTAGGATCATCACATACCACTCCAATGTCCTTCAGAGTTTGCTTCATCCACATAACCTGTGTGCAGTAGGATGTTGCAGCAATGTATTCAGCCTCTGAAGTGGATAAAGAAATCGAGTCTTGCTTTTTACTCAACCATGGAACTAGTCTTCTACCAAGAAAGAAAGCACCCCCATTGGTACTCTTCTGGTCATCTATACATCCAACCCAATCAACATATGTGTAAGCACTTAGAGTAAAATCATCACTCTTACGATACCATAATCCATATTCTGGTGTTCCTTTAAGATATCTGAATATTCTCTTCACCGCTATGACAAGTGTTTCTTTAGGATCTACTTGGAATCTAGCAACTAGAAATATTGCTTGCATAATATCTAGTCTATTAGTAGTAAGATATAGTAGTCCACCAATCATCGATTTGTATTTTCTTTGATTAGTCTTAGTAGATTCATCATATTTTCTTAGTTTACATCCGGTTACCATAGGAGTACAAACCAGTTTAGAATCTTCCATCCCAAACTTCTTTAACAACTCTTTTACATACTTGGATTGTGAAATGAATATCCCTTTGTCATTTTGATTCACTTGTAGACCAAGAAACAAACTCAATTCACCAATCATAGACATCTCAAATTCTTTTTCTATTTCTTCAACAAACTTTTTACACATACCATCATTTCCACCAAAAATGATATCATCAACATAGACAACTACTATCAACATTTTTTTACCTTGTACCTTGAAGTAGAGATTACTATCAGTAGAACCCTTGCTAAATCCATTCTTTGTCAAGTATCTATCCAATCTTACACACCAAGCTCTGGGAGCTTGCTTCAATTCATACAATGCCTTCTTCGATTTACAAACCATGTCTAGTTTTCCAGACAACTAAAATCCTTCAGGTTGTTCCATATACACTTCTTCCTCTAATTCTCCATTTAGAAAAGTTGGCTTAACATCCATCTGATACACTTTAAAGTCCTTGTGGGCAGAAAATGCCAAAACATCCTGATAGCTTCCATTCTAGCCATAGGAGCGAATGTTTCTTCAAAATCTATTCCTTCAACTTGTGAATATCCTTTGCAAACCATTCTTTCCTTATTCCTTACAACTTCTCCATTTTCATTTCGCTTATTCTAGAACACCCATTTCAAACCAATCACATTCTTATTCACATGCCTAGGGACCAGTTCCCATGTATGATTCTTTTCTATCTGTTGTAGCTCTTCTTTCATTTCTGTCATCCAACTTTCATCTTCACATGCTTCACTTATAGTTTTAGGTTCTATTTTAGAAAGTACAGGTTTACCTTAGCTGCAACTCTACTTCTTGTCTTTATTCCTTCACTCTTATTTCCAATTATTTGTTCTTCTGGATGGTTCTTCTATACATACTTAGGAGTCCTAATAGCAGGTTCTGACTCATTCTCTTCTTCTTCTTCTTCTTCTTCTTCTTCTTCTTCTTCTTCTTCTTCTTCTTTAGTTTGTTCTTCTTTCTCTTTTCTCTCCTCTAGTACATGTCCAAAGATAGGATCATCAGGTTCAACCTCACTTATCTCAATAGGTCTACGGATGTCTTCATAAACTTTCACATTAGCACTTTCAATAATCTTCCCCAATCTTTTGTTAAAACATCTATATGCCTTACTAGTAATAGAGTATCCAAGAAATATTCCTTCATCACATCTAGCATCGAAATTTTCAAGATTTTCATCATCCCTTTTAATATAACATCTGCTTCCAAATACCTTAAAATATTTTATAGTGGGAGTCTTACTAGTCCATAGCTCAAAAGATGTCTTCATGTTGCTGTGTCTGATCTAAACTCTATTAAGAACATAAACAACAATATTTATCACTTCTCTCCAATATACATCCAGTACATTGGACTCTTTCATCATAGTTCTAGTTGCTTCCTGTACTATCCTATTTTTCCTTTCAACTACTCCATTCTACTGTGGGGTTCTCGGGGAAAAAAATTGTCTTTTTATGCCACGCTTCTCACAAAATGCATTAAATTCACCAGAAATGAATTCACCACCTCTATCAGATCTCAAACATTTGATTTTCAAATTTACTTCATTTTCAACTCTTGCTTTAAATACCTTAACTCTATCTAGAGCTTGAGTCTTTTCTCTAAGAAATTCTACCCATGTCATTCGAGTATAATCATC
>VDFB02353493.1:116032015-116094178 GCA_007258455.2 Sequoia sempervirens
AAATCACATTTCCATCTAACACACATAAATATAAAATCTAAATATGCTAATATATATAAAAAAAATTAATACATCTCATCAATAGTACGGTGTCACTATGGCCTATGCCTACTAGATCCCTCAAGATCTGATGTGTGCACTCATTGAGAGAAGGTTGTGTGTGATCAAGATTTACTCATGGTAGCCATCTCCCACATAGTTCATAATGCCCTGCATGCTTCACCATCATGTACCAGTGCATCCACACAATCTCACTCTACACAGTCTCTATCAGCCTAGATTCTAGCATTCTCTCTTTGTAGCTGATCAACCTCTAACTGTAAGATAACCTCTCTCTTAGATCTCTAAGCTGATCGAGACTCCTGTAACTCCACCTCCACTGTTGATACCCGACCCTCAGTCTCATCAGCATGTCTAGATATGCTATCGAATGCTCCCTTGAGTCTCACATAAGGCTTGAACAAGTCCATGCATTGCACCACAAACTATGGGGGCATGTACTCTGCGATAGTAGCCTCATCTATAGGAAATGGTGGCACTATCTTGGTAGCCACACATCGGAAGAGATCCTCAAGATCTACCATGGGCCCTATGAGATAGAAATCAAAAGAATAATCAATATACATCATCATAATATACATATACATGAGCATGATATATATAAACACATAAAAACATAACAATAAATATCATCCCCTGGGTCTGCAGCCTAATCCATAGGAATCTTGAATGCCCCACTGCTCTCCACATGCCCTCAGACACTAGCACATGCTAACTGTGACCTTGTAACCTATGTGGGAACTGTACTGTACCTTTCCACTCAGGTCTAGGAGGACTAGCCTCACCTCTGTCATTGTCCTCACTTGTAGGTTGACTCTTCTCATCCTTTGTCTCCTTGTCATCCTCCTCTCCCTCATAGTCGTTGTCCTCCTCTGATTCCTCATCCCCATATGGAAATAGGTTTTCGTTGGATCTATCCCCCTACCTAGCTCTTTTTCCTACTCCCCCTAATCTAGTAAAGGTCCTGCAAAGCCTATAGGATAGCCCATAGGAAATATACATCTTGACCAAACCACCTCCCACCACTCATCGTACTCCTCTATTGTACCAACATTGTCAACATCAGAGACTAGGGGCACATATGTATCCTCCTCCTCTGCATCACTCTGAACAACATCATCTGATGTCAGAAGATTAAGGTCCCTAGATCTGTGGGCACTCTGTATTGACCACCTGTATGATTATCGTAGTACTGGTCATCTCTTTATTTTCTTGAACTATCTCATGACATGATCTTAGTAGAAGGGTCTCACTATGTGATCATGTCATCCCAACAAAAGTTTGTCCCTCTGCATCTACCTCAACTATCTTGTAGTGTCTAGCCAAAAGAGATCCATTAGATAGGGTCTCCATACAATATCGTCCTCCCTTAGTCTATCAAATCTGACCCTCCAAAATAGTACATCACCATGTTGCCACACCTATCTAAGTGGATAACTGAAGGACCGTGGGTATCCCACCATGGTGGAAATCAAAAATCCTCTTGGTCTGGTACAGGTAATGTGCTCCAAGCACCATATCTATAGTAGTGTGTAGTGAAGCATGTTATTCATCTCTCCATAGGTAAACTGACCCAAGTCATAATATAGGTGCTCCAGTATGCTCTAACCCCATGCAAATGTGATGCGGTAGTGCTCCATGTCTTGGATCATCTGCACTAGTCCTCCCTCTAGATGTGCCCCGTGGCCATCAAGAACTAGTACCAGTGCTACTATGAAGATCATGATGTGTTTGATGAGTGGTGCTCATGCATGTAAAATCCATGCAAGCTCGATGTGTGGTCCTATGAATTTGCAATGAACAAGTCTCCCTAGGCAATACTCAGTGTCAGACTGCATGTCCTCAAATCTCCTACCTGTGCTAGAAACACCCTCTCACCTCGGATGGGCACCTGTAGTATCCAGTGCACATCCTCCAATTTGATAGTCATCTCTCCTATCAGTAAATGAAATGTGCAAGTATCTGTGTCCCATCTCCCTGCCAACACCATTGCATGGCATCATGATATCGCATCACTGGGGAGAGATAGGCCTAGTAGAGGCCTATCTCTTGCCTCCTCAGGTAGCTGATTGACTAGCTCTTGTAGATGGTTGAATGTTCAGCCGCCTAGGTGCTGGTGTGACTGAGGTGCATTATAGCATAGAAAAGAAAAGAAAATTCATTTAAAACATCTTAAAAACTTAAATTTGTGCTTTAATGGTCAAAAAGTGTGATCAAGTTTCTCTATAATATCTTAATTAAGGGTTCTAGACAATTTATTCCTTAATTGGGTCACTTTACAACAAGGTGGGACACTTTGCAACAAAGTGGGACACTTTGAAACAATCTAGAAAAATGAAAGAAAATCCCTCCCTACACTCTAAATTCATTTAAAAATTTCATAAAAACATACAAAATTGATTAAATCAAAATACAGAGAAGGAAAAATCCACTCACTGTAGGTTGTAGCTCAACCAGTGCAACCGCCTCCCATAGTAGCTTGATCCGCAAACATGTGGATGGGCGTATGCTCGGCATGATGGCTCACTCTACTCTAGGCTTGCTCTTCAAAAAGGGTAAAAGATAAAATGAATATAATTTACCTTCCCTTTATCTTTATATACATGCATATTTAGGCCACTTTTGTTAAAAATAAAACAAGTGTTTTTTATTTAAACTAACACATTAGGGGCTAGTGAACTCCATTTTTGATGTCGTATGTTGTGTTGGAATCATGGTTCTACTCTTGTTCTCATGAAATTTCTATCATCAACTGGCATGGTACTTGGAAATTCCCTATGATGGACTTGTGTAGTTCGTTTTGGTTGGATTGCTACCTTGATTCCACCTTCTTAAAGCAAGCATAATCAAGGGGGAGCATATATCCACCCATGAATTCAATTTTCTAGGAAAGTTAGATAAGAGGATTATTTTTGAGCTACTACTGAATTTGTGATGTAGGATGTGGTTCCTAACATTGTGTTTTTTTAGATAACTATAGTGGGGGCTTCATTCTCCCTAATGAATCCACATGAGCATCCTTTTATAAAGTTACTTTTTGAAGTACTTTAGCTTGTGTATGCACGTAATGTCATATGGGTGCTAAAGTGAGGGCTAAATGTAGTTTAGAAAAATGCATACCTTCAAAATTTCACACATAATTTGGACCTATTTTAGCACCCCTTGCATTACATTCCCTTTAGGTCACTTATTATGGGCCCCTAAGACCCCTTTTGGTGCATCCTGGGGTATATTTCAACTATAAACCTGACCAAAATCCACAAACGACCTTTAATCTTAGCAACCCACCTTTTAAAATGGAAAAATAAGCCTGGTGGAACCAAGATTCCCTTGGTGTCATCTTATCCCTCCTTAGTGGTACCAAGATGAAACCTAGGGTTTCTTAGTCCCAAGGGCTTTATTTTCAAGAATTAAGAGTGGGAAATGAAAATATTTGATTTAATTTGGCATTTTGTTCGCCTTTGGGATCTAATAATCAGGTTATTAGATAGGAATTCCTGTAAAAGTAATATTCACACCCATTTTCACTTAAGTTTGAAGAGGGAAGAAGTAAGGAGAGTTTCAAGAAGCAAGGAATTGAAGTCTTGGACTAGCCTTCTATTGTGTTTTTGCAGTTTTTTCAAGTCCATTTCAAGCCAAGATCTAGCATATCCAAAGACTAATGATGGATTCCTATGGAGCATCATGAGAGATTCTAGGTTGGAGATGCAACTATCCATACTTCCAAGCCTAAGGACTTGTTTCTTGAGTGATTCCATCTTCCATTGTTGTTCTACTTCCTGCCTATGGAAGGTATATTTCATGTTTATGGGTTATTAGGGTGACTTGAGATCTCCTTTGGAGGTCATTCTCATTTTCATATTAGGAATTCTATTCTAACACATTTGAATAGGGTTTCTCAAGTGATCCCACAATAGTGGTTTACAATTTTTGGCCAAACTAGACACTAAAATATTTTTTTTAACTAAATCTTCACTTTTGGGCACCTATAGCGGCTAAACTGTGAGGAATTTGAAGATGATGCAAATTAGAGTTTCATGAAATTTTGTCTATAGATTCTAAATATATTTTTTTCAAAATTTTTGGAAATATATTGCACTTCTTTTTCCATCTCCCTCAAAAACTAGTTTTTTTCATAAAACAACATTTTAAAAAAGTGATGTACATCATATAACGCATAACTTTTTTCCATGAAGGATAAAATTATAATTCTTTCAAATTTAAATTTGTAACTCTGATATCTAGTGCTTCCACTTTGTTAGATAGCTTTTTATTGAGTCTTTTTTGTTTAATCAAGTTTTGAATTCAAACCAATTACAATTCAGACATAGCGTGATCATATAATGCATAAATTTTTTGTATGTATCGAAATTCAATTTATTTATTTTGTTGGATCAAGGACTTCAATATCTAGTGCACTCATATTTTTCAAATTTTTTTTTGATAATCTTCTATTTTTCCACATGTGCAAAACAAAGACCTTCATTTTCGGTGAAAAACCTATATTTAATAAAACTAAAAAAACAAATAGATAATTAAACCAAAACATATTAAAATTATATTCACTAGATAGCTCGTTCTAAGGACTACTTGATTGGAATTGGGTCTGTGAAGTCTCCACCATTTTCATTTGCAACCGGAGCTCTGAAGCACAAAAAAATTGATTTTTTTGGTCACAGAGAGTGGGGTTCAAGCGAACCCCTAGGGGTTCAAGCGAGCTTGGGTTCGCTTGAACCTAGGTTCAACTGAACCCCCTTCCAAAAAGGGAGTTTCATGTGGTTTTTGTCCATACAAGTATTAAAATGGTTCGGTCGAACCATGGTTCGAGCAAACCCTATTTTGGTTCGTTCGAACCAACAAGTTTGTTCAAACCCCCAAAATATTTTTTTTTGGCATGGGGTCATTTTTTATGAGATTTCCTTCCTCATTCGAATTGTAAAACACTTTTGTGGGTTTACCCTCTCCATGTTCTAGCTTGCATAATATTAGATACACTTAAGATTAGGGCTCACACACATTTCCATTTTCAGATCTATGCATTTTCATCAAGGTTTAATTACCAAATAAGGGGTTTGAGCAAGGGAAACCCCCATACACAATCTATCAAATTTCCTTTGTTTTACAGGTTTTACAAGTTCATATCTGAATATTTGGTGAAGAAGGAAGTCCATACATTTAACCTCAAGATCACATTCTGAAGTTATACAAATTTAGATCAGGACTAAGTCGGTAGTAAGGGAGTCTTAGTCCTCCAAGTGCTATTTTGCAAAGATTCTTTCAAATTCTGTTATGACATCTAAAGATTCTACATTTCTCCCAAACATAGTAGTGGGACTAAGACAATAGTAAGGGCGTCTTAGTCCTCCTTAAAATATTTTGACAACATTTTTACATTTCCAATATCCTTATCACACTTTTAGACTTCCCAAGTACATACATCCTAACTTGTTACTTAATTCTTTCATTTGCACTCATTATTTGACTTGCATTACTAGGTTTTGTGAGTTGAATGTTAAGTTGTCTTTTCCAAGATTTTTCTTGGTGGTGAACCCTTCAAAGCCTAAATAACCCCCCTAAGGTCTTCCTTGTTGAGAATTGCCTCACCTTTGTGTTGATAGTCAATCCAATTTGGGATCCTAGGGAATTCTTGAATGATAATTGGAGAAGAGTGGTGTTATATGACCTAGGTCATAAAGCACCCATTTTCCAATTATTCACTTGATCTAGTTCACAATGACATGGTAGGTCCATTTTTGATGGAGGGAGACTCTCCCTTGAAGACACCTTACATAGAAAATAGCATTCAAGAAAAAAAAACATGCAACTTTATTATATTCTCAAAAACCATCTACATACATGCAAGAAAATGAATTACAAATATCTGGTCACAAGACCACTATAACTAAAATTTGGGCTACAAATATATGTAGAAAATCAGACATGCAAGTCTATGAATGGAAATAATGGCCATTGAAATCCCAACCTTTGTTCTTTGCTAAAAAGAAATATTTTTGTCTATCTTCTCATCTCGAATGAATCCCTCTTCCTTTGTACCAATTTATAAGAAATTTCCACTTTCCAATGAACTTTCACTTCTATTTTTGGCACCCAACAGATTTAGTTATCCTTTTTTCAAATTTAGTAAATTCCTAAATTTTAGTCTGATTTTCTAGGAGCCATAACTTTTGACTCAGGCATCAGATTGACAAACTGTCTATGCCATTGGAAAGATCTCATTGGGAACAAGGTCCATAATAGTATATTTCCAATATGCCTTATTTTTCAGCTACTTTTTAGGCCCATACGAAATCTCTAGGTGCCTCAAAATTGACTTTGAAATTTTAAAAGGGATATTTAAGCAAAAAATTATTATCTCACAATTGAAAAAAGGTATTGAAGTAATTTTTTCACCTTTGTCTTCAGTTCGCCATTCTAGAGCTCCTTGTAAGATTTCATTCCCATACATGCACAAATGCTAACTTACTAAAAATAGAAACCTATTATTTTTAGCTTTTCCAATATTACTAAAAATAGTACATAATCCTCTCATTTTTAGCCCTTAAAATTATCCACTTAACCTAACTAAAATCAATTTTTTTTTTTTTTTTTGGATGCAAGATTGAGCTCTTACACCCTTGATGCTCCTGCATAGACAACCAAGGTAATTTGAGAAGTGACCTTGTCACATTTTAGGTTTGAGGAAAACCAAGATGGTCAACCTCTACCTTAGATAGCCAGGATGAATATTCAATAGGTATTCCTTTCCACTTAACCAAATATTCTTCATATTGCCTATTCCTTGTACTTCTACTCACACGGCTATCCAAGATCTCTTCTATCTCCTCTTTCTCTAAAGTAGGTTCTAAAATATTCAATTATTCTTTTATTGATCCATCCCTTATATCTCCTTTATGATATTTTGTTAATCAACAATGTTGAACACAAGAGAAATGTGTATCCAACTCGACAACCCTACATCATAGGAATTTCTTGAATCGTGCTTGTTCAAGATCTTGCATGGTCCAAATTTCTTCATTTTAAGTTTACCCATTAGGAACCTTTCTTTCCTCAGGTAAACCATGACTTCATCTCCAACATGAAATTCCTTATATCTTTTCTTCAGATCTTCCTTAGCCTTATATCGTGAATTTATATTAAGGATATGATTTCTTACATCTTCATGCAAGCTCTTCAAATGTTCTGCAAAATATTTAGCCTCTGCATTGCTTTTATCCCCTTTATCAATATTTCTTAACTCAGAATAATTTCTTGGACTACTCCCATATACAATATGGAATGGATATTTACCAATACTCCTATTGATAGAATTTTTATATGCAAACTCTTCCTGTGGAAACACCAAATCCCATCCCTTGGTCTTATCCCCTATTAAGCATCTCAATAGGTTGCCTAAAATTCTATTTTCCTCCTATATCTTCCTATTAGTTTGTGGATGGTGTACAAAAATAAACTTCAAATCAGTCTTCAATTTCTTCCATGGCATCTCCAAAAATACCCAACAAATTTGGTATCTTGATCTAAGACTATACTCTTTGGTAGAGCATGTAGTCTAACCACTTCTCTGAAAAATAATGTGCTACGGTGTGAATAGCACCACTAGTCTTATGAAATGAAATGAAATGTTCCATATTTGAAAATCTATCCACCACCACAAATATTGAGTCATTTCCTCTTTGTGTTCTCAATAAACCAAGAATGAAATCCATGCTAATATCCTTCGACGACTTCTCTAGTACAAGTAATTTTTTATACAACCCTATATTCTAACTTACCCCTTTAGCCATTTAGCCTAGTCTACAACTCTACACAAACTTCTTCACATCTTGGTGCAACTATGACCAATAATAATTATGATTTACAAGATACTCGACCAAAGTGTCCTGCCAATCCTCCACTATGCTTCTCCTTAATCAAGTTATCTCTCATAGAACTTTGTGCAATGCACAATTGGCTTCCTCTAAACAACATACTATCATGGATAATAAAATCCAACCATCTTGTCCTATCTAATGAAATAGGTTCCAAAAAATCCTTCCAAGGCTCTACAAAGTTTGGATCTTTAGGATACAAATTCTTGAGTTCATTGAGCCCAACAACTTCTATCTTCATCTCTATCAATAAATTTTTCCTTTTGCTTAAGGAATCAACAACTTAGTTTGACTTCCACTTCTATGTTTCAAAACAAATGTATAACTCTATAAATACTCAACCCATTTTAAGTGCCTTTGGTTCAACTTCCCTTGACTACTAAGGTACTATAAGGCCTAATGATCAATATATAAAACAAATTCTTTTAGCAACAAACAGTGGCTCCATTTCTTCAAAGATTGAACTATTGCATAAAATTCTTGATCATAGATAGAATATTTTCTCTTAGAATCATTCAATTTCTCACTAAAATAGGCAATAGGCTTACCTTCTTGACTCAAAATAGCTTCTATGGAATTACCACTAGCATCACAATCTACTTGAAACACATTATTGAAATTTGGAAGTACCAAAATAGGTTGGTCTATAACTTTCCTATTTAACAAATCAAAACTCGTATTTTCTCCTACAGTCCATTTAAACTCTTTTATATCCCCTCTCATTGTGTTTGTTAAGGGTGCACATATACTACTAAAACTCTTGATAAATTTTCTATAAAAACTTGTCAGACCATGAAGTGATCTTACCTTTGTAACATTCCTTGGTGTAGGCCACTCAACAATAGCCTTTACTTTCTCTAATTCCATCTTAAGATCATCACTTGAGACAAAAAAGCCTTGAATATATCAAATCATTCTTTACAAAACTACATTTATTGAGGTTAATCAACAATTGATCATCCCTTATCTTCTCAAAAACTCTACAAATATGCAACAAGTGCTCCTCTAGTATCTTACTAAAGATTCAAATGTCATCCAACTAAAAAATGATAAATTTATCCAAAAATTATTTTAATACCTTGTTCATGAACCACATGAATATGATCAGTGCATTGGTTAGCCCAAATGGCATGAATAACCACTCATACAATCACTTCTTAGTTTTGAAGGCTATCTTCCATTCATCTCCCTCTCTAATCCAAATATGATAATATTCACTTTTCAAGTCAATCTTTGTGAAGTACTTAGATCCACTCAAGAAATCCATAATGGCATCCATCCTCGACAAGGGAAATATGTACTTGATTGTAATATTTTTAATGGCTCAAGAGTTTATACCTATAAAATTTATCTTTAAAAACAACTAAAAACCAACAAGATGGGGTTAGAAAAACATTCAAAAAAAGTATTAAATAGGAATGAGAATCCCATCGATCATTCCAAAATAAAGACAAGAAAAAATTAAAGGTAAATAACATAGAAGATAATGCAAAACACACAATATAGGTTCACCTAAAACTCTAATTTCTCCTCAAATAGAGATTGAAGTAGAGTGCACCCTAGGTCCAGTTGATTTTATCTTTTAATGTGTTGATGGAATAATTGTTGGAAACAAGCAACACTAAGAAGGGGAGTGAATCAGTGTCCTGCAAAAATTAAATTTATTATTTTGATCTTCAACCCACTTATAACATTCAACCAAAAGAAATATGCATGAACATAAAAACAAACAACCACAACACCAGAACACAAGGATTTTTACATGGAAACCCTATTAGGGGAAAAACCACGGTGGATGGCCAATCCACAATATGATCTGAGTATACTCAAAAAGAAGATTACAATATGGGAATGCACTTGCATTCAGGCACACTACCTACAACTCACTACTGAAAATAGAAAGGCACACTTCCTTACAAAAGTTTGGATTAGATCCAAAGGATTGAACTGAGAAATTAGCATCTACAAATGCTTGATTATAGTTTCGATTAGGCTTAGTAATCAATCTTCTATCCTTCTGACTAATTCTGCACTTATGTTATGCTCTGCTCTAACTCGCATCACAAAATATTTAATGCACAAGTGAAACTATGCATAATCGCTCTATCACCCTTCTGATATTCGCAACACACATCAACACACCTTATTCATATGACAAAATGATATAGGGTATGTGCAGGATCATCATGGAAAAAATAGGGCCTTAAGTGGCAAAAAAAATAGAAAAATCAGAGTTAGGAAACTTGATGTAAAACTTTGAATAAGTTATCTATATTATTTCAAAAATATGTAAGAATAGAATATGTAGCGAATTGAATGTAGTTTCTAAACTACTAGATTTGGTTAAGAAAAAGAAAATCTATTTGGTGAAAATTTGAAATTTCAATGCAATAGTACTTAAATTTTAGGGAAAAAATAAGAAGTAGGTGTTTGTCTAACCACCCTAACCACAATAAAGTGATAAATTTTTTTATAATATTTTATATATAAGTAGAAAACTCATGTCTTGATGTGATGCATATTTTTTTGTAATTTTTTTCTAAGTAAATAATTAATTATGATTTTTTTATTACAACTTTTAAAAAATATAAAAAACTCGTATGTCTGACCACCTTAACTTAGTCAAAACTTCATGAAATTCAATTTTTTTTTTTTTTTTTAATCCTATAGGATGCAAAGCATAGAATGTGACGGATGTTTTAGATTCAAAAAATGTGATACCATTTGAAAGCTATAGATATTTTTCAATCAGTTTATCAATCAATATTTTAGTCATAATTTGAATAGAAAATGAATAATAATTACTTATTAAATTCAAAGTAAAGCATAATTTATATTGGTGGAAAGTTGAGAATCTCCTTTAAAAACCCTTTTCGTTTCATTAATTTTGGGTAAAAAAAATTTTGTCAGCCACATACCCATCATATTGCAACTTTTTGGCCCATCATGATCCTGCACATACCCTATAATTGATCACTTATATATATCTGAGACTAAGAATTTAATCACAAGTCAGCTTCAATAAAAATAAAAAATGTTTACAACTTTCAGCTCAAATCTTGAATAATATTCAATGCACATCCACAACGGTCAGCCATAACTTAGCTCAAACACAAAAATACTTGAGTAAACACTCCTCGAATATCTGCGACATGTTATATCATCAGGGTCAGCCTTCAAGCATTGATGAAAAAAAATTTAATCAACCGAATCTCTAGAAATGCACATAGATCAATATGAGGCACTGATATTTACAGAGAACACAAAACATACATCGATCAACTTTCCCTGACATCCACAACCCAAAATAATAACAAAAAATCCACATGTGAATCAACGAGCACAAAACTATCAGATGCTATGTTCTTCCTTGATTGTCTTCAATTTGTCTACCAATATGAGCAAATGATAACGTGTGGATTCATTCACCAACTAGGATTGCCATCAATGACAACACCATAAAACATTTGCAGTGTCTCTTACCAACAATCTCCCCCTTTGGCATTAATGGAAACACTTAGTGAAAAATGACTAAGTGTCGAACCAGTACCAACATGAATTATAGCTTAGAAATACAACTCCCCCTAAGATGAATATACATTTTTCACTATACTACTCTCTCCCTTTGACATCGATGGCAAAAATGGGGAAACCGCATACCAAAAATAAAAAACTTTAAACTGTACAAGAATGCTTTATAACTTATAGAAATTTTAAATCATCTACAAAATATTTGTTCAACATGCTTAAATTTGTGTCTCAAGCCCTTTTGAGACTCTTCGGAATTGTTATGTGACCACGGACTAAATAGGATTGCATTTCTGCAGACTCAAGGTTTACTGGGTCACTAACTGCCATAGCATCTTTAGCTTCCTTTAATGCACTCACTATTTTTTCTATCTTCAAACCAATTAGCCCTTTGAGCTCACATGCTCTTTCCACAATCCTGTCATTTTCATGCTTCAAGCTTCTTATTTTGTTAAGTAGAGAAATCACCTGACCTTCTTGCTCAACAACATTGCCAGCTAAAGGATCGAAAGCTTAAAAATTTGCAGCTAACTAATTTTCAAGATCCTTGACCTTCTTCTCATTGGCTTTAGTAAATTTGGACAAAACCAAACATGAATTATAGGCCTTTCCACCTTCAGATAGAGCATTTTGAATATTTTTCATATAGGTGGCTAGTAGACATTTATCATTTGCAATCATTTATTTCAACCTACCAAATCTTTTTCCATCAAACTCCTACAGTTTGATCATGGCTGATTTCTCAAGGGACTCGAAATGAGTACTTACAAAGTTAATGAGCTTCTTCAGTTCACTAGAGGAGGAACCAGATGGATCCTTAACATGAGTTGGCATAATTTTCTCTCAAACTCCAAATGCAAGACTCAAAATTTCATTATCCTCAATGTGGTACTTTAGCAATTCTTCTCTGGCCTTTACTTGGGAAAAAGATGCAACTTTCATTTTCTGAATTGGGGACAAAGTGGATCGATCGGTTCTTCAACCAATTCAGGATAAAATTCTTCCTGTTGGTCCACTAGAAATTTCTTCACTTCCTCGGCAGTGTCTCTTGCTTCCACTGGTACTTCTTTTACATGAACCTTCTCTTCTCCAACTACTGGTTCTTCAACTACCATTCTTGATTACCTTCACGGACCTCAACTTCTTCATTTGACATCTCCTTTTCTTCAGCTATCACAACCTTAGGAGTCTCAGTCTCCATAGGTGCTTCTATATCATGCACAATAGGAGGAATCTAATTATCCTCAAATGTATCTTCACTTACCTCCTCATTCATCAGATCAGATGCAATACCTTCAACATTTACTTCTTCAATGCCAACATTTGTTATGTTCTTTAGCAGGAATGCTTCCAAGATTTTCTTGGCAGCTACCCCTAGGCCAAAGGCCTAAAACTACTTCCCCAAGGAATTACCAGAAGTAGATTCTGGTGCAAGCACATTTCCTTCAATAGAGGGACTCTTCTTCACCCATTTCTTCTTCATTTTCCTCCTAATCATATCTATAGTGACTTTACCTTTTCCCTTAGAATCATGTTTCATGTTATGTTTTACCAGACCTCTTCTGCTTCAACATAATCTAGCAGTGTGACCAAATTTATTATAGTTATAGCACACAACATTTCTCTATCCGGACCGATTGTTCCACTGATTTTCCCTTGATCTATACTAGTTAGAAATATGGTCAAATCTATTGCATGCATAGCATTTGATATCTCTATGAAAGTTGTTCATCACATTTCTGCATTCATTTTACTTATGACCAAACTTATTACAATTAAAGCATTGACCTAAGAATGATGGTCCACTCAGATTCATTCTACTTCTACATTGAGAAGCCATATGACCAAATTTATTGTAAGTGAAATAGTAACCATTGAATCTTTGAGCATTAGGTTGTCTTACCAGATTCCTTCTAGCTCTATTCATCTGATTTCCTTGCTTGAATCTCTCTTGTCCGGATCTTGAACTTTCTCCTCCTTCATAACCAAGACCTTGCTTGTCACCATCAGTCCCCTGACTTTTAATCAATTCATCAAGCTTGGCTGAGCTAACTTTGAATTTCTCCTTGTACTCATTTGAAACTGCAAGTTCATCTTTGATATCATCAAGCTACTTTTCAAGCACTTCTTCATTGTTTTTATATTGTTCCAATTCATTTTCCAATCAGCTACATTCTTTAGATTTTTCTTTCAAGGATTGTGCAAGCTTCTCGTCATTCTTCCTTCTATCTTCAATCTCCTTGGTCATTCTCATCATGATAGATTCCATCTCACGCTTCAGGGAAGCATTTTCTCTGGAAAAATTTTCACATTCTTTTGTTTTCTCCTTCAAGGCTTGACTCAGTTGTTCATTTTCCATGCTTCTATTCTTCTATTTGAGTTGATCACATAATTTCTTTCTTTTCTCCCTTGACTCATTGATTTTGTCTTTCAATGACTAAATGAATTTCTCTACATTCTCAAGACTTTCTTGCAGTTCTCGATTCTCATATTTTGACTAGTTAAGATCATCTAGGGCCACCAGAAGTTGTTTTTGAAGACTTCTTGTATCCATTGAAACACTTTCCAAGATCTCCCCAATATGTTAGAATTTTTTCAGGGAACTAGCTCTTATACCAATTGTTGGAAACAAGCAACACTGAGAGGGGGGGTGAATCAGTGTTTTGCAAAAATTAAATTTATTATTTTGATGTTCAACCCACTTATAACATTCAACCAAAAGAAATATGCATGAACAAAAATCAAACAACCACAACACCATAACACAAGGTTTTTAACGTGGAAACCCTATTAGGGGAAAAACCACGGTGAATGGCCAATCCACAATATGATCTAAGTATACTAAAAAAGAAGATTACAATATGGGAATGCACTTGCATTCAGGCACACTACTAGAGCTCACTGCTCAAAATAGAAAGGAACACTACCTTACAAAATTTTGGATTAGATCCAAAGGATTGAACTGAGAAATTAGCATCTACAAATGCTTGATTACAGTTTTGATTAGGCTCAATAATTGATCTTCTATCCTTCTGACTGATTCTGCACTTTTGCTCTGCTCTGCTCTAACTCGCATCACAAAATATTCAATGCACAAGTGAAACTATGCATAATTGCTCTATCACCCTTCTGATATTCATAACAAACATCGACACACCTTATTCATATGACAAAATGATATAATTGATCACTTATATATATCTGTGACTAAGAATTTAATTGCAACAAGTCAGCTTCAATAAAACTCAAAAATGATTACAATTGTCGGCTCAAATCTTGAATAATATTCAATGCGCATCCACAAAAATTAGCCACAACTTACCTCGGACCCAAACTAAAAAAGATTGAACACTAAATATACTTGAGTAAACACTCCTTGAATATCTGCGACATGTTATATCATTCAGGGCATCTTTCAAGCACTGATGAATAGAAAGTTAATCAACCAGATCTCCAGAAATGCACGTAGATCAATACAAGGCACTGATATTTATAGAGAACACAAAACATACATCGATCAACCTTCCCTGAGATCCACAACCCAAAATAATAGCAGAAAATCCACATGTGAATCAATGAACACAAAACTGTCAGATGCTCTATTCTTCCTTGACTGTCTTCAATCTATCTATTGGTATGAGCCAATGATAACATGCAGATCCATTCACAGTCTAGGGTTGCCATCAATGACAACACCAAAAAAAATTTGAAGTGTCTCTTGCCAAAAATTATGTAGTTTCTTATGAAAGTAGTAGCATGATGATAGGATTGATTGATATGATGATAGATCAAATAGATAATATAAGGATATGATGAAGATAAATAGATGGAAAATACAACAACATAACCCTATGGTGTTAGAAAATTTAATAGAAATTTAGGTAGCATAAAGATGTGAAGATTGAATTTTTAATATTTGTATGCTTGGATTCATACTATAATGACGGAAAAAGGTCCCCTTGACTTGGCCTTGATTTAGTGTTGTAATATGCCTAACATATTCATATTAGGTCTTGGGCCCTTGCGAAATAAATGAACATCAATGGTACCTTGCTTAAGTGTTGTGAAGTGTTGTAACACACTTTCACACTTTCCTAAGGTATTTTTAATGAAATACACCTAATAAACCTCTTTTTTTACATTAATCTTGCCTTATTTTAAAGTGTTATAAGGTGTTGTAACACACTTTCACACTTTTCTAGGCTTTCCATTAATAATTGGGCTTTATTATGCTTTAATTGGCCCTATTTTACATCCATAAGCCTCATTGATGTGTATTTTTGATAATAATCATGACAAAACCATTCAAAACATCAAAATCCTAAAAACACCACCTCAAAAAGCTAAGGTGGTACTCATTAGACATTCTAGGTGAACGAGTCCCCTTAGGAGGGACCCATTCGCCCAGGGTGGTGAATGAGTCCTATTTAAATAAAAATAAAAATTAATTTAATTCTTTGGCAAGATTTTATTCTCCTAGATCCAAAGTTGGCTTGTAATTTTGTAATCTCAGGAATTCTTGCATAATTGAGTATAAATACAAGCTTCTTTTATTCATTTTACACCTAGCAAGTTGAATGAGCATTATTATAGAAAGTTTGAGTTCACAAGAGTATTCAAGAGCATTTAAGAGCATTCAAGGGTAGGTTTTCAAGAATTTTAGAGAAACATTCATGCATCATGTTTTCTATTGTGCTAACAATTATGGTGTAGGATTTTTTGATTCAAGCAAGTGTTTCATCCAAGATCTATCTCCTTCAAGCAAGAGTCAAAGTATACATCCATTGTAGCCATTTCAAGCATATTTGGAGCACCTTATTGCTAGGGTTTGGTGAGTTGCAACATTGTCATTTGTTCATTCATCATTCTCCATTCTTGTTTGATTTTATTTCAAGGATTGATTTCTAACAAGGGGTTTGACCAAGGAAAGCCCCTATCCACTAACCCCAAAACATTTTCCCCTCTCCTTTATGTGTGATTTGTAGGTCTAGGTTACAGATTTCATAAGGGGGTATGTGCAAGATCATCATGGAAAAAATAGGCCCTTAAGTGGTGAAAAATTTAGAAAAATCAGAGCTAGGCAACTTGACGTAAAAAATTGAATAAGTTATCTATATTATTTCAATAATATGTAAGAATAGAATTTGTAGCAAATTGAATCTAGTTTCTAAACTACTAAGTTTAGTTAAAAAAAATCTATTTGGTGAAAATTTGAAATTTCAATCATTAACTAGTATTTAAATTTCAGGGAAAAAATAAAGTAGGTGTCAATTGACTACCTAACCACAATAAAATGATAATTATAATTTTTTTATAATATTTTAGATATAAGTAGATGACTCATGTCTCGATGTGATGCATATTTTTTGTAATTTTTTCAATTAAATAATTAATTATGAATTTTTATTACAACTTTTAAAAATATAAAACTTGTATGTCGACCACCTTAACTTGGTCAAAACTTCATGAAATTCATTTTTTTTAATCCTATAGTATGTGAAGCATAGAATGTGATGCATGTTTTGGATTCAAAAATGTGATACCATTTGAAAGTTATAGATGTTTTTCAATCAGCCTATCAATCAAGACTTTAGTCATAATTCAAATAAAAAATGAATAACAATTATTTATTAAATTCAAAGTAAAGCATGATTTATATTGGTGGAAAGCTAAGAATATCCTTTAAAAACCTTTTTCTTTTCATCAATTTTGGGTAAAAAAATTCATCAACCACATACCCTACACATACCCATCATATCACCACTTTTTGGCCCATCATGATCCTACACATACCCAAGGAGTGAGATTGGAGAAAAGTTGTAAATCATTTAAAGTTGTCATCAAGCATTGGAGAACCTTGGAGAAGACCTACAGGTTGCAAATCGGAGATTCAGATCCAGAAATCACTCAAGAAGGACATAGTAGATAGAGAAGAGTAGGATCAACTTTTGAAGTTACAGAAAAGCCCAACTGGGTTGATTCGCCACTTCTAGTGAATGAGTCGGGCAGTTCTAGTCAACTTTCAAGACTTTGCAGATTCAGATACCCTTTTTCCATATTTTTGTTCTTGTATAGTTTTTCAAAAACTAGACTAATTCACCCAGCTTAGTGAATGAGTCCCAGTCAACAGTAAAAGTAGATTTTCTAGTGATTCAGACCTCCATTTAGCCATATCTAGTTTCCCAGGTGAACACCTTCCTGTCTTTAGCTTTCTGTTTCATTTCATTCATTTTCATAGGTCATTTAGTGTTAGTTTGCATTCAATTAGGGTTTAGTATTGCATCTTGCATTTCATTATCTTTTCCAAGTCTAAACTTGGTGGTGAACCCCTTTATAGTTTGCATTCAGCCCCTAGGACAACCTTGTTACAAGATTTTTTTACCTTTTGCATTGAGATCTTTAGGGTTACCCTTGAATGAAATTGAAGGAGTGGGTATGCTCTATGATCAAATCATATGATAGCATCATCCAACAAATTCATCATTTCATTTTGGCGAACCTGCATTTAGAACATTTCATTTTCTGATTTGAAGTGCATGAGCATCCTAGATTTAGTTTGCATTGACATTGCATTAAGACTTGCATTGGTTAACTTACATTATAGGGTTTCAAACTTTGCATTAGTGAGAGCTCATATAGCTTACATTTTTGCATCTAATTTCATTAAAAATCATTAAAAATATGCATTAGCATCTCAAAAAACATAAAAAGCATAAAATTCAATTAATTTTTTTCAAAATTTTTGAAAAAATTATCTCCTGTGACTCGTTCGCTAGCTTGGGTGAATTAGTCCCTTTGCATATTTTGCATTGCATTTTCTGGTATTTATAGTCTAGTTTCTAAGTTTCTATTTTCTGTTATTGTCTCTCTATTTTAGTTTCCAAAATTTTTGTTATAAACATTTCCTTGTTATTATCTTACATACATTTGCATTCATGTTGCATTTAGTAACCCTTGTATGAGTATTTGGTGTCCTATTGCTAATACTGTAGTGAGATGAAGTTCAAGAATCATGTCATCCTGTGATATCACAATCATTGTGGATCTTGGGTTGTCTAACTCTTTCACTCCTAGTATTGACACTAGTACACTAGATATGGATCAGGTGCCCCCTCAACAATTCCTTACCTTCAAGTAGTGTCATGCATGATGAAACAAGAGTTGATAATATTCCACAAGAAACCATCATTCAAATTCATGAAGATTTACCAAACCTACAACATTAAGTAAAAAATGACAACATTTCAACTACTGCAATCCCTACTATAAACAACATTCATCACATGCTTTAAAGTGAAGATGGCCTTGACCTTGTGAAAAACATAGTTCAAATCTTTGGAAAACACCTCACCTCAACCACTAGTTGCCCTTTACCTACAAGAAAAGTCACAAGCCAAGGAGGAACTCAAATTCCTCCTCCCACAACAATGGCCTCAATACCTACCTATACCAACCCACAAGTCACAACAACAATGCAAACAACTAGTAATGTGACTCCTTCCTTGGGTATTTCTGCTAGCATCCCTAGTTCTTTTGTGGCATCGCATGTTATATCTCCTACGACTTTACCACCCATAAGTGTTTCACTCACTTTTCCTTTGAACACATACACCCCCTCACCCTTTTCACTTTCATCTCATAACACAACCAATGACCCTCTCATTAACCAACTATTCCAAATTGTTTCATCCCTTCAAAAGAAAATCTCTACCATCAACCAAAATCAAAATGGCCCACCTACATATTATGTCAAAAGGAGTCCATTGTCCTTGGATATATTGCAAACACTAATGCCACAAGGAATAGAGGTGCCTAGATTTGAGAAATATGGACGAAAGGGAGATCTTTCTAACCATGCCAATTCTTACACTGCCTTATGTAGTGACTTTGTCCTCGATGATAAAATTTTGGGGTATGTGCAGGATCATCATGGAAAAAACAGGCTCTTAAGTGGCAAAAAATTAGAAAAATCAGAGTTAGGAAACTTCATGTAAAAATTTGAATAAGTTATCTATATTATTTCAAAAATATGTAAGAATAGAATTTGTATCAAATTGAATGTAGTTTCTAAACTACTAGGTTTGTTTAAAAATAAATAAAATCTATTTGGTGAAAATTTGAAATTTCAATGCAGTGGTACTTAAATTTCAGGGGAAAAATAAGAAGTAGGTGTTTGTCTGACCACACTAACCAAAATAAAATGATAGTATTTTTTTATAATATTTTAGATATAAGTAGAGGACTCATGCCTCGATGTGATGCATATTTTTTTGTAATTTTTTTCCAAGTAAATAATTAATTATGATTTTTATTACAAATTTTTTAAAAATATAAAAACTTCGTATGTGACCACCTTAACTTGGTCAAAACTTCATGAAATTCAATTTTTCTTTTTTTAATCCTATAATATGTGAAGCATAGAATATGGCATGTTTTGGATTCAAAAATGTGATCTTTGAAAGTTATAGATGTTTTTCAACAAGCCTATCAATTAGGACTTTAGTCGTAATTTGAATAGAAAATGAATAATAATTACTTATTAAATTCAAAGTAAAGCATAATTTATATCGGTGGAAAACTAAGAATCTCCTTTAAAAACCCTTTTTGTTTCATCAATTTTGGGTAAAAAAATAGTCATCAGCCACTTAACCATCATATTGCCACTTTTTGGCCCAACATGATCATGCGCATACCCTTTGGCAAGATTTTTCTTAGGTTGTTGAAAGACACCACCTTGGAATGGTTTTCTTCTTTACCAAACAACTCAACTCGTTCATTTGATGAACTTGTTTATAAATTTTTTAATCGCTTCCAAGTGCATATGACTACTAAAATGACCTTGGTCAATTTGATGAGATGTAAGAAAAAAGAAGAAGAAAAGATAACTGACTTTATCTCACACTATCAATCACTTTATTCCCAAATCGATGTCAAGGTTCTCGACCCTCACCTTCAAAAGATATTCATAGAAAATTTTCAAAGTAAGATTCAAGACAAGCTTACCATGATGAAATTCCCATCCTTTATGCACTTGTGTACTACTCTCCATGATTATCAAATTCAGTTTGTAGTCAAGATACAAAGTCCACTTCTAGCCGAACTAAGAAATATGAGCCTACAAACCAAAACAATTCCCAACCTTTTAGAAAGCAAAACAAAGGGTTCCTTCAATTCAGTCCCCCTTAACAAACAAATCCAACTACCAATAACCAAGTAGTTATTGTTAAATCCTTGATACCCTTTAGCTATGGGGACCCAAAAAATACAATTCACTCCCTTACTCGATACCCTTCATAACACAATGTCCCAGATTTTAGAACAACAAATGATTACCTTGCCTCCCGTCAAAACTCCTGATCCTAATAATCCTTTACCCTCGAGATTTAGATCAAATGCATATGGCCATTACCACTAAAAAAATGGACATGACACAAAACAATGCAAGAGTCTTAAACATCTTGTGGAAGACCTCATTGATTCCAATCGTCTCTCCATTGGAGGTTTTAGTGATCAAGGAAATAAGTTTGTTGCCCCTCCTAACTAGAACTTGCAAATTTTTATCAACCCCATGCCTAAACACAATATTTCATTTGTCAAAGCCAGCAAAACTACAAAGAATTATGTGATGAATGTTGACACAGATGATGATAAGAATGATCCTAATCAACATGATTCTATAAATAATGATCCTATGGATGAAATGGTAGGAGTGATAGATGTCAATCCTTATAAGGGAAAAACTAAGAATCCTCTTGACATTGATTTCTCCTCTAATGATATACTTAAACATGCATATGATGGTCCTATTTATATAGCTAGTTGTATCTATGACAAGCCCACTAATGGGATACTAATAGATCCCACCTGTGGAGAGAATGTGATCACCGATAAATTCTTACTTTTGCATGAGCTCTATCAAGACATATACAATAAACCGAAAGCATGGTTCAAGACACACAATGGGTTTACTTTCCTTATGATGGGATTGATCACCTTACCATTGCAAATAGGACATAAAAGATTAGATTTCTCCGTCTCCATCATCCTGCAGTTGGACCAATTTCATGTGAGGCTAGGCCACCCATGGCTTTGCTCCATGAATTTTGTTCCTTCAGTTGTGCATAAATGCTTAAAGTTTCCCTTTGACAATGACGTATTCACTGTCCATCGTAGTGGCTTTAACCCATTGTCCTCTAAAGGTAACTTTTCCTTAGATTCCTTTTGGAATGAGCCTATGGATCCTATTAAACCATGAGAAGAATTAGTTTTCTTGTCTTATCAAAAGTTCAAGGAAAAGAAGATAGCAAAACTATCCCTCTGAAACATGTCCCCACCCACCACCGAACCTACCATCCTAGATGAAACCATGCTTGAGCCTAAAGAAATTTTAAACAATCAAAACCAACCTAAGATAAAAACTTCACCTACCTCCTACAAATGACCAAGAGACACTAAAAACAACCCTGTCACACCTCCTAGAATAAAATAGGTTTACAAAGTTAAAGAGAAAGTGGTTGAACAATATCCCATGGTTCTTCTATTCCTCCCCTTAGGGAAGAAAAGCAACCTATGGTTGATCAACCTGCTCCTACACAAATACAACTTGATAACAAAACCAAAAGAAATAGAGTTGCTATAGAGCATAGGCATAGACGTCATACCCTTGCTCACAGGTTACATGAAGAATTAAATAAAGAAAATCAAAATCCAAACTTGTTGAAAGCAATGCATCACCAGTCTCCCCCTTCCTCGAAACAAAACAATCCAATACAACAACCACAACAAGAGTTGATCAACTCTTCCATGGACATTATCATTCAACCTCCTATTGTGATTAACTTAGATGATGATGACGAGGTTGCTAGAATTGATGAAGAGGTGCATAATGAACTTAATACATTATTTTCCTCTTCCTTGAGCTTAAATGACAATCCTCCTAAGAAGAGTGTGGAACTAGGTGCTTCTCCTAGTTCGACACTTTATCTCATCCCTTTGGCTAGTTTTCTACCTTCAGTATATAATGAACATGACTCAGAGGTAGATGACCTACTTTAGGTTGACTCACTTGTGCCTTACTAGTATTTTGCATTTTTGCATTTTCATTTTCTTTTTTGTGATTGCATGTGCATAATGTGATTCTTTGTGATGTTTTGTTTGATGTTATCTCTCTCTTTATGACATTCCTCTATTTGTACCTTCATTCTTATCTATGTGGTAAATATTTTATCTTTTCAATTTTTATATCTTTTTCATTTGTCTTGTGTTTTTCTTTTGGGGATGATGCAAGGCATCGAGACATTTATGTCTCTTCCATGTTGACCCAAAAGCTTTTCTTTTGATTTTCTCTTTTTTTATTTGTCATGTGTTTTCCTTTTGGGGATGATGCAAGGCATTGATACATTTATGTCTCCTCCATGTTGACCCAAAAGGCTTTTCCTTTGCTTTTTCTTTATCTCTTTTTCATTTTTCTTGTGTTTTCCTTTTGGGGATGATGCAAGGCATCGATACATTCGTGTTTCTTCCATGTTAACCCAAATTTTTTTTCTTTGTTTTCACTCTCTTTGTGTCATTTTTCCAATTTTGTGTATTTGGGGAGTGATGATAGTTCTGAGCTCTCTAAAAAGCATTGTAATAAGAACATACTGACCCCAAATCCATAGATCCCTTATGTGTTTGGTGTTTTCATTTTGGGGGAAACCCCTTTCTTTTCCTTTTCATTTGCATGACATAGCTTTACTTGAAAACATACGACTTGGCATATGACTTTCCAGGTTAGCTCTCATGTACTCTTCTTCATTAGCATTTATCATTTGCTACTTTAAAGTAATTGCTCGCAGTATGTTGTTAGAAATTTCTTTAAAGTAGGGGCATACATTGACATTATTCTTTTTCATGGTTCATGGTGCAGTCTTTCTACCTTTTACGATGCATTTTTCACTTTTTTGGATGACATTGGGTGTGATGTCCTTCAAGAGCATGATCTCTCTCAGCATATTACATTCCTCTTAGTGGCTTGATGTGACGCACTGCATCCCCTAAGTTGTGAATCTTTTATTCTTTGATTGGTCCTCTCTTGGAGACATTAGGAACAATGTTCCCTAAGTTAAAGACCCTACATAAACTAAGCAAGACTCATTTGGACATTCTTTACATTTTGTATTTTACACTTTACATTTATATGGACACCTTGCATAACACAACTTGCATGCCTATAGAGCCATCTTATTTGTTCATGAGCTCCAAGCATACAATTTTTTTCTTGTCTCATGAAGATCGGAAACTTTTTTTGTGTTGTGCCTTATTAAAGTTATCATGAGGTATAACTTTGGTTTGGTTTGAGCGGGAAGCTCGCCCAAGGAATGACTTTCCCCATAGCCACATGTGTGTGTGTGAGTGCATACCAACCATGAGTGTATGTTTCTCACCCTCTTAGGACTTTTCACCCAGTGGAAAGCCTAAAGTTTCATAACCTCACAGTGAGTATTTTTTTTTTAGACAAGAAACCTAGATATTATCCATAGTGTGTTGGACAAACGGTCGAATCTTGATCCCCCCTTTTCTTTTTCATGTTGTTTCATTTACTTTTTGTCTTTTACAGTGCATGCTTGTGCCTTGTTTCCGCTCTTTATCATTCCATGTTTGTTCCTTTGTGCTTATGTTGGTTTTCCATAGGACCTTGGGCTTTGGGGATTGTGCACCCACCTTTGTCATGGTTGTCCTATCTTACTAGCATTGGTATATTTGAACCCCCCTTGATCATTGCTTCATTTGGTCCATTTCAATGTGAGTTTGAAGCAAGTTCCTCCTCTCACTAAAGTGGGGGCTATATGTAATGACAAAAAAAGGTCTCCTTGACTTGGCCTTGATTTAGTGTTGTAATATGCCTAACATATTCACATTAGGCACTAGGGCCTTGTGAACTAAATAATCATCAATGGTACCTTTCTTAAGTGTTGTGAAGTGTTGTAACACACTTTCACACTTTCCTAAGGTCTTGTTAATGAAATATACCTAATTAACCTCTTTTTTTTACTTTAATCTTGCCTTATTTTAAAGTGTTGTAAAGTGTTGTAACACACTTTCACACTTTTCTAGGCTTTTCATTAATAATTGGGCTTTGTTATGCTTTAATTGGCCCTATTTTACATCCAAAAGCCTCATTTATGTGTATTTTTGAGGATAATCCTAACAAAACCATTTAAAACATCAAAATCTCAAAAACCCACCTCAAAAAGCTAAGGTGGGACTCATTTACCATTTTGGGCGAATGAGTCCCCTTAAGTGTGACCCATTCAGCTAGGGTGGTGAATGAGTCCCATTTAACTCAAAATAAAAATTAATTTAAATCCTTGGTGAGATTTTATTCTCCTAGATCCAATGTTGGCTTGTAGTGTTGTAATCTTGGGAATTGTTGCATAATTGAGTATAAATACAAGCTCCTTTCATTCATTTTACACCTAGCAAGTTGAATGAGCATTCTTATAGAAAGTTTGAGTTCACAAGAGTATTCAAGAGCATTCAAGGGCATATTTTTTGAGCATTTTAGAGCAACATTCAAGCATCAATCATCATGTCAAAGACTTCATGCATCATGTTTGTTATTGTGCTAACAATTGTGGTGTAGGATTTTGTGATTCAAACAAGTGTTTCATCCAAGATCTATCTCCTTCAAGCAAGAGTCAAAGTCTACATCCATTGCAGCCATTTCAAGCATATTTGCAACACCTTATTGCTAGGGTTTAGTGAGTTGCAACATTGTCATTTGTTCATTCTTCATTCTCCATTCTTATTTGATTTCATTTCAGGGGTTGATTTTAACAAGGGGTTTGAACAAGGAAAACCCCTATCCACTAATGCCACAACATTTTCCCCTCTCCTTTGTGTGCGATTTGTAGGTCTAGGTTGCAGATTTCCTAAGGAGCAACATGGGAGAAAAGTTGGGTTGGAGAACCTTGGAGAAGACGTATAGGTTGCAAATCAGAAATTTGGATTCAAAAATCACTCAGGAAGGACAAAGAAGACAGAGAAGAGTAGGATCAGCTTTTTAAGTTGCAGAAAAGCCCAACTGGACTAATTCACCACTTCTAGCGAATGAGGCCCAGTTCCAGTCAATTTTCAGGAATTTGCAGATTTCGATACCCTTTTGCCAAATTTATGTTCATGTACACAGGTTTTTAGAAATTGGAATGATTCACCCAGCTTGGAAAATGAGTCCTAGTTAGTAGTAAAAGTAGATTTTCTAGTGATTCAGACCTCCATTCAACCATCTCCAGTTTCCTAGGTGCACAACTTCCCGTCTTTAGCTTTCTATTTCATTTCATTCATTTTCATAGGTCATTTAGTGTTAGTTTGCATTCAATTAGGGTTTAGTATTGCATATTGAATTTCATTATCTTTTCCAAGTCTAAACTTGGTGGTGAACCCCTTTATAGTTTGCATTTATCACCTAGGACAACCCTGATACAAGATTTCTTTCCCTTTTGCATTGAGATCTTTACAGTTACCCTTGAATGAAATTGAAGGAGTGGGTATGCTCTATAACCAAAATCTTATGATAGCACCATCCCACAAATTCATCATTTCACATTAATTTTACAAGATTCAAATGCATGTAGTCCTACCTTGAAAATGCATTATTAAGAAGACTTAAGGGGTGCAAGTAGAAATTCATGTAGATGTTTTATCTAATTTTTGGTGTGTTACTAAGTCAAATCTTATAAAGCTGAAAAGAATTTTGGTTTTTATTCAGGGTCATATTTTAACTTATTCATGTCATTGCATTCATATATGTATTAGATGCTACAAATTATGTGCTATGAATATTGGTTATCTTGGAATGATTGTTTGGTATGTTTATAATTTTGAGAATATGTAATAAAATCTATTTTATTTATTTTGAATGTTCTCAATCCATTATTTCATGCATCTATGTTGTTTTTTACTAAAGGAATGAACCAAAAAAGATTAAAAAAAATAATATTATTTTATACCACACTTTTGATTATGGATGGTGTTTCCTCACCTTGACTAATGGATGGGGAAGAAAGGTACATCCTCATGGTGGGTTCAACCCTTCCTTGATCAGTGACAAGCAAAAGTATAATATTTTGGAGGATTGGCTTACAAAGTTGAGCTTGGACTTCTTCAAATATTATTTATGATGTACACTATTTTAGACCACTTTTATATGTGTGGTTGGTCATATGATCTATTATATTCTTATCATAAATGAGGTTTGTAGTTTTACCACTTGTATATCTTGTTTATGAGATGATTTTATCTTCACTGTTGAGTACTAGACATGTACTTGTGATAATTTCATACTATTACAATGTCATTATTGATGTACTTCCTTATTGTACTACTTGAGTGAGAGTTATATATTGTGTGGATTCTTATTGGATGTCACTTGCATTTATTACATACCATTGTAATTTTGTATTTTAATTTTATGATTGGAAGTTAATTAAAGTTTTTATAATTAATATTGTACTATTTTTTAAGGTCATTAATATTTTTATCTTGGGTTTTCTTTAGAAATTTAATGGTTTTAGTTTTCAGGTCATTACACCATTTAGTTGTAAGTGCATAGTTAAGGTGGAAATTGTAGAAAACCATATAGCCCTCCTTCTGACTTGATGAGCCTTCTATTATCTAGTGTTTGAAATGGATTGGATTGAAAGTATTAAGGAAGTCATATAATAACATCAAAATATATTCAAGTGTTTAGATTATTTTAGTAGTGCAACAAATAATTAAGTTGTCTATGAATGAATTACATTAAATTTTGTGTCTTGTCCTAAGATAAGGAAGACTCTATGATGTAGATGTAATATTTAACCAATACCAACAATAGTGTAGAGCTAACAACCTACCCAAAATTACCATCCCCTTGTGTATGAGTACATATATATATTTACCAAAATAATTTTGGGTTTACCAACATGATTTAAAGAACTTAATTTTTCCATAAAAAATATTCTAGAAGCATAATGAATCACTAGAGCATCATAAATAACATGATCATACCTAATTTGATCTCATCATAAATGTACATAGGAACTTCTATAAAATGGTTTTGTGATGCCAAGTGTGTCCCCTAAAGCCATGATAGTAATTTTATAAAGAAGGGTATCACCTAGTGGTTTTTTGTTGAATATTAATAAGTGAACAATGTTATAATAAAAAAACAATTTTCTTTCTCTCATTATTGATTTGATTTGATGAAAGGTCCTAGTATTTTATCATTTATAGATTTGAGATCAAGTTATAACTAGATTTGGAACCTAAGCAATAAGATATTTTCAAAATAACATTTCAAAGGTTAGGTATGGAAAAATTATATTTTTTTGGTTGTACCTTCTAGGGTGAGTGTCATACCAAACAAACAAGTCTAATAAATATCTTAATAATTCAATGGATAATTTTTTATAATATTTTAGATTATATTTTGGTATGTTAATAGAATTAAAAAATATTAAGAGTATATGAGTATTACTATAATTCCTTAGATAAAATTAGTATTGATCATTTTATAGAAGGAGATTCAATACTTAGGACATACTATGTTAGTTGATAGAATATTATTCAATGTAGTGAAGATACAAACCATAATATATTGGATTATGTTAAATCATGTTGTAGAATATATAGTATTTTGCATATTTTGAGATATTATCAAAGGTTTGTATTGAGAGGTGTCATACATATTGCATATTATAATGGTATATTATTGATTTAGTTTTAGGGTATCCCACTTAAGGTGCCACTTATGCCATGTGTTATTTATATTATCATGCATGCAAGATAATATACGATGTCATCCAATATGTGTAAGAGAATCATTAACATTTTAAGATGCATAAGATTCAAGATATTTGATGATATGTATAAGAACATGTTAGAAGGAGTTTACATAATGAACTACTGAAAATTGTGACCAACTTATGATGTTTAAGAATGACTCATGAAAATTATTTGAGGTGAGATAATGAGACTAAAATATGTTATGATGGATTTATGACCAAAAATTTAAATCATATTTTTATCACATTGACCATCATAGAGGAACCCATTGAATTTTATGTTCTATATTTGGATGTCATGTTTATCCCATGTAATCTTAGTCCATGGTTTTGTAAACTACTCATAGTTTATGGTTTCAAGTTCTATAATGTAGGTTTTTCATTGAATGAGATAAATGAGCTCTATAATTAAGGTTTTAAAAATAAGGTAGCAAGCTAAGGGATCTTGATATTGGGTGAAACTCCATGTTTAAGTGCACTTGAGTCAAATTAGTACTAGGATGGATTCAACCTCCGAGGAAGTTTTGATGATTCACTTTTGTGAGCATCACCTAGATGTAGCAAGTGTTTATTGGGCCATTTATTCTAGCCATAAATAAGTTTGTGTGAACCACTACTCATTAAATATAGGTTAATGAATTTGAATAAAAAACTATCAATTCAATCCTAATAAAACATAATAATTTTCTACACCATTAAAATACATCCTAATTGTCATTGGATGAGGTAAGGATGATTTAAAATGAATTTTTTATAGGTAACAACACTTGATAAATATATTACAAATAGGGTAACAAGCTAATTATTTTTTATTTTGGATGAAACTCCATGGATAATTGTGTTTGAGTTAGAGTAGTACTAGGATAGATGACCTCCCATGAAGTCCTTATGCTTTTCCCTTATGATCATCACTTAGATTTAATGGGGGATAAATGGACCATTCATGGTCATGAGAAATTATTTTATGTGAACTGCTACTCAAGAACTATGCCCGTTAATTAGTTTGACTCAAAAACTACATACTTGAATCCTAATAAAATATCAAAAAACTTTAAAATAAAAAAAATATATTGAAAGTGTTACATGTAATTAATTATATATCTCTACATTAATTTGATCAACCCTACAAAAATTCATGTCACACAAGTATTCTACAAACTAGAGAAACTTCAAAATTCAAGTTTCAACAAGGATGTCAATAGGGATATTCTATTACTCTAGAGAATGTTTATATTCATTGGACTAGCTAGTTCACACCTTTTAGATGTAAATTAGAAATCAATTTTTCTTTGAGAATTTTACAAATAATAGCTCTATTTTTTTAAATAAGAGAAGGTTCTTATGATAAAAAAAAGGATTTTGTAAAATACTTAATACTATGTGAAAATCACTAGGAAGATTTATAAAAAAAATCATGTGCAAGTGAAATAACCAATATTCTATTATATGTTACAAATTCTATACTGGATTCTTATTTTATAGGAAATAATAGGGTTAAAATTGAAGGAAAATACTTGAATGAGTTGTCATGTTTGAGTCACTAAGTTAGGAGATTAAGTAGAAGTTAACATAAATATGCTAAAATAACAAGTTACCTACTTAATTAAATATCTTTAAAATATGTCTCTCTATGTGACAAGACATGTCTACACTATACATCTAACCTAAACAATATTATCCTAAGTTATATAATAAGATAAGAAAGTTAACTAATGTGTACATATGATGAACTAATAGTTGCTAGCATTCAACCAAGACCACAATAGAAATATCCTAATTTATAGAGAACTAATTAAACAGAAATAGGTTTCCATCTTTTGGGAGATGGAATTGGACCTATTTCACACATTAATCATTAGGAAACCTAGATCCCTCAACCAAGTGACTCAATTGAGGGATGGACTAGGGGTTCCTACATTGATGGAAAATATATCCCTCTACATTTTTGCACTTAATTTGGGAATTATTGACATTAAAATAGACCTAATGTTACCTTGATCTAGTGTTGTAATGTGTTTTACACATTCACATGAGGTTTAGGGCCCTTTTAAGCTAAATTTACCTAATTTTAACTCAATTTAGTGTTGTAATGTTTATTCATTTACACCTTCACATTAAGTTTTGGGCCTTTGTAAAATAAATGTACCTAGTCGTTCCTTATTTAGGGTGTTGTAAAGTGTATCCTAACACTTTCACACTAATCTAAGGCTTCATTAATAAATTGGGCTTCTTTATGCCTTATTTGGCCTTATTTTGCATCCACAAGCCTTAATTAATGCATCTTTTTGAGGATAATCTTGAAATATATCTAATGACCAATCAAAAATTAATTTTTTTGGATTGTATGGTCTAGATTTAGTGATTTGGGACTCATACACCACCTTGGGCGTATGAGTCCCACCTAATTTTTGGGGCCCTGATCCTAATTTCACATCAATCTAAGCATTTCTTGAAAAATGTGTCCCAAAGCCTAGCCTAATGGGACTCATACACCATAATTGGAATATGAGTCCCATGTGGCTTAAACCTAAATTAAATTCAAATTCTTGGTGATATTTTATTCTCCTAGATCTAATGTCAGCTTCTAGTGTTGTAATTTCAAGAAATTTAGCATAAACAAGTATAAATACAAGGTTATTTCACTAATTTTCACCTAAGAATTTCAAGAGAGAATTCACGAGAAAGTTTGTGGTTATAAGACTTCACAAGAGTATTCAAGGACATTCGATAGCATATTTAAAGCATTCAAAGGAAAATTTCTTCATTATTTGTTGCAACAATTCAAGATCCATCATCATGTCAAAGACATAGTGCATCAAGCATGTTGTTGAGCTAATGTTGTCGATGTAGCATTGAAGATCCATTTGCAAGAATTGTTCCACATCCAATTTGAGATCAATATCTACATTCTTCATGGCCACTTCATTTTAGTTTGCATATTTGTATTCCAAGACATCATCCTAGGTATCATCATTTCATGTTTCATGTCCTTATTTCATCGTTTCATCATTTGGTTTGATTACCTAAATGGGGTTTGACCAAGGAAAATCCATATTCCCTAACAAAAAAACACTCTTTCTCTCTCTTTGTGTGATTGCAGGTTTATAGGTTGAAGAAGTGGATTTGAAGCCTTCAAAAGTATCAAGATTGCAAAGTTGTAAAATTTGTCATGTAAAGTTGTCAAAGCTCACATAAACTCATATCTAGAGCACGATATCCAACCTATCTACATGAAACCAGTGGGAAAAGGTTTATTTGATCCATCTTCAAAGCCTCACAAAGTTTCGCTTCATAATTCTACTCCTGGGAAACTTCGTGACAAAACGGGACTGATATGCCACTTGTGGCATATGAGCTTTAGTATACCTAATTTTTGGTGTTTTCTATATAGATCTTGATTAAGCAGTTCTAGATTCTTGTTTCCACCTACAAACCCTAGTTTGGGACTAATATTCCCAACTTGGTGTATGAGTCCTAGTGTGCATTAAATTTAGTACTTTTAGCATTTTTGGTCTCCATTCAAGCTTCTACTAGTTTCCAGGTGCACCTATGTACTTTTCCAGTTTGATTTTATATTTTACATTTATTTCTAGGTCATTTATTGAAGTTTTCCACATCATTAGGTTTGATAATTAGGTCTTGCATGTTGCTTGTCTTTCCAAGCCCTAGCTTGGTGATGAACCCTCTTTTAGTCCTTAATCACACCCTAAGATACCTTATTGCAAGATCTCTTTCCCCCTTTCTATCTTCGGATTGAGATCTCTAAGGTTTCCATGAATGAAACTTGAGGGAAATAGGTTTAGGTCCTAAACCCTAGCTCGTGCCCTATCTCCCACAAAGGGGATAGGGTGGCCTACTTCTATCATTTCAATTCCTTTGTGTGATTAAATAGGGGATCGCCATTAAATGAAGCTTCAAAGGAGAAATGCAAACACTTAAGCACAAAACCCTAGAAACTTGAAATCATGAAATCAAATTGATAAACACAACGAAACAAAAAAGTACTTGGAGGATTAGAGAGGCTAGAACAAGATTTTTGAACCTTGGAAACTACTATTTTAGATTGCATTGGGATTAATGTGCTAGGTTGGGTGATTTAGTCCCACTCTAGGGCTTTTAGGACATGATTTTGGATTCTCTGAGAGTTGATAAGGATCTATTGAGCAATGATTAGAAACTGTAATGGGACTAATATGCTAGGTTGGGTGTATGAGTCCTATGATGCAATTTTTTAGGATCTTTTTGAATATTCCAAACCTAGATCTGACAATGTTGAATGCTTTATAAAGGCTATATCAGGGACTAAATCACCAGATTGGGTGAATGAGTCTCGTTCACATAAATCTAGAAAAAACACATCACAAGAGATAGAAAAATGTTGTTTTGTTAGTGGATGGGTGTCTACCTCAATCAAACCCCATTTGGGTAATTAAACTTTGAAATAAATTGAAATAACATGACATAATGATGAATGAACAAATGAATGTAACAACTCACCAAACCTTGTTGAATCCTTGGAGTGTAGATCTGCAACTTGCACGAATTGGCTTCAATGGATGTAGATCTTGATTGAATGAAACTTGATATGGTTTTGAATGCTTGAACTTGGATAAAAAAATGCTACATCAACATGTTAGCTCACAAACACACATGATGCATGAAGACCTTGACATGATGCTTGACTCTTGAATTAATGCTCCAAAATGCTTGATAATCAACTCTTGAATGCTCTTGAAAATCTATTTTGAAAGCTCTAGGTCTATATGAAACTCTCTTGATTGAAGATTCTTAGTGAAATAATGATTTGAAACCTTCGTTATATAGGAATTCCATCTAATTTACCATTTATTAGATCCCAGAAGCTTTCATTCACAAAATTTGAATTGAAAACCCTGATTTCTCTCTCAAAACCTTAAAAAGGCCCCAAATGGGACTCATACGCCCAAGGTGGTGTATGGGTCCCTCCTAGGGGGACTCATATGCTCAAGGTGGTGTATGGGTCCCACTCTAGATTTTCAGGGTGAGAGAATGTTGGGGAGTTAGAATATTAGTTGCATTTGTTGAATTTGTTAGGATTTAAATCAAGATAAGCCTTGGGATACATAATAAAGGGTATTAAGGACCTATTAATGATGATTTGAAGGTCATGAATGCAAGAGGGAAAAAATGTAGTGTGAAAATGTAAATAAATACATTTTACAACACTAAATTAAGGTAAAATTAGGTCCATTTTAACTAGGAGGACCCAAACAAGTGAGAAAACATAAAGGGATACATTTTTTCATCACTACATTTAGCCCCCATTTTAGTTTGAGGAGGAACTTGCTTCAAACTCCCACTAAAGTAGACAAATATGCATCAAGAGGGGTACAAGTGTATCCATGCTAGTGAGATAGGATAGCAATGATCAAGAGGGTTGTGCAAGCCCCTAGGATCAAGATCCTATGGTAGACCAACATAGGTACAAAGGAACACACATACATGAATGATGTATGAAGAAACAACAAGGTACAAGCATACACTGTCAAAGACATAAAGAAAGAAAAATAAAAATAACAAGGGTGGATCAAGCCTCAACAATCTGTCCAACACAATGTTGACCAAGTCTAAGCTGTTTGTCCAAAGAAATGTTTACAAGTGGAACAAAATGTCCACTATGCAAGAAAAATGCGCACTCACAAGGGCTAGTATAATCTGATATCCACTAAGTGAGCCCCCAGAGACACATACACACATGGCCGGTATGTGCTCACACACATAAGAAAGTGGCTATGGGAAAGTAATGCCTATGGTCAACTCCCATACGTACTAACCATACCAAAGCTATCGCTCTAATAACTTCAATAAGGCACCACAAAATGAAACTTTGAGCTTATGAACAACTTGCAAGTAAAGATTTGTTTAAAGGGAATTTGCTTAGTTCATGTAAGGTCTCTTCTTAGGGAACATTGTTCCTAATTATGTCTCTAAGAGAGGAAAAATAAAATAAATATCACACTCTCAAATGAAGTCAAACCCAATAACGCCACCAAGAAAAAGACACATCACAATCTAAGAAATAAAATCTCACAATGAAACATGAGAAATGTCTAAAGCTAATGTAAATGTATGTCCCCACTTGAAAGTGATTGCTAACACCATTACTGTGAGAAATCTACTTTAAAGTAGCCAATGAAGAAGACATGATAGCTTATTTAGATTGCCCTATGCCAAGTCATATGTTCCCAAATGAAACTACATCATGAATAAAGGGTTTCCCCCAAAATGTAATGCTAAACATAGAAAGAAAATTACATCACATGTGAACCAACTTAAGGAATGTCATCCAAATCCCAAACTTTCTCTTATATATATACATGGAAGGTGATCAACTAGCCAACATAGAAAAAAAAAGTGGCATACGAGGACAAGGGTACCTAACCCCTCACCCCCACATAGTGCAAGAAAGGAATGAGCTGATATGATTGATGAGAAACTTTAAAATTAGTATCAACAAGGTGTTTCAACACAAGGAAGAGCACAAAAATCCTTAAGATGTTGAATTTTATCACTCAAAGCTTTACATTCATTAGTAGAATACCATGAACTCTATGATATGCACAAAATGAACTTGCAATATAGAATTCATTTCTTGTTCTTGGAGGGAGAGATATCAAGAAATCTTGGAGGAGTCTTGACAAGATACTCTCTTGATTAATAGTAGAATATGTCCCATTATTTTGTGAAAAAGATATATCTTGCTTAGTACAAGGTGTCATACTTACACAAGACTCTTTAGGTTGTGAGATTTTGTGCTCTCCTTTATAGGAGGGTGTAAAATCTAACAAGTCTGAATCATTAGTGTTTTGTGTGATGAAATTTGATATTAAGCAAGGATTTATTTGATTCTATCATTTCTTTCAAAGGAAAATAACCAAGACCACTATTGGTTCCTTGTGTGTGAGGCTCTATGAGGATGCGAATACCTTGTTCTCTAGCACCACATCCTTCTCCGCTATAACCAAGTTGTGTCATAAGTTCATAACCTCTTCTATAAAGACTGTTCATTTATGCTAGATTCAATGGTTGCTCATAATCAACTTCATAAAAAAAATTGTGTAATTTGATTCTCTTTTAAACTGGTTGAGGTGGATGCTTTCAAATATTGTGTTGAAATTACCACTTTTTATTTTCCCTTGTCAGATTATTTTGTTATGATCTTGTGTTCACCCATGAATGTAGGTTTGAAATCTAAGGAACCCCAATCATCTTCCAATAACTTCGTAGCATCTTCATTATGCTTTTCTTTTTCTTTTTCTTGCACGGGTTCTACTTGTATAGTTGGTGTTAATTTTTCCAAAGTATTTTCCTTGTTTTTCTCAATGTTCAAACAAATTTCTAGTTTAGGGTTGGCTTTAATTGTATACACTTTTTTGTTGTAGACATACTTCATTATACGATGAAGAGTGAAGGAACAACATGCATCTCATGAATCCATGGTCTTCCTAAGAGAATATTGTATGAAAGATCATGAGCATAACATGGATAGGAGTTTGTAATGTAACTTTTTCAACTCTAATAGGTAATGTGATCACTCCAAGAGGTTGTTTTCCTACATTTTCAAATCCTTGAATCAATAAGGAATCAGGTTTAATTGTGATGCTTATCCAAAAGCGTTACACTACACACATTAAGAGTTGAGTCATTGTCGAAAAGGGTTTGATTTATCCCTGTCTTATTGTATATAGCTATTATCATGAAAGCTTCATTCTATTTTTTCACTTCCAAAGGAGGTAGCTCACTTTGGTAGAAAAAAATGTTCGCATTCATTCCTTGAATTATGGATGCTATGTCATTTGGTTGCACATTAGGAGGAATAGGAACTTGTTGTAAAGAACATTGAATCATGTTATTATAATGAGGGGAGGCATGAATAAGATCCCATAAGGATATTTTAGCAGGAGTATTCTTTAGTTTCTCAACAAGATCATACTCGAAGTTCCATTATGTAAAGGAAAATGAGGGGCACTAGCCAAGATAGGTTGAGGTAATGGGTGAGATATTAGAGTTGTTTGTCTTGGTTGCAGATTGTTTCTAGTGTTATAAGTATGAGCAAAAATATTATAATTTGATTGCTGCAAAACATTATTCTTAGGTGGTTAAAAAATGAGGACAAGTTTGGTTTGAGTTTGTGGTTGGTTTGAGGGTGGGTAAAGGATAATTTTAGGCTTAGGAGAGTACTTCAAGGGATATCTAATGTGCATAACCTCAAAATATTTATCCTTATTTTCATGATCTCTTAGTGAAGGAGAGTTCAATATCATTACATAATCTTCATCTAAGGCAAAACAATCACTATTGTCAATGTTGTAATTTTCTTGCACCATGATATCTTCCCTAGTAGGAGAGTCTTTAGGAGAGCAAAAAATTAGACATTTGTGACATTAAAAGTTTCGTTCCTCTAAAATAACTTCATCACAAGTAGGGGAGTCATCTATGGTTGGATTTTCTTGCTTATCAATGATGGTATCCTCTTGTTCAATGATGTTTTTCCTAGCATAAGACAAAAAGTAGGATTCTCATGGCACTCAATGATTGGATCATCTAACACCAAAATATCTTCATCACAAATAGGAGAGATATTAGGAGAAGATCGAATTTGATTGTCATGATTGTCCACTATTTTATTCTCTTTCATTAGCATAGTCGCATAATTGGGAGAGGTGGAAATTTTCTTGGCATACATAGAAAGATGTACGATACTAACATTGTTTGATAAAAAATGAAAAGTACTTTTAACCATCTTATGCAGTGCTTCAAGAATGTAAACAATGTATATCCAAAGATGAAAGGTAATTTTATCCAATTTATGCGCAACTTTAAGAATGCAAACAATGTGTATCCAAAAATGAAAAGAACTTTTATCGAACTTATGCAAAGCTTCATGAATGTAAACATTGTGTATGCAAAAGTGAAAAGTACTTTTATCCATATTATGCAAAGTTTTAGAAATGTAAAATTGTTTAGATCTAATGATTTTTGCTATTGAAATGATTTTGGAATGATTCAAAAACGACTATACTAAATAGATTTTCTTGACCTAGATGCATAAAACAGAAGTTTCTGAAACTTTCTAGATTGATTCTATAGGTTACCAACAAACCTAGGAAGTACATAAAATCACCAGGAAGCTTAGAAAAGTTGGTTTTTGTGGGCCTCCAAGTACTCATTCACCCAAATGGGCATATGAGTCCAACTTCTAAAGGGTTTTTGACAATTTCAGATAGTGAAAAATAGAGAGCATAGAATACCCAAAAATCTGGGGAAAAGAATTGTATTGGGACTAAATCACCCAAGTGGGAAAAAGAGTCCCAAATTAGGGTTTTTAAACCTAAATCAACAAATTCTAAGTTTATTTTAATGTGTCTAGTTTGTATGTTTAATTGACTATTTGCAATGACAGATTTCCAGTGAAATTGAATGATTCAAAATACAAAAATGCAACCTATATGCAGTTTTCACTATTGCAAGATTTAGAAGCCCTAAATATAATTTAACTAATGCAAATCTAATGCAAATTTAATGCAAACTAGATTTAGGACTGTAATGTTCTCCAAATCAAAAATTCAAGGGTCCAAAAGATGGGTTCACCAAAATTATTAAATGGAAATAGGGTTCCACCTTTTGGGAGATGGAATTGGACCTATTTCACACTTTAATCATTAGGAAACCTAGATCCCTCAACCAAGTGACTCGATTGAGAGATGGAATAGGGGTTCCTTTGTGTGATTAAATAGGGGTTCACCATTAAATGTAACTTCAAAGGAGAAATGCAAACACTTACACACAAAACCCTAGAAACTTGAAAGCACAAAATTAGAATGATAAACAAAAATGTACCTAGAGGATTAGAGAGGACAAAATAGGATCTATAAACCTTGGAAACTAGTTTTTCAGATTGCATTATGAACGATATGCTAGGTTAGGTGATTTAGTCCCACTCTAGGTTTTTCAAGACAAGATCTGGGATACTCAGAGAGTTAATCAGGATTTGTTGAATGGTGATAAAAACTGTAATGGGACTAAAATGCCAGGTTGGGCATATGAGTCATACTATGGGAGTTTTTAGCATCTTTTCAAATATTCTAAACCCATATCTGACACTGTTGAATACTATCTAAAGGCTATATCAGGGACTAAACCGCCAAGTTGGGCGAATGAGTCCTAATCACATAAATTTGCAAAACAAACATCACAAGAGAGAGAAAAATGTTGTTTTATTTAGTGGATGGGGGTCTACCTTAAAGTCAGACCCTATTTGAATAATTAAACTTTGAAATAAATTGAAATAACATGAGGGAATGATGAATGAACAACTGAATGTAACAACTCACCAAACCTTGTTGAATCCTTGGAGTGTAGATTTGTAACTTGTATGAATTGGCTTCAATGGATGTAGACCTTGATCATGAAACTTGATATGGATTTGAATGCTTGAACTTGGATCACAAATGCTACATCAACATGTTATCTCACAAACACACATGATACATGAAGACCTTGACATGATGCTTGACTCTTGAATTGTTTCTCCCAAATGCTTGATAATCAGCTCTTAAATGCTCTTGAAAATCTCTCTTGCTTGAATATTCTTAGTGAAATAATGATTTGAAACCTTAGATATATAGGTATTCCATCCAATTTACCATTTATTAGATCCCAACTGCTGACAATCACAAAATTTGAATTGAAAACCCTAATTACCCACTCAAAACCTTTAAAAGGACCCAAATGGTACTCATACACCCAAGGTAGGATATGGGTCCCACCCTACATTTTCAGGGTGGGAGAATGTTAGGGGTTAGAATATTAGGTGCATTTGTTGAATTTGTCAAGATTTTAGTCAAAATAAATGTTGGGATACATAATAAAGGGTATTAACAACCTATTAATGATGATTTGAAGGTCATGAATGCAATAGGGCCCGAAACTTAGTGTGAAGATGTAAATAAATACATTTTACAACACTAAATTAAGGTAAAATTAGCTCCATTTTAACTAGGAGGGCCCAAACAAGTGAGGAAATGTAAATGGATACATTTTCCATGAACACTACAAGAACAATGAGCCATTTATATTTTATTTCGATGCTCATTTGATGGGAACCTATGCTCCATTTGAGACTATAAGTATTCTTATCAATAGGATTAATTATATATGTATGGTTGAATTCACTATTGAACAAGAGGAAACTAAAAAAAAAAACTAAACCTAAACCAAAAAATATTAAACAAACTAATGATATATGTGCATATTTGACATTTGATTTGGTGATCTTGATGCTATCAAATGGAAATTTTAATAGATTTGAAGTTCAATTTGAGAGAAAAAAATATTGCTAGATGTTTAGATGAAAATATTGAAGAAGATTTTTCAAACATAAAATTTATTCATTTGACTATTGGTATGGAAAACCTGCTAGTATTAGAGATACCTAAAAATTAGGGGATTCTACTAGTGGGCTTAAATCTCCATGGTAGTGTGTGCAAGTGTTATTACCTCTAAATATGCGAAAAAAGAAAAGAAATGAAAAGTAACAAATAGTAGACCACCTTAAGATTGGGCTACGTTGAACAAAAACAAAAGAAAGATAAAGAAATGATTATACCTTTTATCTGTGTTGATCTCCTTGGTTGGCCCTTAATTGAAGTTTGAGTGTGTGCTCCTTTGATGGCAATGTGATGAAAAATGTATGCAAGGTGATTAAGATGTAATGGAAGATGCAAATGATGGAGGTGGTATGTGACAAGATAAGCAAAATAGATGCAAGAGGATGAGACCTAAGTATTCAAGTTCTTGAATGCAAAAGAGCTGCTTGATGATGGCTTGAGAGTTTGAGTGTGATAAAATGCCTAATGTGTGATTAGCCCAAATGAATGAGAGGAGAGGCATTTTATAGGAAAAAGTGAATTCTCTAGAGAATTCAACAGTCAGGATTGAGCCACCATGGCCAAGATGGATGGCTATGGTGAGTAGAGGACTCGCAAGCCCTCACATCTTGCCATGTGGAATATGAAGTGTCAAAAGGACATGGTGAGATGGAGAGGGTACAAGTGAGCTAGAGGAAGGAAAATTACCTTGAAAGTACCTTGGAAGGGGAGAAGATCTCCTCAAAAAGGAACTTCTTGTCCCCAAGTAAGAATGATGGTGACATGTGAGGAATTTTAGAATTCCTCACACATCATCATGGGGAAGAGAGAAGTGGTTGGGATAATAAAAGTGAATTTTAAATTCACATGATTGGGAATATCTCATGGATAAGACAAGCTTCCCAAAAAGTAGGACTTTGATCCTTGTGAGTGATGTGACAAGTCAAAGATCCTCATGGGGAAGAAAAATTCATTGAAGGAATAAATGTGAATTTTAAATTCACATGGGGAAGAGGTCAATGCCAAATGAAGAAAGTGATGATGATAGTTGACTTAGAGGACATGCCAAAGATGGGATGTGATTAGACTAAGGTTGTGCAAATACATGATTAAGAAGATTAATGAAGGATTAGAGACAAGTGGTTAAAGTTAGAGGATATGACATTAATCCCTGATTAAGGGTGGGGTATGTGCAGGATCATCATGGAAAAAATAGGCCCTTAAGTGGAAAAAAATTTAGAAAAATCAAAGTTAGGCAACTTCACGTAAAAATTTGAATAAGTTATCTATATTATTTCAAAAGTATGTAAGAATAGAATCTATAGAAAATTGAATGTAGTTTCTAAAATTCTAGGTTTATTTAAAAAAAAAAAAATCCATTTGGTGATAATTTAAAATTTCAATGCAATAGTACTTAAATTTTAGGAAAAAAAAGAAGTAGGTGTCTGTCTGACCACCCTAACCACAGTAAAATGATAATATTTTTTTATAATATTTTAGATATAAGTAGAGGACTCATGTTAGGATGAGATGCATATTTTTTTATAATTTTTTTCTAAGAAAATAATTAATTATGAATTTTTTATTAGAACTTTTAAAAAATATAAAAACTCGTATGTTTGACCACCTTAACTTGGTCAAAACTTTATGAAACTCAATTTTTTTTTAAATAATCCACTAGTATGCAAAGCATAGAATGTGACGCATGTTTCAGATTCAAAAAATGTGATACTGTTTGAAAGCTATAGATGTTTTTCAATCAACCTATCAATCGAGACTTTAGTTGTAATTCAAATAGAAAATGAATAATAATTATTTATTAAATTCAAAATAAAGCATAATTTATATTGGTGGAAAGCTGAGAATCTCCTTTAAAGCCCCTTTTCATTTCATCAATTTTGGGTTAAAAAAAGTCACCAGCCACATACCCTACACATACCCATTATATCACCATTTTTTGGCCCATCATGATCCTGCACATACCTAGTGTGCACATCCTAATCATGGATTAATTAAACTAATCTAGATTAGAAGAGGATTATAGAGGATGTGACAAGGAGAGAGAAGAAAAGGAATTAAAAATTGATTTAAATTTAAAAAGGTTAAGTGACTAAATTAAATAAATTGAGGCATTTATTTAATTTAGAGAGGAAAGGGTAAAGTATTTAATTATTAAATTAAATATTTTAGAAACTTTAAGAAAAGGGGGAAATATTAATTAAATTCATTAATTTATTTAATATAGATGAGATAGACAAATAAAAGAAGTGAATTTGACCTTGTGGGAGTGGTCAAATTTGGATGTCTACATTTTTCCCATCTTCAAAATATTGCTAGAATAACAGTGTTTCAAAGAAAAATAAAATGTAGATGACTCGATAGAGGAAGTGACTAGAAAATGATGCCCCGGCATGGGAGAAGTTGCATGAGCTAAATGGAGGGAAATGAAGGGAGATGCCCTAGTTTAATAGGGAAATGATGGTGGCAGAGGAACGAAGGAAAATGGTATGGTATGCCCCCTCAAGAGGGTAGATGCGGAAGAGAAAGGGGCCCCAAGTGACTTCTCAATATGAAGAAACAAAAGACACCAGTAGATAGAGCTCGAGAAACTATGAAGATTGGCTTTTGAACGAAGTCAAACAAACATACGGTGTGCAAATGGTGGCCCGCAGAAGATTGAGAATTAATTAGGGCCTAAAATGGTTAAATAAAAAGTAAAAATACCCCCCCCACTTAAAAGCAATTTAAAAATGGGGGGAAAATTACTTATAGTAATTTTAGAGTTACTATTCCTTGTTTGCACACCTGGCAGTTGAAAGAGAGAGAGAGAGAGAGAGAAGAGAGGAGAAGAAGGAGCTGAGGAGACGAGGATGTTGGATGACTATGATGACGACATGATCCATCGATTGGATAAGGTATGAGTGTTCTACCACTGACACACAGTTCCACACCAGGTTAGGTTCAAAACCCTCTTAGTGATTTTAAGCATTTTGTATGATATTTTGAAGTTTTTATGCATTTTTAAATCATGGGTTTTAGGATGGGGTTAGTTTAGAAAAATGGGTTGGGGACAAAATTGGGATTTCACCAATGGGGTAGGTAGAATAGTTGGGTAGAGGCAATGGGAAGGGGGGAGATTTTCCCACTTAGCAGGTAATTTTTTTTCGAAAACCAAAAAAAAATGCCTAAAATGAGCTGGGGGGAAAGAGGGAAGGGTGGGCTTTCCCTGGGATGGGCTTGGGATGAGCCCGCCCAGAAGAAAAGCAGGTTTCCCACTAAAGGAGTGGCCATGCCCCTAAAGGGGCGATGGTGCCCCTAAAAGGGATGACCTCACCCCCGAAGGGGCGGTGGTGCCCCAAAAGGGGTTGCCCCACCCTCTAAGGGGAGATGGCGCCCGAGAAAGGGCAGCCGCACCCCAGAAGGGGTGACGGTGCCCGAGAAGGGGCGGCCCCGCCTGGAAAAGGGCGAAAGGGCTGGACAAAGAAGAGAAGAAGGGGAGGAAAATTGGGAAACTTGGTCAAAAGGGGAGGGAATAACTAGTTAGAAGATAACCCAGGGCTGGGAAATGATAGAAAGGATGAGAGGATTGACATATTGATGTGATATGAATGCAGTAGTTTGAGAGGCTAAGAACACGAGAGAGATGGTCTGAGATACTATAGGAGACGTTGAGAGCGATGAACAGAGCTTATCATGAGGCTTTGTCATAGGGAAGATTGCTACACCTGAGAGGATATCCTACAATTAGAGTACATCGAGCTATGCTGATAGTGCTCATAGAGAGGTGGGATTTTTCAACCTTGACATTTCATCTCTCGATAGGGGAGATGACGGTAACTCTAGAGGATGTATGGTGTATACTAAGGCTCCCTATAGCAGGGTGCCTAGTGAGCACAATGACATCATCGGGGGAGGAGTTGGATTGGACGATGTCCATGTTGTTCGGGTGAGATAACCTTCCTGTGTAGAGGAAGGGGTTAGATGTGGATCGATGCTTGACAGTGGGGGTGCCACCACTACCACTTTATCTATGTGGGTTTGTTAGTAGGCTATTGATACCAGATCGAAGCGGGTGTTTCTGCAGCCTAAGTTATATGGAGGTGATTCAACATATTGTTGAGGGGAGAGAGGGGCAGTCTGCATGGGGGACATGTGTGTCAGCTTAGTTGTATAGGGATATGCACTTTGTGTGCTATTGAGGGGGGATCAACTTGATGTAGGTGATCCTACTATAGGTATGGGCCTAGGAGCATATTAGCGTGGCAAGGCCATGAGTGGTGAGAACAGGGACTGAGGATGAGACAACACTAGTAGCATGGTGGTATAGCTTGGAGTATGGTTGGGTGCTTCATTATGATGGCCTCAGGGATCTAGACAGTTGGAGGAGGACAATAGATGACCTATAGGAGGATCAGATAGTGTGGAGGTTGTATATGACATGGTAGTTTACTAGGTGGAGGGGAGAGGAGGTGAGACACAAAGGTTACTTATTAACTAGATGTTACATAGTCAGGAGGGAGCCTCATATAGTAGAGGCACACAGGTCGGACAGGGTCACCAGATAGTTTGGGATACCGTAGGAAATTCCCCATGCACCAGAGAGTTTCAGGCAGATCTTGCGAGAGTGACCATGGAGAGAGCCGATTTCACTTGAGTTCGCGAGGGAGCATTGGGCAACATTACAGCTAGTACCCTACCTAGGTAGGATTGGAGGGGAGGTAGAGGTAGGAGTGATGTGTCGATATGCCACATGGTTTTGCAATAGTCAGTGGCATAGGATTATGTCGAAGGAGCCCATTACAGAGGCACTCGGCTTTGGGCTAGAATGAGATGAGGCTGGTGGCATAGAGGAGAGGTTAAGAGGTGGTTAGGGTGGCATGATAGCAGGAGATAGGAAAGGAGGATGCAAGGGACGTAGGACAGCCAGTGAGGGCGGCAAGGAGGAGGAGACAACGGAGGAGGGAGTGGGTGGTGATCGAGCAAGAAAGAGAGGGTCTCGACGTGGAGGGGAGGGATGAGAGAGAGGAGCCCAAGGAAAAGGCGAGGGCTGCAGGATAGTAGATGAGGGCAAGGAGGAGACAGTTGAGGAGAGTTCAGGTGGAGAGCGAGGCCAAGCAAGAGCGCGAGGAGTGTGATGTAGAGATGATGGATGAGAGGGATGAGCGTGAGGTGGAGGAGAGGGCCACAGGATAGCAGATGAGGGTAGGGATGAGGAGGAGACAGCAAAGGAGAGCTCATGGGGAGATCAGGGCTAAGCAGGAGCATGAGCCATAGGAGGATGCTATGGAGGTAGACGATCTCATAGTGGAGTCGTTGGTGGCAATACCATATGTACCACCTAAGGACCCTACTGTATTATTGAGGGGGGCCCAAGCAAGACTATGGATGACAGAGAAAAAATTGAGAATTGTGAAGGCTAAGGTGTGCAAACTTGGGGCTAAGAGGAGTAGGCTACAAGCAGATATAGCAAGGATACAAGCAGAGGCACAAAAGGATTATGGATTCATGTTTGACCACTTATCCTCACAGCTTTAGGATGTGGAGAGGGAGAGAGATGACTTGCTTACAGATTTGCAAAGAGGATGTGATGAGTTGGCCAGAGTGAGTTGGGATAGAGATAGATTATAGGCAGAGATGACCATATTATAGGCTAGAGGTTAGCAGGAGCCTGAAGAGGTAGTAGACTAGGTATCAGCAGAGGTTGGGCAACAAGTAGAGAGGGAGATGGTAGAGTTGAGGGTACAGGTTACAAGGCTACTGAGGGAGGGGGTTGAGCTGAGGATGGAGTGAGATAGGCTAAGGAGGGAGCGATAGGAGTTCCAAGATAGGGTATTTGTAGTAGAGGCAACACTTGGGGATATAGGGTTGGTGCTAGCGAGGACAAAGGCAACAGAGGCCCGGGTGGAGGTTTTGCAGAGAGAGGGACACAACACAAACATAGGTGCAGGCTCTCTAGGGTGAGAGGGATACAACAATGACACAAATACAAACTTTATGATGGGAGAGGGATGTAGCACAAAGACAAACACAGGTTATGCAGGGGGAGAGGGATGTCACAGTGGCATGGGTACAAGCACTGTAGAGTGGTAGTGGTGAGATAGGGATAAAGATACAAATACTACAAGGAGAGAGAAATGTCGCAGAGGCACGAGCACAGACTGTGAAGGAGGATAGAGATACAGTGAGAGATCGGCTATAGGGAGAGATTTCTCAGCTATAGTTAGCCTAGGAGGCATGGGCACAGGAGAGGAGGGTCATCACTAGGGATCGAGACATATATAGACATGAGAGAAATACAACCTGATATCAGGCTGATGAGCGAGACAAGCATATGAGGGAGGCAGCCTTCTATATGGTCACTTATCAACATGTGGTTCCAGATCTGGCAGAACACACATTTCACTATGTCCAATAGGCTTCTCAGATACATGCACCATCCCAGTCACTGGGGACACAGACCCGAGGATACAACGATTCTCAGGCAACCCCCCCTCGCAAAGGGTTGGTGCCCAACTCTCCATAGAGGTCAAACATGGGCAGATCATTTGAAATATGACAGGCTAGCAGTTTTTGATAGGTGTAGGGTGGATACAAAGTAGAAGTGATTATATTTGATTCAGAGCCTTGTACTTGTGCTTTATTTATGATTTTTATGTATACAATGGACATGTATTTGGATGATATTGATAGACATTATTATGAACTATATATGATGGACATTTGATTTTGATTTTTTATATGATATTCAATAGCCCTTATTGACACTATGTTATGTGTATGACGGATGATTCTATTTATGTATATGTGTATGTTTATGAGTTTATGATAGATTATCATGATAATTTAATGTATGTATATATGTTGATGATGATATATGTTGGTGCTTATATGGATGAGATAGATGTGTGTAATGCAAGATGTGATGTATGATTTATGACTTTATCTATTATGGACATGGACCTAACAATTTGTGATGCAGGTGGTGATGCATATAATGTCTTAATAGTATAAACTAATATGAAAATGAATGGATATGAAAATGAATATAGGATGCTTAGAATAACCAAACACGATTAATCTAAACAACTTAATATGAAATGCATTGTACCTATAATGTAATATGAGATGCAATGTGGATGGTAGATGGACTTTATTTGCGAAATAAAAGGAAATGCAACATTAGCATAAGTGTCAATAAGGACTTGTATGGTAATGAGGGTAGATGATAGGCGTAGTGTGGATGTAATTAAGGGAATATCGGTGTGATACTACACCTTTCAAGAGCCATTAGTATCCTGAGGAGAATGGGTGATGGAAGGTGAATATTTGCACAACTAAAATCATAAGTCGTAGGATAGGTATGAATGCAATGCAATGGAATTGATCATGGAATGCAATTCTAAATTTTTTTTCCATCTTTCGAGCACTAATTTTTGCTATAGCATAAGACACCAGGTGCCCGGGTATGTAAAACCAAGGCAAGTTAGCGTCTAATGCATAAAACAAACACAACATACAAGAAGGCCATCCTGACACCCCAAAGTGACAAAGACTTTGGTTGGGCCAGACATTGGGATAACCACAAGCACAAAGAGATGCCCCAGCATAACACAAGATCTCAGGGATCTTGGTGGGTACTACGTGGGACAACCCAATAGACAAAAACAAGAAAAATGATCAAGATATGTCCCTATGCATGTAAGTGTTATTACCTCTAAATATGCAAAACAAAATAAGAAATGAAAATTAAAAAACACTAGACCACCTCAAGATTGGGCTACGTTGAACAGAAACAAAAGAAAGATAAAGAAACGATTATACCTTTTATCTATGTTGATCTTCTTGGTTGGCCCTTGATTGAAGCTTGAGTGTGTGCTCCTTTGATGGCAATGTGATGAAAAATGGATTCAAGGTGATTAAGATTCAATGGAAGATGCAAATGATGGAGGTGGTATGTGACAAGATAAGAAAAATGGATGGAAGAGGATGAGAGCTAAGTATGTAAGTTCTTGAATGAAAAAGAGCTGATTGATGATGGCTTGAGAGTTTGAGTGTGATAAAATGCCTAATGTAAATGAATGAATGAGAAGGAAGGTTATTTATAGAAGAAGTGAATTCTCTGAGAATTCAACGGTCAAGATTGAGCCACCATGGCCAAGATGGAGGGATATGGTGAGTTGAGGACTCACAAACCCTCACATATTTCCATGTGGAAGATGAAGTGTCAAAAGGACATGGTGAGATGGAAAGGGTACAAGTGAGGTGGAGGAAGGACAAGTACCTTGGAAGTACCTTGGAAGGGGAGAAGATTTCCTCAAAAAGGAACTTCTTGTCCCCAAGTGAGAATGATGTTGACATGTGAAAATTTTTAGAAAGTCCTCTAGGTATGTGCAGGATCATCATGGAAAAAATAGGCCCTTAAGTGGCAAAAAATTCAGAAAAATTAGAGTTAGACAACTTGACGTAAAAATTTGAATAAGTTATCTATGGGTGCTGCCACAATAGTGGTTTACAATTTCTGGGAGGAACTGATTTTTGCTGAAATCACATATTTTTAGAAAATATAATGATTTAAGCCTTGAAAAGTTCCATTTAAAGAATTACAATTGAAGAGGGTTTGATCAAACTACCTTAAATCAAACCCCCTTGGATAGAACCCCACTAGTTTTAAACCATACCTATAATAGAGTCTCCTTTACACCTATCAAAATGTTGATAAAAACCACTTTTGATTTACCTTTTGGGGGATTAAATGAATTCATTTAAAATTCATTTTTTGTAAGTATATATTCCTTATTATAAGCTTCCCAAAAGTATAATTTTAAATAAATTTAATTTGATTATTATATTTTTTATTTCGACTGGTTTTCTACCCAAATCAAGCTCTCTGCTCTACATGTGGAAAAATAGAAGATTATAAAAAATATTTTTTGAAAAATATGAGTGCACTAAATATTGAAGTCCTTGATCCAACAAAAAAATAAATTGAATCTCGATACATACAAAAAAAGTTACTTTATATGTATTGTGCTATGCCCCGAATTATAATTATTTGAATTTGAAACTTGATTAAAAGAAAAATATTCAATAAAACACTATCTAACCAAGCATAAGCACTAGATATCAGAGCTACAAATCTAAATTCGAAAGAATTAGAATTTTATCCTTCATGGAAAAAAGTTGTGTTATACGGTGAGCGTCACTTTTTAAAAATGTTGTTTTATGAAAAAAACTAGTTTTGAGGGAGATGGAAAAAGAAGTAACTGATTCCAAAATTTTGAAAAATATATTTAGAATCTGATAGACAAAATTTCACTCTAAACTCTGGCTTGCATCATCTTCAAATTCCCTCATGGTTTGTTTTACATAGGTGCCCTCGAAGTGAAGATTTAGTTAAAAAAAATATTCTCAAGTGTCCAGCCAATAAAAAATCATAGTAAACCACCATTGTGGGATCACCCCATATTATCTTTAAAATATGTTGTGAATTTTTAGCAAATTGGATGTATTTCTAAACTACTAGGTTTATTTTAAGAAGAAAATATATTGAGAAAATTTGAAATTTTAAATTTTAAGAAAGTACTTAAATTTCAGGAAAAAAAAGAAGTAGGGTGTTTGTCCCACCAATATCTAATAAGCAATAAAATGATAATATTTTTTTTATAAGATTTAGATATATGAGGAATCATAATCCAGATGTGATGACATGTTTTTGTAATTTTTTCCCAAGTAATTAATTATGAATTTTTTATTACAACTTGGAAAAAATATAAAAACTCTATGTCCACCACCTTAACTCTAATACTCAAACTTCATGATTTTTTTTTTTTTTTTAATCCTATAGTATGTGAAGCATAGAATGTGATGCATGCTCTGCATTCAAAAATGTGATAATTGCTTGAAAGCTATAGATGTTTTTCAATTAACCTATCAATAGGGACTTTAGTCGTAATTCAAATAGAAAATGAATAATAATTATTTATTAAATTCAAAGTAAAGCATAAATTATATTGGTGGAAAGTTAAGAATCTCCTTTAAAAACCCTTTTCGTTTCATCAATTTTGGGTTAAAAAAATTCGTAAGCCACATACCCTACAAATACCGATCATATCACCACTTTTTGGCCCATCATGATCCTGCACATACCCCTCTCTTATCATCAGAGGATGAGAGAAGTTTTTGGGGGAATAAATGTGAATTTTAAATTCACATGATTGGAAGGGATAAGTGGTTGGGAGAATAAATGTGAATTTTAAATTCATATGATTGGGAATGTCTAGTGGATAAGACAAGGTTCCCAAAAAGTAGGACTTTGACTCATGTGGGTGATGTGACTTGTCAAAGATCCTCATGGGGAAGAAGCGAATCCTTGGGAAGACAAAAATGAATTAAAAATTCCTTGGGGGTTGGAAGAGTTGACCAAAGGGGGTGACTAGACAAGTTGAGGGATTAGAGGAGGGTTAGGTGGCTAAGAGAGATTAGGAGCCAACTTGCAAAAGTTGGAGGATGTGACACATCGTAATCATGGATTAGGAATGTGCACATCCTTAATGACGGGATTACGAAATGGATTAGGATTAGGTGAGTGGATGAGAGATAAAGGGAATTAAATAAATGGATTATTTATTTAATTTCTTGAAGAAAGGAATAAAGGGTAAGGCATTTAATTATTTAACTCAATACCTTAAGGATTTAGGGGAATTTAAGGGTATTAATTAAATAATAGCAATATTACTTAATTAATGAAAATAAGAGGATATTTAGATGAAAAGGGATAAATTTGGACAAATGTAAGTGTCCAAATTTAGGTGTCTACATTTTTCCCCTCTTTGAGATGGTGTTACGAAGTAGCATCATTTCAAAGAAGGTTAAAAGATAGCACCAAGAAGAAGATGGTTAGATTGGAAAACATGCCCCAGTCATTTTAAGGAGTGATTAGGAAGAAAGATGGTGGCGGTGAAGATGAATATTAGAGAAGGATGCCCCTTCAAGAGGACATGCGGGTTCAAGAGAACACGGGTGTACTCTCGAAATGGATGAGATGAGGCAAGAGAAGATGGAGAAGATGATGCAAAATGATGGAGAGGATGATGCAAAATGATGGAGAAGATGATGCAATAAGATGAAGCGATAAAAGCAAGCACAAATGGATTTAAGGATGAATGTGATGTTTCCCCAGTCAAGCTACAAGAACAAAATGGATTGTTGATGGGTGAAGCATTACCAATGAGATATCCCAAAGCAATGCAAAAGTAGTAGGGAAGGGTACATCCCAAAGATGATGATGAAGTGTTGTTGATGAGGGAAGGATTCATCCCAGAACAACACAAAAGGATAGGGAAGGGTGCATCCCAATGATGGTTCTGATGATGATGATGAAAATTTTGTCAAGGAAGGAAGGGGACATCCAAAAACAACACAAGAGGAGATGGAAGGAACCATCCCAATGAGAGTGTTGTTGATGAGGGAAGGATACATCCCAAAACAACAAAAAAAGATAGGGAAGGATACATCCAAATAATAATGACAATGATGATGATATTGATGGGATCGAGGCTTGTAGCAAGGTGGGGAACAAGACCACAGATGCGATTAAATGATTTGTGCTAGATTTGACTAATGATGATTGGATAGAGATGCAAGATGGTGGAAATGAATGAAAACGATGGAGGAACAGATGCTTAGAATAACCAATCTATATTATTCTAAGAAGATTGAAGATATGATGAGGATGGAAGAAAGTGAAGGTGAGGAAAGTGATGAAGGATGAATCAAATGCAATCCTAATATGATTTTCCATCTTTAAGAGCACTAATTTTTTCTATAGCACAAGATAGGATACACGAAGGTATGAAGGACCAAGGAAGATTAGTGTTTGATGCATAAAACAAACACAACAAACAAGAAGGCTATACCAACACCCCAAAGTCATGATTACCTTGGTCGGGCTAGGTATTGAGATAACCACAAGCACATAGGATGCCCCATCATAACACAAGATCGTAAGGATCTTGGTGGGTACTATGCGGGACAACCAAGAAGACACAAATAAATCAAAGATCAAGATATGCCCCTATGTTTACTAGTCAAAGCACACCATGATAGGGTATGTGTAGGATCATCATGGAAAACATAGGCCCTTAAGTGGCAGAAAAAATAGAAAAATCAAAGTTAGGCAACTTGACGTAAAAATTTGAATAAGTTATTTATATGATTTCAAAAATATGTAAGAATAGAATCTATAGAAAATTGATTGTAGTTTCTAAACTACTAGGTTTGTTTAAAAAAAAAAGAAATCTATTTGGTGAAAATTTCAAATTTCAATGCAGTAGTACTTAAAGTTTAGGGAAAAAATAAGAAGTAGGTGTCTGTCTAACCACCCTAACCACAATAAAATGATAGTATTTTTTTATAAGATTTTAGATATAAGTAGAGGACTTGTGTCCTGATGTGATGCATATTTTTTTGTAATTTTTTTCGAAGTAAATAATTAATTATGAATTTTTTATTACAAATTTTAAAAAATATAAAAAAACTCGTATGTCTGACCACTTTAACTTGGTCAAAACTTCATGAAATTCATTTTTTCTTTTTTTAATCCTAGATAGTATGTGAAGCATAGAATGTGATGCATATTTTGGATTAAAAAAATGTGATACCGTTTGAAAGCTATAAATATTTTTCAATTGGTCTATCAATCAGGGACTTTAGTTGTAATTTGAATAGAAAATGAATAATAATTACTTATTCAATTCAAAGTAAAGCATAATGTATATTGGTTGAAAGCTGAGAATCTCCTTTAAAAACCCTTTTTGTTTCATCATTTTTGGGTAAAAAAAATTCACCAGCCACATACCCATCATATTGCCACTTTTTGGCCCATCATGATCCTACACATACCCAATATGATGGATCAAGGCGACCATGACGAGGTGAGATAGGAAGCTCAAATGATAAAAAAAATCCAAAAGTATCAAAAGATCACAATCGATTTCAAACATCCTTTGCCATAGGATCAAGAGGATGGATGGGGTTGATGAGGTATGTTAGGAAGGATACATCCTATTGAGACCGAAGATGGATACTAAACTAAAAGTTCAATATGACGTAGGATATTCGATACCAATCAGATCTCCCGATACTATAGGATCTCGTTTGTTAAGAACTAGCTAGATAGGGACACACTCGACAACATGACAAGACACAAGACACAAGACTAACACACCCTACAAACCTAGGGGCTTGGGGTTCGATCAAAGATTAGCCTTCCCTACGTGAAAGCACATAGCCCTCGTAGTTTGATAAAATACCATGTATAAAAGAAAAAAGAGGAAAATGGAGATCGATGACAGATGAAAAAAGACACGATAGACCAATGCCCCAGGGGAGGATCAAATGATCAACCTTTCCTACGTGAAAGTGCAGGGGAAACATAGTTCAACAAAAGGCCAAAGAAAAATGATGGATAAGGGACGATGTGATAACCACGATAAGTGGATAAGATGATGGGACAAACATGATGAGACAAGTAGACCTATTAGATAGGATGGTGCGGATATGAATAAGATATAGATTAGGTAAAGCTCAGAGATGGGATAGTTGGTTGAATCATCAGAAGATGAATCAGAAAGAGGATAAAATGGATAGATGAGTGATGAAAAGTGATAGGAGATTAGAAAAAAATGTGTGAAAGGGGTGGGATTAATGATAGTGAGATAGAGAGCGTGGGTTACAAGAAGGGGTAGGCTATATCTAGATACCAATGACAAGGGATTATGTGATGGGATGAGAAGAGAGATGAATGGATAGGGAGATAAGGACAGGGGATGAAAAGGATGCTATTGACAGATGGATAGGAAGATAAGGATGGGGAGATGAAAAGGATACGATGGTGGAGGAACAGGAAGACAAGGATGGGGGAGGGAAGGGATTTTTTGGATGGGTAGGAAGACAAGGGGAGATTAAAGAGATTGTTATGATGGAGAAATGATGTCTCTAAGGACTATGTCACAAAGAAGGAGATGCCCCACTCTAGATATGTCATGCATGATGAGGTAGGAAGGATGGAAATAGAAGGATGGGAAAATAAGGGAGTGAGATGGATATGGGTAAGATATAGGGATAAGGAAGTGGGAGGGATGGGATTGTTTGGATGGGTAGGATGTAGGGATAAGGGGGCTAAAGAATATGATAATGTATGGATGAAGGGAAAGTATTCCAAGAGGTGTCCAAAGCATGTGTATATGATTTCCCCTAGTGATATCAAGATCACACGGAGGATGGAGGGAGTGAGATAAATGGGATATGATAGGAAGGGTGTGTAAGATAAGTGGGATGGAGGAGATGGATGAAGGAGATACAGTTTCCCCCAAGTGTGGAACTAAACTAGATGGGGAGTTACACATGACGCCTGTTTACCAGGTTGTCATCATGGTACTTATCCAAGGCACTTGTTTTCCAAGTTTTCACCATTGGACGAATGATTTCTCTTTACTATTTTATTTTTTGGACAATTTTTTTCTTTTTTTGTATTTTGTAATTTTTTCTGATATTTTTGTATTTTCCGGATAAGATGAAAATGGAGATGGATAAGGATAAGGATGTGGATAAATGGAGTTGGAAGATATGCAACAAAGGAATAGATGGACTCAGGAATCAAGTTCCATACAAGGTAATAAGAGCCCATTTGTAAAGTGACTATGGGATGTTGGTACAACCTTATTAGGATAAATGGATTATGCAAGAGAATGGAGTAGAGGGACTTGATGTGGGTATATGTGAGATAATGGATAGGATGTTGAAAAGTGTATGGATGGAAGGATGGGGTGGATGTGTGATGGGGGAAGGTGTTCAAGACCAACATTGGCACATGTGGTGGTGGATGTGAAAGGATAGGAGGATTAATGGATGGAGAATGTGGGGATAATGGAGGAAATGAGATAGTGAATTTTGGGACATAAGGACCCAAAATAGATTTAGGAGATGGAGGATTTGTATGATTAGCTTTTGGATTAGCAACTTTGGATGTTGTTATGGGTGTTTCATTTGAAGGCATTGCATCTTTTTTCTTTGGGATCCACATGGTTTTGATTTTTGCTTTGGTGGGCCTTTGTGGCCTACGGATTTGATCTAGATTTTGGATTTTATTTTTCTTTCCTTCACTTTATCCTTCAGAGGGGACATGAGGAGATTTTGATTCATGTAGATGCTTAGATTGATGCATTTTTATTTTGGCATCCAAAGTGCTTTTAGTAGCAATGGGATGGGTGTGATGAGATGGATGATGTGGAAAGGATATGAATGGAGTGATGGAGGTATAACTTTGAGGATGATATGCGGATGGAGGATGTGTAAGTACGTGCCTTTGTTGATCCTGATTAGGGAACATGAGAGTGGGATGTTTATGATGGGTGACATGGATAGGTGGTGGATGGATGAAAGGATGAATAGGATGAGATGGAGGGGGGTGATTTTGGGATATTAGGGTCCAAAATAGACTTAGGACTTGGAGGATGTGTGATGGTAGATGGAGGGACATAAGGACCCAAAATGGATGGAGTAGATGAATGATGGGATATGGTGGATGGAAAGATATAAGGACCCAAAATGGATGAAGCAAATGAAGGAGGAATATAGATGGTTGTTTTGAGGTGATATGATGGAGGAGTGGGGATGGTAGAAAATGATCTAGTGGAGTGATGGGAGGAGCCTCTTATTCTTCTAGAAGAGGATCGTTGATGGTATGTGGAGGTTGTACCAACATTTTTGGATTGCGATTTGTGAGCCTAATACATCCAAGACCTCATGTATAGGAGTGTTCTTTGGCCTGGATGGGCTATAAAATACCTTGCTCATGAAGGCCTAATCCTTTTCCTTGATAGTTCATGCTCTTGAGCATTCGATCCATGATAGGTTATTTGTTATTCTAGAACAATGATGCGAGTCCATCATTAGGCAAGAGAGAATGGGTGGCGTACACACTTTGTTTTTCTTCTACAAGGATACCACCATGGATGAAGGTGAGAGTGTCGAGGGGATATAAACACAGTGTTGGGATGGTAAGGCTAAGCGAGGATGGAGGATCATGAGATGGAGATGATGGGATGGTGGCATCTGGATTTGGAGGAGTGAGCAATAAAGGATGAAGAGAGGGATCGAGTGATATGATAGGCTTTGGATTTGTGGCAGTGGGTGATAAGGGCTCATGAGATGGAGTGATTGGATCTTGGCTGTCAAGGGGATCATGGGATGGAATGGGTGGGGGACTATGATCTTGAGGTGGAATAGATGTGATGGCAGGATCTTGATCAGGAGAAGAGGATATGGGAGACTCTTCTTGTGTGGGTGGCATGATAATAGAGTGTTGAAGGGACTCCTCAAGTGGGGCAGATGGAAGGATGGAGGATTCATGAAGTTCATGAGAGGGGATTTCGATGATACTAGGAGTGGGAGGAGTGGATTGGGTTTGGTTATCTTCGACGGGTTCAACAATTCTTGCAGTAGGAGATGGGGGTTCAATGAATTCGGTGGGTGTGATGGTTTGAATTGATTTAGTGGTGTACAAAGAAGGGTCTCATCACTAGTGACCATGGATGACGGATTGGGATGGCATCGGTCCATGAATTCAAGGTGTGGAGTTGGGGATGGCTTCTTTTTCATGAGTCCTTGGAGAACTTCTGGAGTGAGAATCATGCATATTCTAGGCTTAGATGGCATGGTGGGAGTGGATGAAGGAGTTTGGATGGGTGGAGGACTAGGATTAGGGATTGGCGGACTAGGATTAGATAGAGGAATGGGATTGGATATAAGACTAGGAGTAGGTGGAGGATTAGGATTGGATGGAGGGTTAAGGTAGGGATATTGGGATAGTGAATTAGGATAGGAGGGCATGGATGGTGGATTAAGACAAGAGGATATGGGTAGTGGATTGTAATACAGGTATTCAGATAGTGGATTAGGATGGGAAGATTGAGATGGTGGAATGGGATAGGAGGATGTGGATGGTGGATTAGGATAGGAAGATGGGGATGCTGGATTAGGATAAGAAGGTGTGGATGTAGGATTAGGATGGGAAGATTGGTAAGGAGGATTATGATAGGAGGATATGGATGGGGGATTATTGGGATAGTAGACTAGGATGGGAAGATTGGGATGATGGATTGGGATAAGAGGATGGGGGTGTTGGATAAGAAAATGATGTAGTGGAAGGATATGATGGAGATGTGGGTGAGGAAGATAATGGATATCCCTTGTCAAAGGTAGCATAAGGAGTGTTATTAGGTGTGGATGAAGACGTAACGAGATAGCTCAGAGGGGTGATTGGATTTTGGAAAGTGATTGGGGAAAGCTTACTAGAAATGATAGCATCAAGGGGATCTATGTAATATACCTCTTGATCAACAAGGCTCTTGTTATCATCATCAACGTAATTAGGGTTTCCCTTGACTACTATTTTTGGTTGCATCGATGGAGGATAAGGATTCATGATGTTATATGGGATGGATACAAATTGAAGGGATGGGAACAGATGATTAGAAGGAAAGAAAAGATGATGAAAAGATAAAAAGGGTGGATTGAAAGAAGATGGAAAAAGGGATCGTAAGATTTGTTTCGATATTAGAAGATCCTGGATGGAAATGGACGAAAGCTCAGATTGGGATTCATATTAAGCTCATATTAGGATTGGATCAAAGTTCAAATTAGGATTGGATTGAAGCTCTGATTGGGATTAGATGGGAGGATATGATGGGAATAATCTGAAACCAAGCTAAGGGGTTTTAACTAGGTGACGTAAGATACTGACAATCAGATTTTACCAAATTTGGCATTTTTTCAAAAATTGTCAATTTTTGCCATTTTAGGAAACTTCACATGCATATGTTTGAGAGTCCAGTTTTTTCCCAAAAGCTTCCAAAAAATAAGATAGGATGAATTTCCAACTAACATCCTAGATCCAAAACATGAGTTTCGAGTTATTAATGAAAAAATGATTTTTTAAAAATTGAAAAGAAAACACTAAATTGTCATTTTGAGGGTCAAGATGAAAGTTTCAAGCCCCGAAAATGTGTCGAAACAGGGGCCAATTGACTCAAGCTCGATTGGGGATCCACATGCAACCACATAATGCAACCACCCATAAAATTTTAGCCCAAACAGACACCGAGTTAAAAGTTATGGTCTTCGAAAGTTTTTGCATCAAAATCAAAACCCCTAAAACAAAGCCTAGGTGATTGGGATGGATGATTTGATGATGGATATGGAATCTAATGATGTTCTAAGATACACCTATATGATTTGGTCGATGAAATGATGACTTTCAGAAAGTGTTGATGAACGGAAATGACGACAATGGGAAAACAAATGAATGTCTACTTTTGGGAAAAATTTCCTATATGGGTGGCAATGTCGCCTATTGGAGGGAAATGTCACCTATTGGTGGCCCTGGTCACCTATTGGTGGGCCTTGTCACCTATTGGTGGGTTTGGTCGCCTATTGGAGGGAAAGGTCGCCTATTGGTGGGCCTGGTAGCGTATTGGAGGGAAAGGTCGCCTATTGGAGGGCCTAGTCACCTGACTAGTTTTTGGACATGTTTAAATAAAAAATGGGGTCAAACAAGCTATCGAAATGGGCGAAAAATCCTAACAAATGGTGAAATCGACTTACCAGGCAATGAAACGGGTTCCCCCAATGGCGAAACGAGATCACTAAATGATTACATGAGCTCCCTAGATGATGAAACAGGTTCCCTGAATGGAAAAACATGTTCCCCGAACAGTGAAATGGGTTCCCCGAACAACAAAAAAATTTCCTCAAATGATGACATGGGTTCCCTAGACAATGACACGGGTTCCTCGAACGATGACATAGGTTCCCCAAATGATGAAACGGGTTCCACAAATGGAAAAACAGGTTCCTTGAATGGTAAAATGGGTTCCTTGAATGGTAGAATGAACTCCCTAACACAAGAATAGGTGCAAGGGACAAGGGAAAAAATCCTCTAGACAGACGGACGGGTTCACGAAATGAGGGAACAAATCCTCTCGATGGATGGACAGGTTCATGGAACAAAGGAACAGATCCTCTAGATGGACGAACAAGTTCATGGAATGAGGGAACAGACTTGGATGCACAAAATAGGCTAAAGATCTAGCAAAATGACCGAACGAGAGGTAGGAACGACCATTTAAAATGCAAAAACACCTATTTGGGCATGGTCACCCCTAGGCAGGGTTTGGTCACCCCTCTGCAGGGTGGGGTCGCTTATCTGAGTGAAAGATGCACAATTTTGACTAAAACAAACTATAAAATGATTGAGATAGAGGGCAGGGTCACCCCTCTTGAGGTCGGGGTCACCATTGTTCAAGGTGTGGTCACCTTTGTCAATAGACCTACACTTGACTTAGGCAAAACGGCTATGACATAGGACCAAAAAAAAATTAAACAACAAGCATAAGATAAGGCTGACCTGACTAAAGACAAATTCACTGGTTTAGTACAAGAAATACAGTTCAAACAACATGATCCTATGATTAGTGTGAAAGGTATGGCCAACACGGTCTACTAGGCTATACAAGGTGATCTAGGGAGTCCTTGATATAATCTCGGTACGTGAGGCACAACCGTGAATGCCAGTCTATCACATGCATGAGTCAGGAACCCCAAAAAAATACTGAAGGTTCAGGCCAACTCTTCACATCTATCTAGGTATCACCCTAGCTTCAATGCTCTGCCAGACATGACGTGACTGGATTGGGGTACAGGTTTGGCCTCCACCTTTTATATACCCTGTCGGTACACGTGGTTGGAATCGTTCCTTAGGGTAATGAAATCCCCAAGTAGGTCTCGCTAAGAAGAGAACACTAACCATTTTCAGCTACTACCTAGGCTCACATGAAGTGCAAGGGGAAAACATGAACGATGTAGTCCCCCTAAGTAACATAAAGGACTAAGTAAGCTATGATTTCTCTTCACCCAGGATCACCAAATGGTGCAAGGGGATTGGATATGTCAATAGCTTACTTGAAAAGCACAAAAAATAGTGTTTTGACTTCCCCTACTTAGACTATGTGCCTAATTAGCATGAAAATGAAAGAAAACAAACTAGCTAAAAGCCTTGGCCCTTTCGTCCTACAAAAAACATGTTAAAATTTTGATCTATGGCCTTTGTTAAGCATGATATAGCTGCACAAATGTTAGAAAAATCAATCACAGCCACCAACAAGACAAGTTAGGAGGTCAGTACTAACAAGAACGACAGAAAATGATCCCTAAAAATGGCGTAAAACACATTTTTACCTCAAAACAATGTTGTTTGGGCAGGATTTCCCCCGTTCAAGGCGTGGTCACCCCTCAGTAGGGCATGGTCGCCCCTCTGTAGGACCTGGTCGCCCATGTTACCAAAACAGAGAGTGAAACTGACTATTTTGTCTCAAACACGCATCCTTGTAAGGGCAGGGTCGCCTATGTTTAGGTCAGGGTCACCTCTCCTAGGGTAGGGTCTCCTATCCTAGGGTGGGGTTGCCCCTATTGAGGGTGAGGCTGCCCTTGTTCAAGTCAAAGTCGCTTCTATGTCACCTAAACTTGCAAAAAACTCAAAAAATAGCAAATGTGAGAGCAAAAAGGTACCCATTTGTGGGTCCCACCGAGCATGCCAAAAATGTGTGCAAGTGTTATTACCTCTAAATATGCAAAATAAATAAATAAATGCAAAGTAAAGAGCAGTAGACCACCTCAAGATTGGGCTACGTTGAACACAAACAAAAGAAAGATAAAGAAACGATTATACCTTTTATTTGTGTTGATCTCCTTGGTTGGCCCTTGATTAAAGCTTGAGTGTGTGCTCCTTTGATGTCAATGTGATGAAAAATGGATGCAAGGTGATTAAGATGCAATGGAAGATGCAAATGATGGAGGTGGTATGTGACAAGATAAGCAAAATGGATGCAAGAGGATGAGAGCTAAGTATGTAAGTTCTTGAATTCAAAAGAGGTGCTTGATGATGGCTTGATGGCTTGAGTGTGATAAAATTCCTAATGTGTGATTAGCCCAAATGAATGAGAGGAGAGGCCTTTTTATAGGAAAAAGTGAATTCCCTAGAGAAATCAACTGTCAGGATTGAGCCACCATGGCCAAGATGGAGGGCTATGGTGAGTTGAGGACTCACAAGCCCTTACATCTTGTCATGTGGAAGATGAAGTGCCAAAAGGACATGGTGAGATGGAGAGGGTACAAGTGAGGTGGAGGAAAGACAAGTACCTTGGAAGGGGAGAGTATTTCATCAAAAATGAACTTCTTGTCTCTAAGTGAGAATGATGGTGACATGTGAGGAATTTTAGAATTCCTCACACATCATCATGGGGAAGAAAGAAGTGGTTTGGATAATAAATGTTAATTTTAAATTCACATGATTGAGAATATCTGATGGATAAGACAAGGTTCCCAAAAAGTAGGACTTTGACCCTTGTTGGTGATGTGACAAGTCAAAGATCCACATGGGGAAGAGAAATGCATTAACGAAATAAATGTGAATTTTAAATTCATATGGGGAAGAGGTCAATGCCAAATGAAGAAAGTGATGATATGGCTGACTTATAGGACATGCCAAAGATGGCATGTGATTAGACTAAGGTTGTGCAAATACATGATTAGGAAGATTAATGAAGGATTAGAGATAAGTGGCTAAAGTCGGACGATGTGACATTATTCCCTGATTAAGGGTGTGCACATCCTAATCATGGATTAATTAAACTCACCCAGATTAGAAGAGGATTATGGAGGATGTGACAAGGAGAGAGAAAAAAAAGGAATTTAAAATTGATTTAAATTCAAAAAGGTTAAGTGACTAAATTAAATAAATTGATGCATTTATTTAATTTAGAGAGGAAACGGTAAATTATTTAATTATTAAAGTAAATACTTTAGAGGGTAAGTGCACCAAGATGGTCGCACTTTTGTGGCCAAACAAGAAAAAAATGCACCATAACGAGAACGCGTTATAACGAGAATGCGTTATAACGCGAACGCGTTATGTCTTTTTAAAAGCAAAGAAAAAAGTGAATCCAAATATCATTTGTCATTTGCTTTTTAGTGCAATAAATAACGTGTTCGCGTTATAATGCGTTCACATTATTTAATCCTAAATGGGCATATCTATACTGGTTAATAACACACTCGCATTATTGTAAATTTGGTTTTTTTAAGCTTTAGATGGTATATTTATACGGTAGAGGATTAAGGGTACTAGGGAGAGAGCTAGAGGGATTGAGTGAGAGAGAGAGAGGAAGGGAGTGAGAGAGAGATACCCTCTCCAACCCTCTCCCATCCTCTCCCACACTCTCTCCCACCTTATCCTACACTCTCCCACCCTCTCCCATCCTCTCCCACTCTCTCCCACCTTATCCTACACTTTGCAACCCTAGGGAGAGAGCTAAAGGGATTGAGTGAGAGAGAGGGAGATACTTCAGAGAGAGAGGA
>VDFB02353493.1:116094278-116140918 GCA_007258455.2 Sequoia sempervirens
CTCCATTTGCAGACCCAACTTCCCATTCTTTGTAAACCATAAAGGCCGCCATGTGATTACCAGCAAAACAAATCAACCAGTTCTGAGACATTCCAAGCATTGTCATGACCTGACACTCAAGAGACCTTGGGGTAGTAATCTGTAACTTGCTTGTAGATTTCTACCTTTCAAGAGGGGTATTCCACTTGTGCATTGCCTTTGTTGAGAAGGTGCAAAAAAACCCATCAACAGTTCCTTGTCTTTGTGTATTTCTATGCCCAAAATCTATTTTGCTACTCCAAGATCCTTCATATCAAAAGTCCTAGCCATTTGAGCCTTTAACCTATTCATATCAACTATGATTTTTCTTGATACAAGCATATCATGAACATATAACACCATGATAATGAATAAGCCATTTTTCAAACTTTTAAAGTAAACACAATGGTCATATTCATAAAATTTTGGCTCACCATAAAGGAATCAAACTTCTTGTAACATTGCTTGGGAGATTGCTTCAGGCCATATAATGACTTTTTGAGTTTGCAAAAAGATTTCTTGTTGTGATCTTAAAAAAACCCTTCAGGTTGTTCCATGTATATCTCATCACCCAAATCTCCATGTAAAAACTCTATTTTAACAGATCTAATTGTTGTAACTCAAGATCAAGAAAAGAAAAAAGTGCTAAAACAACCTAAATAGTGTTAAACAGGTGCATGACAACTAAGAGGGGGTGGTGAATTAGTTGTCACAAAATTTCAAACTTAAAACTTCAACACTTATCAATTCCACAACCACACTATTCTATTATTAAGTATGAGCATGAAACACAAATAATAGAAAGAAAATCAACATAATGAACACCAAATTTTTACATGGAAAACCCAATGAGGGAAAAACCACAATGAGGATTAACTCACAACATAAAGTAGTTTCAAAACCAAATATATAAAGCTCACTGCTAATGGCTCATTGCCCTGAAAAAAAATCACTGTTTGGATACAATAGCTCACTAATTACAGAAAGGACTCATTGTCCAATAGGGAGGCTCACCTCCTACAAAAGATTTACAAAACCAAAAGTGGGATTCACAACCGAAATGAACTCGAAGAGTGAACCTACAAGTGTTGATGCAGTTTCGGTGATGCTCAATATACTAACTTAAAACACTTCATCATTTTTCTCTTCTTCACTTTCACATTCACTTCACCAACTATTCACTCTCATCACTAATCACTCACCCAATCTTCAAAACTATCCAACATATATACTCGATCTAACCGCAAGCATCAATTAAGTCAACTTAACTAGATGCAATTCCTTATTTATCAAAAATATCAACCTATCGGCTTCAAGCATTCTCAAAATATTTCCAAGGATAATTCAAATGCTCAACACACTACATCACGTCAGCATAGACCTAAGAATGTCACACATATCCGCATAAAAAAAAAATGATTCTCCATAACGCCAATTATCAATGAAGCCAGCCAACAATATACTTAATTGCAAAACATAATCAACAGAATAATGTCGATACACCATACAAGCATCTAAATACATGAAATATTGAATGTAGGTGCTCCCAACATCCATAAAGCATTTCCGAAAACTATGAGCCACAGTAATCACTAGCCACCAAATTCATATCAACATACTAGAGGATGTACCAAAATACTGGATCTACCACCGAAGGAAGTAAACCTATTTTGCACACCAGTTTAGGGTACCAGACCAATCTGCTAACATGGTGACATCAATGTCAACATACAAACGAACTTTCTTCATTCTTCCAACAATCTCCCCCTTTTTCATTGATGGAAACGTGTAAAAATTCTCCAATCTCTCCCAACTTTCCAAATCTCTCCTCATAACTTTATACTCTAACTCTCCCCCCCTTTGACATCAATGGCTAAGGGCGACCAAAAACATGTAAACATGGTGACACCCAAAATTGCAAAAATATTCCAATTCTTCCAAAAGTTTCCAGCCATCCAAAAACTTTCAAACATTCAGAATTCAAGTAAAAATGGCATTCTTCACCTGAAACACCTTCTTGTATCTTTCTTTGATAACTGGATATAAAATCTTCCAATTAAATATAGTTGAATCCATTCTTGTGTACATGCTTTCTAATAGATCCAACAAAGTAAAAGAAGATGAGCAATCTATAGAAGAGCACTATCTTTCACAACCTTCTGCATCAGTAAGTATTCTAGAAAGATGGTCTAACCAGACCTCAACAATCTCTTTAAGGATCCAGAAAGATTTCACCAAATAATCTCTTTTTCTCTGTATAATAATCAACCTTTGTTTCCCTTTCTGTCTTCAAAGATATCAAAGTTCTTTCCAATATTGTTTACCTCAGATTCAATTGCTTCAATCTTACTTCTGAAATTGTCTACCATGAGAGGCCATCAGAGACAATATTTGTAGATATATCTGATATTTCTTTGATGCATTTCTTCATTTCCATGATAAGTTCAGATATTCTGCTTAGCCTTAGTATATCTTTTTTCAACCAAGGCTTCCAAATTGCATCCTTCCAGACCTTCAAGAAACATTCTTTCTTCAACAAATTCAACTAAATTTCTTGGAAAGGAATCAGAAACAACTAATACATCAATACCTTTCTGAAGTAGATACTCTACTAGAGTGTCATCAATCTTGAGTCTGTCAATAGGATAGGTTGCATTCCATAACTCACCAATTTTTTTCATCTTTCCTTTAACCAACATAGATTGGATGTCATCTGGATCAAGGGATTCAGATCCAGTTAGAGATTCCTTTTCCTTTTCTTCTAAACTGACAATAATATCTTCAGTTATAGCCTTTCTTTTCTTCGATTTCAGAGGGGAATCACTAATGAAAACTTCCAATTCTCTTTTACCAGAGGAAGAACTTGCTTCAAATTGACTTGGTGCAGACATACCAGAGCAAAGATTTTTCCTTAAAGATATGAAATATGATCCGTACACACTTACATTATCTGCCAACAATTCCAGGTATCTATAGATTTGCTTCCCAATAGGAATACTAGATTCCCACACAACCTTTTCTCTTCCCGATAGTGAGTTCAAAAATTAAAGAACCAAGCACAAAAGAAAAGATCCAAACCAAAAGTGATAACCCTCATTTAATGAAATTTGAGCATTTTCAAATAGATTTTCAAGTAATAGGCTACATAAATCAAACTACTTGTTTTCCTTAACCATCATATGTGCAATGTGTACAACAATAGCTGAAGTCGAGCCTTCACAATTTCTGAAATAGATTTTATAGGAAACACCATACACAACAAAAATCAAACTACTTGTTTTCACGATTTCTGAAATAGATTTTATAGCAAGTGTGTTTATCAATAGAGCTTGAGGGCCTCTATTAATGCCAGTAAGTTCCTCCACATCTTTGTATTTCATGATTTTCTTTCCAAGAAGATCACCAATACTGCATAAGCCAGTAATCTCTTTGATCATATCCTTCATAATTAGGTAGGGTTTGTCCAACATTATGCCATCATTCTTGAACCAACTTAGAAAGAGAAAAATGATCTCTTTATTGGAAAACCAAAAAAATTCTCTCTATAAATCCATACCTAGGGTTTTTATGCTATGTAATTCATTTTCCTTTAGCCCTAGTTCCATTTCTTTCATCTTCCTATGATCAAATTCTTCCAATTTAACTCCTTTTAGCATTAGTCGAATGATGCCACTGTATCCTCTGTCCATTTTTGTTGATTAATTGAAACTTCTTTGTTTTCTTTCATTTTTTTTGCAAATTGAGAAGTGATTCCTGATTACCCATGATAATTTCTTCAAATTCCCTTCTTAATTGCTTCAAACTACTTCAAGATCACTTTAGGATTTCTTCTGAGTAGTTTTTCAGATTCCTCAAAAGAACGAGTGAATAAAAAGACTTGTGAAATTTCTTTATACACCATTCGTTTTCCCTAATTCGCATTGAATGTGTTAGACATCAAAAAGCTACTAAAAAATCTTCTTCTCAACATAGAAAGCCCTAATTCAGTCTGCAAATTAGTATGCAAAAATGCTTTCTTTGGGTTCCTTTTCAAAAACCTCTATTAATTCAATTTGCACATTCCAACCTCATGCCAGCCTCTGACACGCCATTCTTCTAGGGGGTTTTTACAATTTTCTATTAATGTTCCCCCTAAGACCATGCTAGGTCTAATTTCCAAATAAATTATTTGTACTGGATGAGGGCACAAACACATCAGCAGTTTCAGGTTCTTCTTCTTCTTTCTTCTTCCATATCTTATTCATCTCTTGCTTCATCTCTTATTTGTGGATCTTCTTTACTGGTTCATTTTTCTCTACCAGAGCAGACTGCTTTCCCTTCTTATTTCTACAAACCCTTGAGATATGTCTAGGTTTGTGGTGCAGGAGCACCTGCCAAAATACAAGCACATTTTGATGTTTTGTTTTGAAATCAATTTGGTTTTGTTGTGCAAGGTCTCAAATACCATTTAGAATGTGTTTGAGGACCTTTTTGTGCTTAGGTTAAAATTTGAATAAGCTAGGAATCAGTTTTTTGGTTGTTTCCTAAGTTTTAGGCAGAAATTGAAAAACACACTGTGTTTTCAAACAGCGTGATTTTTGCCATTCTTAGGCTCGGGAAAATTAACCTAACTATTTTATTGGCATTGTAAAAGGAAATTATCGACCTTTGTTGAGGTTAGAAGCTTTGGGAACGCTGGAAGTTATATGCAATAATAAAAATACAGAGATTTGTGCATGGAAAGTTCTGATTTTCTGCTCTTGGCCACGTGATTACTGCTAAATGGATTAGCCAAGGAATTTTTTTGGTTTTGTTGGCATGTAAAGAATATTTTTGAAGTTTTTTATTGGAATCTTTAGTTAAATTTTCCATCGCTTCTTTTCATTTTGTATATTCTGAGTCTCTTTCTTTAATTTTGTGTTGACTGGTAATTTCAATAAAATGGAGGTTTAGATTGCACTCCCACCATTCCAAGCAGTATGGAAGCTATGGGAATGTTACTAAACCCAAACCTTGTACATAGGTTAGTAGTAGGAGTCAGTAGAGTTCCAAAAAGTATGCTAAATGACTTTTCCTAGGCAAGACAGTGAGAACCCGACTAGGAAAGGCTTGAGGACAGCGTGAATAATTTGCAGGGGAGTGAAGATTTTTTAAAAGATTATTTTTTGAGGATTTAGGGGAGTGTCTTGGATCTGCATGGTGACAAGGAAGAGCCTTTAACAATCCATTTTGATGAAGAACTTTTCACCAGTTTTGAATCAGCCTGGAAAAGCTAATGAAACCCTCGGTTTCTTGACCGTTTTGGTGTCTGGACAATATAGGGCCTAAGCAGTCTTGAAGCCATAAGAATCTTGGAGGTGAGGACATGTGAAACACATTTCCTAAGCAAAGAACCAGGTTACTTGGTGGGTTTAGAAGGAGAAAGCATTTTTCCCCTGTTTCAAAGACCTAATTGGGCTTAAGGCTACTAGCCTTTCAAACACAAGAAAAGCATTTTCTTGAAAGCGATGGAGAGTTTGTGAATGGAGGTTGATCAGGAGATTTAGTCAAATTATTTTGGAAGCCATGGAAGCTTTTCACACCCGTGCAACAAGATTTGGAATTATTTTGGAGTTGAGCTAGTCTTTAAGGCTATTGAGGGCTAGAAATTGCATGAGAGGGAAAGCACCAAGAATGCTTGGTTAAGGCAGTGTGATTGACTTGAAACTTGATAGCAGGGTTGGCAGTAGGAGTTCTCAAGAGAAGGACTCAGAGCTTTGAGATTGTGATTTTCTCAATCCAACCCTGTCTCTATTAGATTGGTATTAGAGTAGTGAAATATTTGGGAAAGCTGCTTATATGTCAGAAGTTGAATCAAGTGAAACCCCCGCCATGGTGACAAATGCATAGTTAGCCAAGAGGGTTGAAGAACAAGAAGAGGACAACAAATCCCTGAAAGAAAGAATTGAGCAGCTGGAGAAGGCATTGAACAATGCAAGGTTGGAAGGAATAGTGCCAAAGGAAGAAGAGGTTGCAGAGGAGGACAAAGTACCTGAACCTGACCCTGTTTTGGAGGAGGAGCCTTTCTTGAAGGCATTAAAAGCCCTAAGTGGAAAAGGAATTGAAGGCATACCATTGTTCTATGGAAAGATGGATCCTAATTTGGTCATGGACTGGATAGATGGCATGGAGAACCATTTTGAATGTGATGGAGTCACGGAAGCACAAAAAGTGAAGGTTGCAAAATCAAGGTTGAGAGGATCAACTTTGACTTGGTGGAAATTTGTCCAGATTGAAAGGGAGAAAGAAGGAAAGCAACCTATATCAACCTGGAAAGGAATGGTTGCTAAAGTGAAAGAAGCATATATGCCAGATGATTATGAGATCCAACTTCACAAGAAGAGGCAAATTTTAAGACAAAAAGATCAAGATGTCAACACCTATACTGAAGAGTTTCAGAAGCTTTTCTTGAGATCAAATGTGGTAGAAGATGAGAGCCTGAAAGTGGCTAGGTACCTTAATGGTTTGAAGTGGAACATACAGGAAGAGATGGCTTTACTCAGCCCCAAGATAGTCCACCAATGTTATCAGCTGGCTATCAAGATTGAAGAGAGGAATAAAAGAAAGCATGATCAATCCTCTAAGGGCAGAGGAAGAGGCAGAGATCAAAAAGGACAGCATGGAGGTTACCAAGGAAGAGGTAATGATTAGAGAAACCAAGGAGAATCTAAGCTTACTGAGCATGGAGGTGAAACATCATCAAGAGGGGGATTTAATAGAGGAAGAGGAGTAGGTAGAAGTAACTCTTACTTTGCCACCATGAAATGCTATCACTGTAATCAGCTAGGTCATCCATCTTATAGATGCCCAGAGAAAGCTTCTTCAAGCAATGAGAAAAGAGTAGCTTATGCACAAGAGGACACCATGAGTGTCAAATCACCTGAGATCAGTCATATAGAATCAGAAGTAGGTGAAAATCTAATGTTTAATAGAGTGCTGATCAGACAACCGGTCAAGGAAGAACCCAAGCAAAGGAGAGCATTGTTTAGAGCAAGGTGCAAAATATTGGGAAAGTTATGCAAGGTCATTGTAGATTCTGGTTCTACAGATAATATCATCTCTGAGGAGGTAGTAACTAAGTTAAAATTGCAAAAGGTACCTCATACCAATCCCTACAAAGTCACATGGTTGAACAAAGGGCAGAGTGTTTTGGTGAATGAGCAGGTTACAGTGGAATTCTCAATTGGAGGCTACAAAGACAAGCTGATTTGTGATGTACTACCCATGGATGCATGCCATCTTCTTCTTGGTAGGCCATGGCAATATGATAGAGGTGTTGTATATCATGGGAAGGAGAACACCATTGAATTCAAGAAGGATGGAAGAACCTTCAAGCTGCAATCATTGATTGAGGATGATGAAGGACAGTCCAAGGTTCCTAACATTATGTTGAGTAGTGGCAAGGAGTTCATCAAGGATCTACACCAAGGGAATGAAGGTTATGTGGTCTTAATGCAGTCCAAAGAAGAAGGAAAGGCTGCGAAGACAGTCATACCCGAAACAGTTCAAAGGTTGCTAGAAAAATACAAGAGCATAGTGAGTGATGGAACCCCTGCAACTCTACCACCAAAGAGAGAAATAAGTCATCAAATTTACTTCATACCTGGAGCCTCATTTACTAACAAAGCAGCATACAAACTGACCCCAGAGCAGAACCAAGAGGTGGCAAGACAAGTGGAAGAATTGTTGGGTTAAGGGCTAATTCAAAAGAGTATTAGTCCATGTGCAGTCCCAGTAGTTTTGGCAACAAAAAAAGGTGGTAAGTGGAGATTATGCATTGATTCTAGAGCAATTAATAGAATCACAATTAGGTATAGGTTTCCTATTCCTAGAATTGAAGACTTGATGGATTGTCTCGGAGGTGCAAAATTCTTCACCAAATTGGATCTTAAGAGCGGGTACCATCAAATCAGAATCAAGGAGGGTGATGAGTGGAAGACAGCCTTTAAAACAAATGATGGTTTGTATGAGTGGAAAGTGATGCCATTTGGCCTCTCAAATTCCCCTAGCACGTTCATGAGACTAATGAATGAGGTGCTTAAGGACTTCACAGGGAGTTTTGTGGTAGTCTACTTGGATGACATACTGATTTTTAGTAAGACAGCAGAAGAAAATTTGAAGCATGTGGAGATGGTTCTCAAAAGGCTACAAGAACAATTGGCAATCAACCTCAAGAAGTGTGAGTTCTTCAAGCAAGAACTTGTGTATCTAGGCTTTGTGGTATCCCAGGGAACGTTAAAGATGGATCCAAGCAAGGTGGAAGCCATCCTAAACTGGCCTACACCAACCACAGCAACAGAGGTAAGGAGTTTTCATGGTTCAGCTCAGTTTTATAGGAAATTCATCAGGAATTTTAGTGGTATATGTGCACTAGTGCTAGATACTATTAAAGGTGGTCTAAAAGCAAAGTTTAAATGGACACAAGAAGCTGATAAAGGGTTTGAAAAGATGAAACAAGAAGTAGCTACCCAACCTATTTTGTTGTTGCCTGGTTTTGATAAGTTATTCACAGTTGAGTGTGATGCAAGTGGAGTGTAGAAGTTGAGAAAGCCAACTTCACAGACCCCGAAGATCACCTGCATGCAAATAACCTGTCACAGAAAGAAGAGATGGAGACAAACAAGCAAGGGTGCTCTGAAAGCTGAAAAATGTATTCATCCGAGAGAGATAAATTACAATGATGAATCATATAAAAGGATATTGTGCAATCCTAAAAAGAAACCCTAATAGGTGAACATTTAATAATAATATATTAAAAATGTGCAAAAATAAACTAAAAGTGAAATCTTAAGAGAGGAATAAAGGTAATTTAATCAACATAATTAAATTAAAACCTTTACTCTAACACCCTTAAGATGAGCAAAAGTGTAGTTACAAACATGTGCAAGAAAGCAAAGGTAACACAATGCAAGAAAGTAAACTTGGGTCCCGAGCAACAAGGCCTGATCAGGTACCCAATTACAACAAATCTCTGTAAAAGTGGAGAAATAGAGAAAACCTCATGGGAAAAACTCTACTCAAAAAGAGATGAAAGAAATAAATGCACTAATAATAGAAGGATAGGAGGTGGATAACATAAGACCCCCCCATAGACAACTTCTATCATATAAGTACATGTACAATGGTCTCCATAGGAGAAAAAGAAAGAGACTAGAAGGCCCCCCCACAATGAAGAAACTCCTGTCACACATATGGATGCCTGAGGTAGAATCCAGAAAGAGATCCTGAAGCGGCATATAATATTCCTCCCCTTGGGAAGAAATGGATCCAAAGGACGAAGATGAAGAAACCCTGTGAAGAGAGAAGAATCAATCTGTCTCAAGATGTGTGCCATAATAGGATGCTGAAGAATCTCTCTGTCTGAACTGAAACAAAAGATGTCAAATCCAAACTGAACTGAAGATTCCTAAACTACAACCTCTGAATGCACAGATGATGGTGGGCTAATAGCTGGAATATGGCTGTCAACAAAGAGGAGCTAAAAATCCTCAAAGTAATCCTCCTGATCTGCAATATAGGACTCTACAAACAAAGACAAAATGCCTGCAAGATAAGAATCCCAAGTAGCCATGTCTAAAAGATGTATGATGTCCTGCTTAGCTGAATCAATAGGAGCCAAAGAAGAGGCAATATCTATAGCTTTCATATCTTCTTGAAAGTTTTCTCTCTACTGTAGCTTTTTCTTGTTGAAGTTAATTACATACATTTGTTTGCAGATCTCTTGCGTGGAAGGTGTTTTGTTTGTTGTTTGATCCTGTGGCTCATGGTTTTGTGCTTGTTTCACAATTCCAACTTCATTTTTAAATTTTTTTTTTGGAAAATTTTTGCGTTTTCAACCTCGAAAAATGTGCCTAGGGGCCGTACGGCCACTGGGCAAAAAAAAATTTCCTCCCAGATCAACTATGCCCAAATAGGTCATGCCATATATGAAAATATGTGTTTTTGGCTGCTCTGAATCCAACCGTGAGGTCCGTTTGGGCCCAAAATGCACCCAAAAAATGAAGTTACCCAGATCCTCAAAAAAAACAACCAGAAAACCTGAAAGCCAGATCTAACCCCTGTAGCTCCAAATTCTTCAAAAGACGAACAAGAAGCAGCAGGTCTGGAGCTCTGATACCATGTAGAAGTTGAAAAAGCCCACTTCACAGAGACCGAAATCACCTGCATGCAAATAAACCTGTCACAGAAAGAAAGAGATGGAGACACAAACAGCTCTGAGAAATTTGAAAATGTATATTCATCCGAGAGAGAGAAATTACACAATGATGAATCCTTATAAAAGGATATTGTGCGACCTAAAAGAAACCCTAATAGGTAGACATTAATAATTAATATAATTATTAAATATCACAAAATGCAAACTAAAGTGAAATCTTAAGAGAGGAATAAAGGTAATTTAATCAACATAATTAAATTAAAACCTTTTACTCTAACATGGAAGTAGCATTGGGAGGAGACCTTAGTCAAGAAGGTAGGCCGTAGCCTTTTTGATGAAAAACTCAATGAAGCAAGCAAAAATACTCCACCTATGATCTGGAACTTTATGCTTTAGTGCAGACCCTTAGGAAATGGAGGCATTATTTATTGCCCAAAGAGTTTGTGGTCTTCACGGATAACCAGGCACTAGTTACATCAACACCCAAGAGAAGTTGAGTAATAGACACCTAAAATGGATGGAATACATCCAAGCCTTTACATTTACCATTAAGCACAAGAAGGGACAGCAAAACAAGGTGGCAGATGCATTAAGCAGGAGAATGTTGACAGTCCAAGAGATACAGCTAAAAAGCATTGGATTAGAGAGTTTCAAAGACCTCTATGGTGAGGATGAAGATTTCTCAGAAGCCTACAAGGTATGTTCAGATTTTGAAAATCACTTTCATAGTCAATATACTGAGTATACACTACAAAATGGATTGTTATTTAAGGGTAATTTGTTATGTGTCCCAAGAGGATCAATGAGGGAAAATCTGATCCAAGAGAAACATAATGGAAATCTTAGTGGGAATTTTGGGATAAATAAGACTTTAGAGCTAGTACAAAGATTCTACTACTGGCCTATGTTGGCAAGAGATGTTAGGAAATATGTAGAGCAGTGTGTTGTTTGCATGAAAGCCAAAGGGGGAGCCAACAATGCAGGGTTGTATCAACCTTTACCCATTCCAAATAGACCTTGGGAGTGTGTGAGTATGGATTTTGTGGTAGGTCTTCCTAAGACCAAAACTGGTTTTGACAGTGTTTTTGTAGTTGTGGATAGATTTAGCAAGATGAGTCACTTTATCCCTTGCAAGACGACACATGATGCAAGTTACATAGCTCATCTCTTTTTCAGGGAAGTTGTAAGAATCCATGGATTGCCATTGAGCATTGTATCAGACAGGGATGTGAAATTCATGAGCCATTTTTGGAAAACACTATGGGGCAGATTGGGAACAAATTTGTCATTTGGGTCAGCATACCACCCTCAGACCGATGGTCAAACAGAGGTGGTTAACAAAGTGTTAGGTAACCTATTGAGGTTCTTGACAAAGGAATGTGGACAAACATGGGATATGGTGATTTCTCAAGCTGAGTATGCTTATAATGACAGTGTTAATAGAACTACAGGAAAAAGTCCATTTGAGGTTGTGTATGGAATGCACCCAAGAGGAGTTTGTGAACTTAGAGACCTTGGCTCTTAGGAGAATAGGAGTGGACATGCTGAAGACTTCACTCAGACCATGAAGGAGATTCATGAGCAGGTTAAGAAGACAATTACAACAGCAACACAAAAATTAAAAGAAAAAGTTGATGAGTCAATGAGGGATGTGTAGTTCCAAGTAGGTGACCATGTTATGGTTCATCTTAAAAAATCAAGGATGCAGAAGGGAATGTAAACCAAAATGTAGATGAAAAGAATAGGACCATGCAAGGTGTTAGCTAAGTATGGGAAGAATGCATACAAGGTAGAGCTTCCATCAGATTTGGGTATATCTCCAGTCTTTAATGTTGCTGATTTGATCAGGTATAAGGGGAAAATAAGTGATGAAGCTCAAAACAGTAAAGAAATATTTAAGGATATTAGTAATATACCCCTTCCAAATCAAGAGAAACCTCAGGCAAAGCAGATCTTGGAGTCCAGGGTGAAAAAGTCAACAAGGAATAAGGCATACATGGAGCACCTTATTAAGTGGAAGGGAAAGCCTCACTCGGAGGCTACATGGGTACAAGAGGATCAATTTAAGAAAATTTTCATTGACCTGAAAATGATCCCTCTTTCCTGTTCTTGATCTTTGTCCTGAGAGGGGGAGAATGGTGCAGGAGCACCTGCCAAAATACAAGCACATTTTGATGTTTTGTTTTGAAATCAATTTGGTTTTGTTGTGCAAGGTCTCAAATAACATTTAGAATGTGTTTGAGGACCTTTTGGTGCTTAGGTTAAAATTTGAATAAGCTAGGAATCATTTTTTTGGTTGTTTCCTAAGTTTTAGGCAGAAATTGAAAAACACACTGTGTTTTCAAACATCGTGATTTTTGCCATTCTTAGGCTTGGGAAAATTAACCTAACTATTTTCTTGGCATTGTAAAAGGAAATTATCAACCTTTGTTGAGGTTAGAAGCTTTGGGAATGCTGGAACTTATATGCAATAATAAAAATATAGAGATTTGTGCGTGGAAAGTTCTGATTTTTTGCAATTGGCCACGTGATTACTGCTAAATGGATTAGCCAAGGCATTTTTTTGGTTTTTTTGGCATGTAAAGAATATATTTGAAGTTTTGTATTGGCTTCTTTAGTTAACTTTTCCATCGCTTCTTTTCATTTTGTATATTCTGAGTCTCTTTCTTTAATTTTGTGTTGACTGGTAATTTCAATAAAATGGAGGTTTAGATTGCACTCCCACCATTCCAAGCAGTATGGAAGCTATGGGAATGTGAATAAACCGAAACATTGTACGTAGGTTAGTAGTAGGAGTTAGTAGAGTTCCAAAAAGTATGCTAAATGAATTTTCCTAGGCGAGATAGTGAGAACCCGGCTAGGAAAGGCTTGAGGACAGCGTGAATAATTTGCAGGGGAGTGAAGATTTTTAAAAGATTATTTTTTGAGGATTTAGGGGAGTGTGTTGGATCTACATGGTGACAAGGAAGAGCCTTTAACAATCCATTTTGATGAAGAACTTTTCACCAGTTTTGAATCAGCCTGGAAAAGCTAATGAAACCCTAGATTTCTTGACCTTTTTGGTGTCTGGACAATATAGGGCCTAAGTAGTCTTGAAGCCATAAGAATCTTGGAGGAGAGGACATGTGAAAAAAATTTCCTAAGCAAAGAACTAGATTACTTGGTGGGTTCAAAAGGAGAAAGCGTTTTTCCCTTGTTTCAAAGACCTAATTGGGCTTAAGGCTACTAGCCTTTCAAACACAAGAAAAGCATTTTCTTGAAAGCGATGGAGAGTTTGTGAATGGAGGTTGATCAGGAGCTTTAGTCAAATTATTTTGGAAGCCATGGAATATTTTCACACCCCTGCAACAAGATTTGGAGGTATTTTGGAGTTGAGCTAGTCTTTAAGGCTATTGAGGGCTAGAAATTGCATGAGAGGGAAAGCACCAAGAATGCTTGGTTAAGGCAGTGTGATTGATTTGAAACTTGATAGTAGGGTTGGCAGTAGGAGTTCTCAAGACAAGGACTCAGAGCATTGAGATTGTGATTTTATCAATCCAACCTTGTCTCTATCAGTTTGTTACAATTATAGCAGACAATACTATTTTGATTAGCCTAACCTCCATTATTTCTCAATCTACATTGACTCACTTTGTGTCCAAATTTGTTATAGGTATAGTAGTAGCCATTAAAAGATTGATTCATTTTACTTCCATTAAACCTATTCATCATCACCCAATTGATCATTCTCACCTGAGATATGCATTCAGTAACTTTATGTCCAAAGTTCTTACATGAAAAACATTGTGCCAAAAAGAAACCAAAGGTATGATTTTCCCTACTCTTGCATTCTATTGCCTTGTGACCATATTTGTTGCATGAAAAGTAGAAACCATTGAAAGAGGGATACCTTTGTGCTTTAGGCTATCTCATAAGCAGTTTCCTTGCAAATTTTCTTGATTTTTTTTCTACTTCTCTTTGTCCTAACTCTTCTAATTGTTTAGTGTAATTTGCACATCTTTGGAACTTTCACCGGTATCAATTCCCAAGCCACCTTTTTCTTTACTTGGTTTCTATTCTCCAATGAATTATTCAAGCTTGCCATAGCTAGATTTGAAATTTTTCTCATAGAGTTTTTGCTTCTCTAGTTCTACTCTTAAGTCTACTATCTCTTGTTCAAGTCTATAGCATTCATTAGACTTGTTTTGCACCATTGTATTAAAAAATTATTCAATCCTCTTTTCTTCTACAAGCACCTTTAATTTAATGATTTCTTGTTTCTACTACTCACTCAGTTCTTTGTGTCTTTCCTTGAATTTCTTTAACTGTTCTTTCAGCTTCCGGATACATTCATTTGCATCATCAAGATTCTCTTTTAGATCTATGTTTTCATTTTCAACTTTGTCAAGATCCTCAAGTGCAGTCTGAAGTTCTTTATCATCCATTTAAAAAATCTTCAGGATCCTCCTCAAGCGGTTAAGCTTATCACCTAGGAACCAAAACTCTAATACCAATTGTTAAATAGCCATAGGACAACTAAGAGGGGGGGTGAATCAGTTGTCACAAAAATTCAATCTTAAGACTTCAACACTTATCAATTTCACAACCACACTATTCTATTATTAAGTATGAGAATAAAACACATTTAACAGAAAGAAAATCAACACAATGAACACAAAAGTTTTACGTGGAAAACCCAATGAGGGAAAAACCACGGTGAGGATTAACTCACAATATAAAGTAGTTTCAAAATTGAATATATAACGCTCACTTCCCTAAAAAAGGACTGACCATCCGAATACAAAAGATCACTTCTTACAAAAAGAACTCATTGTCCAATAGGGAGGCTCACTGCCTACAAAAGATTTACAAAAAAAAAGTCGGCTTCATAGCCAAAATGAACTGGAAGAGTACACCTACGAGTGTTGATGCAGTTCCAGTGATGCTCAATATATTGACTTAACACACTTCATCATTTTTCTCTTCTTCACTTTCGCATTCACTTCACCAACCATTCAATCTCATCACTAATCACTCACCCAATCTTCAAAACTATCCAACATATATACTCGATCTAATTACAAGCATCAATTAAGTCAGCTTAATTAGACACAATTCCTTATTTATCAAAAATATCAACCTATCAGCTTCAAGCATTCTCAAAATATTTCCAAGGATAATTGAAACACTCAACACACTACATCACATCGACATAGACCTAAGATAGGTTGCACATATATCTACATACAAAAATTGATTCTCCATAACACCAATTATCAATGAAGTCGACCAGTGATAGACTTCATTGCAAAAAAGTAATCAACATAATAATGTCGATACACCATACGAGCATATGAATACGTGAAATCTTGATTGTACGTGCTCCCAAGGTGTTGCTACAATAGTGGTTTACACTTTTTGGGAGATCCTATTTTTTGTTGAAATCACATATTTTTAGAAAATATAATGATTTAAGCCTTGAAAACTTCCATTTAAAGGATTCCAATTGAAGAGGGTTTGATCAAACCACCTTATACCAAGCCCCCTTGGATAGAACCCCGCTAGTTTTAAACCGTACCTATAACAGAGTCTCCTTTACACCTATCAAAATGCTGGTAAAAAACCACTTTTGATTTACCTTTTGGGGGATCAAATGAATTCATTTAAAATTCATTTTTTGTAAGTATGTAGTCATTATTATAAGCTTCCAAAAAAGTATAATTTTAATTAAATTAAATTTGATTATTATATTTATTTTTTAGTTTTATTAAACATAAGTTTTTCACTAAAAATCAAGCTCTTTGTTCTGCACATGTGGAAAATAGAATATTATAATTTTTTTTTGAAAAATATGAGTGCACCAGATATTGAAGTCTTTTATCCAACAAAAAAAAATTGAATTTTGATACATACAAAAAAGGCTATGTGTTATACGGTCCGCCTATGTTTGAATTGTAATTGGTTTGACTTCAAAACTTGATTAAGGAAAAAATATTCAATAAAACACTATAAAACCAATTGGAAGCACTATATATCATAGTTACAAATCTAAATTTGAAAAAAATATAATTTTATCCTTCATGGAAAAAAAGTTGTGTTATACGGTGAACATCACTCCTTAAAAATGGTGTTTATTGAAAAAAACTAGTTTTCAAAGGAGATGGAAAAAAGAAGTCCAATCTGATTCCAAATTTTTTGAAAAACACATATTTAGAATCTATAGGAAAAATGTCACAAATCACTAGTTTGCATCATCATCAAATTCCTCATGGTTTAGCCGCTATATGTGTTTGAGTGAAGATTTAGTTAGAAAAATTTAGTTCAATGTCCTGTTTGGCCAAAAATTGTAAACCAGTATTGTGGAATCACCCCCAACGTCCATAAACCATTTCCAAAAACCACAAGCCACATTAATCACAAGCCACCAACTTCAAATCAACATACCAGAGGATGTACCAAAATACTGGATCTACCACCAGAAGAAGTAAACTTGTTCTACACACCGGTTCAGGGTACTGAACCAATCTACCAACATGGTGACATGAATGGCAACATACAAATGAAATTTCTTCATTCTTCCAACAAATAGAAAATGGCTTAACAACTAATGAAACAATTTCATAAAAATCAATACCTTCCTTTTTGAGAATACCCTTTTACTACTAGTCTTGTTTTGTACCTTTCAACATTATTTGCCTCTTTCAATTTTTGAGAAAAATTCAATTCTAAATGTGATCGACATTAAAAAGTAAATAAAAAATATTTGATTTTTAGATTTGTGAGGCTCATCCCAAAGATATCCCTTAAATTTTTTTATTTCTTAGCTCATCTCAAAGAAGAAATCCTTCAATTTCAACTTTACCACCTAAAAACCCCCAATCACTTGCTTCTCCAAATGTCTTCTCTATACCGACTACCGATAATCCTTCAATCCCAACTCAACAAAGCATTCAAATTTTATTTCTTAGCTCATCTCAAAGAAGAAATCAGTTTTATTGGGAATGTAGAGAAGGTTTGCTAGTTTTAAAAGAATGGTACTAATGCAATCTGACAAACTTGGGTGGTAAAATCAAGGAATTGATAGTGAAAATTATAACATTGATACCCCTCACCCCAACTTAAAGTGAAGTGACCTCACTTCATATGAAACTAGGTTAGGGTGATAGGATAACGATGAAAATAAATGGTGATAAAATTCACATGCACAGTTTAAACAATAAATAATAATGGATGCGAAAATAAAGAAAGATTTGGTTACATGAAGTTTCCTTTCATACGTGTGAAATGGAAAGTAACACTCAACAACATAATGATGTGAATGAGTCACATAACATGACGTACAAGTGATGTGATCTGCATTGATTATATAGAAGTTGATGAGAAGTAGTGATTTTACCATCTACATATTCTTTACTGAAGCATAAAGGACACATGTGTGCATTAGAAAAAATTGTGGGAAAACTATTTGAATCCACCAAGTAAGTATAGTATGCAGGCAATGAATATTGCTATAAGTACACACAACATAGGGCTCGATTGAAATGTAAATTTCAGGTCCCATGTGATCAGGTCCTGAGAAATCAAAAGTACAAGTCCCTCTAAAGTGAAAACATTGTCATTATAGATATTGTGCAGTGTGTGCATGTGATTTAAAGCATAGAAAATTAGGCTTGGGTAATCTCAGAGGCTCAAAGTTGTGTAACTCAATCTCTGTATTATGAGACATGATGGGTAAGTCATTTCCTTCCAGAGCATCATCTTGTGGAATAGAATCCTATGTGGACTAGATCCCAAATCAACTAAACTGTGTACACCATATTCATCCATCAGAGATAGGATGAAATCATCATGTTCAAGTGGCTTTTTGTATAGCTTGAGTCTATGTCCATTAACTAGTAGAGAGAATTTGACTACATCAATAGTTTGCAATTGAACTGCACCATTAGGGAAGACCTACTTGATCTCATAAGGTCCTAACCATCATGATTGAAATTTCCTGGAAAATATTTATACCTAGAATCATATAGAAGTTCCTAGTCACTGATAGAAAATTCTTTAGTACTTATGTACTAGTCATGCCATTTGATTATTTGTTTCTGAACAACCTCCATATGGTGCAATGCTTGCAATATTATTTCATCAAGGGCATTTAAATGTTGCAATCTCTCCCTTTGATATTTTGTTAAGTCCAACCCTAGATCAACTGTCGTACGTAGGGTTTTGTATTCAAACTCAATGGGTAACACAAATTTTTTTCCATAAACCAGCTCGTAAGGAGTAAACCCTGTAGTTGTCTTCAAGGTAGTTTTGTACACCCAAATAGCTTCTAGTAATCTAGATACCCAATCTCTCTTATGAAGTTATACTATTTTTGTAAGTATGTTCTTAATCTCCTTGTTGGTGACCTCAACTTGTCTATTTTCTTGAGGATGATATGAGGTAGATTTCTTATGCCATATCTAATATTCCTTAGCTGGTTGAGCTATGAGGTCTAATGTGAATTGTGGCCCTTGATCAGTCACTATCTCTTTTGGAACACCATACCTAGTGAAGATTTCCTCATATAGGAATTTGGCAACATTGCCATCTCTGGAAAATTGCAGTGCCTTCACTTCAACCCATTTGGTCAAGTAATCAATACATACTAGTATATATTCTTTGTTATTGGAAGTGGGAAATATAGGGCCAAAAAAATCTAGCCCCCATTTTTCAAAAGGAGCTATGGCTAGTTGAAGTTGCAATGGAATCTCATCACTTCTTGTAGGTCTCCCCATTCGCTGGCATCTGTCACAACTCCTAGTATATTTAACAATTTTTTTGTGAAGAGGTGGCCAATAATACCCTGTTGTCAAGATTTTAAAAGTTGTCCTCTTGGCTAAAAAATGTCCACCATAGGGTTCATCATGGAAGGCTTTTAATATGTCAAACACTTCATCCTCCCTGATACATCTCCTCATAATGTTGTCTAGACCAGTGTAGAATAAGAATCCAAAAATCCAAGAATAAGGAAAACATTTATGAACTAACTGTCTTTTCTCTCTAGGAGAGAAGTGTAAAATTTAAGTGAACAGATTATATGCACAAAAAAATAATTTAAAATCAGACACAATAACACAGTAGATACCCTGGGAAAACCCTCCTCTTGAGGGAGAAAAACCCAGCAACAAAGATCTCTCTTATATTTAAATAGTGGCAACAATTCTTTTTACAATGAGGCCTAACACAAAGACCAATATTCAACACCTTGAACAAGATGCAAGAACTGAAACAAACTGTCACTCCTTAAGATACAAGTTTAGTCTTAGAGGAATTCGCAGACTGCACCTGAATGACTCAAAAACCAACCTTGAACAATTCACAAATTGATCTTGAGGAATTTGCACTTACATAAATTTGCTCTCACAGAATTTGCACTTGATAATATTCGCACTTGACTTGAATGGAATGAATCGAACTTGCACTTGACAGTTCACCCTTGATAGTTCACACTTGACAGAAATTCGCCCTTTATGATAATTCACACTAGATGGTTCGCACTTGGTAGAGCATAAACTTGGTAATTACAAATGACAAGATGAGCCTCTATATATATACATTGCTATGAGAGGTCGCACCTCCTCAAGAATAAAGTTGGCTAAGATACAATATATTTCCAATGAAAGTCGGCCCAGAATAATAATATTGCCAAGAGAGAATATCGAGGAAAATAGGGAATGAGGTTGGCCTCATAACATTTGTACCTCCTCATTAAATATAAGACAACAAAAAAATCACATATAAATTAAATAGCTAAAGAGCTATCATTTAATTTATGTTTTCTCCGTTTGAACTGAGCTGGAAGGATCACCTGAAGCTACAATATCATTAACACTCCCTCTCAGCTAGAGAGAGAACTTCCAGCTACTCAAGACAAATCATTCAACATGATGTCCATCACATTGGCTACATCCAGATGTGAAGAGAACAATATCACCTCAACATGATATTAGATATCGTCTCGATATCAATCATAAAATGGTAAGTACAAGTGTTCATCACTTGTGTGATGTTGTCACCTCAACGTGACTTTCACCATGACTCTCTCAGAGGGTGAAAAACAAGTACAAGATATGTCATGGAGTCTCACACATCACATCCACCATGACTCAACTCAGAGGGTGGAAACAAGGGCTTACACCTCAAATTCTTCCGTCTCAGAAGAAAATGCATTAACAAGGGCTTGCACCTCAAATTCTTCCATCTCAGAAGAAAATGCATTAACAAGGGCTTGCACCTCAAATTCTTCCATCTCAGAAGAAAATGCATTAACAAGGGCTTGCACCTCATATTCTTCCGTCTCAGAAGAAAATGCATTAACAAGGCTCACTGATGCTGAGACTCATACTTAGTCAAGGTTGGATTCTCCACCATACCAAGCTTATCTCGAAGGTACACAAACCTTATCCTGGCAGGAGGCTTGGTGAGAATATCTTCTGTCTGCTCATTAGTGCATATGTACCTCAACTGTATAGCCTTCTGCAGTACCATATCTCTGATATAGTGGTACTTGATTTCAACATGCTTGGTTCTGTCATGAAACACAGGATTGACAGAAAGCTTCACACAACTCTGATTATCACAATGAATGATAGTAGGCTCCATTGATTGTTCAAACAATCCTGCAAGGAGCTTATGAAGCCAAACTGCTTCTTGAGTTGCCATACAAGCTGCAATGTAATCTACCTCTGTTGTACTCAGTGCTACAGATGACTGCTTCCTACTGCACTAGGAAATCATAGCAGAACCCAAACTGAAGCAACAACCAGAGGTGCTCTTCCGATCTGTGACACAACCTACCCAATCAGAATCTGTGAAACCATGTAACTCCAAGTCTGCATCTGAAGTATACCTCAACCCATATCCAACTGTGCCACGCAAGTATCTCAGGATATGTTTAGCTGCAACAAGATGTATCTGTCTCAGATCACACATAAACTAGCTAAGTGCACTTACTGCATAGCAAATATAGGTCTAGTGTTAACTAGATACATCAAGGATCCAATCAGTTGTCTGTACAATGTAGGATCCACCAAATCTGAACTAACTGTAGCCTCCTTCAATTTATGAAGATTGATCTCCATAGGTGTAGACATGGATTTGCAATCCATCATGCCAAATCTCTTAAGTATACTAATGGTGTACTTCCCTTGACTTAGAATCATACCATCTGTTTTCTGCCAGACTTCTAAGCCAAGGAAGTAATGCATGAGCCCAAGGTCCTTCATCTCAAATTTAGAAGTTAAATCCTTCATACATTCAAGAATCAGGTGATCTTCTCCAGTAAGGATTAGATCATCAACATATAAAACCAAAATTAATGCATCACCATTGATTACCTTGAAGTAGAGATTTGAATCAACATCATTCTTTAAGAAGCCCAAACTTGATAGGTACCGATCAATCCTTTTGTACCATGCACGAGGAGCCTACTTAAGACCATACAAGGTCTTCTTCAGCTTACAAACATGTGACTCCTTCCCATGAATCTCAAATCCATCAGGTTTCTCTATGTAAATCTCTTCCTCAATCACTCCATTGAGAAAGGTTGTCTTCAGGTCGATCTGGTGAATCTTCCATCCTCTGGATGTAGCAATAGCAATGATGGTTCTGATTGAAGTGTAGCGAGCAACAGGAGCAAAGGTCTCATCATAATCAAGTCCCTCTTTCTGAGAGAACCCACAAGCCACAAATCTTGCCTTGAACTTCTCAATGCTTCCATCTACATCATGCTTAATCTTGAATAACCATTTAGAAGATACCACAGACTTGCCCTTGGGTCTAGGAACAATATCCCAAACATCATTTTTAAGAATTGACTGATACTCCTCTGCCATATTAGCATCTCTCCAAACTTGATGACTAGATGCTTCCTCAACATAGGTAGGCTCAGATTCTATGATCTGACTCATCAAGGCAACATAACTGGAGAACTTATGTGGCCTTTTTCTTTCTCTGAATGTGCCTCTAGGAGCTGCAAAACTTTCAGCCTCTTGCATAGTGCGACTGGCCCATAGAGGTCTCTTTCTTCCAATAACAATGTCAGTAGGCCCATCAGTAGGTTCCAAGGGTTCAATAGGATCAGGGTCTTCTTTTGGTTCTGAAATCTCCCTTTGAATCTCAGGAGTATGGTCAACTTCCATATCCTGAGGAGACTCTTCATTACTAATCTCCATATGAATCCCCCTGGATCTTCTAAATGCAACATCTTCCTCGAAAGTGACATCCCTACTGATCTCGATCAACTTTTGACCTAGAATGTAAATTCTGTAAGCTTTTGATGTCTCACTGTAGCCCACAAATATTCCCTTTTTGCCAGAAGGCTCCAACTTGGTTCTCTTTTCCTTGGGAACATGAATATAGACAGGACTTCCAAAGATCCTCAAATGACTGACTTCAGGCTTCTTCCCTGTAAAGGCTTCTTCTGGAGTCATATTTTCCAAGATCTTATGAGGACTTCTGTTTTGAACATATAGAGCTATCCTGGAAGCTTCTTCCCATAAGAATGTTTGCAAATCTTGATCATGGATCATGGCCTTTGCTACTTCCACGATCATTCTATTCTTTCTTTCTGCAACACCATTTTGTTGAGGATTATAGGGAACACAGAACTCCCTCTTAGTCCCTGCATTAATACAAAAGTTTTGAAAACTACCAGAGGTGTATTCTCCACCATTGTCAGATCTGAGGACCTTAATTCGTTTACCAGAAATATTTTCTACCAAAGCTTTAAACTCTTTAAACCTATCCAATACTTCCTCAAATTCTTTAGATTTTGAAAAATAAATCCAAGTCTTCCTAGAGTGATCATCAATGAAAATAGAATAATACAAAAAACCACTCAAAGAAGGAACAGACATAGGACCACATAAATCAGAATGAATTAGGTCTAAAATACACTTAGATCTATTTTCTCTACTATGAAAAGGGGCTTTTATATTCTTACCTAATTATGCGTAGCCCTTGCATGTGCCTTCGTGCTCCTGGTTGAACTTAGGAAGGCCTGTCACGATCTTCTCCATAAAAGGTAGGGCTCGGAAGTGTATGTGAGCCAATCTCCGATGCCAAAGATCACAAAGACTTGAAGAGTCATGAACCAAAGCTTGAAGAGAACGTGAGAAAACCTTGTAGAGGTTATCATGTCTAACTCCAATTACTTGAGCATCCTTGAAGCTAGAGTTCTGCATCCACACTAGAACTTTGCCTTTGGAGAAGGAAACTTGATATCCTTTATCTTCCAAAGCTGAAATAGAAATAAGATTACACTTGATTCCGAGAACATAAAGAACATTACCCAATTGAAGCAATATGCTGGAATCCAAATGAAGTGTAGAGGTCCCAATTCCTTTTACGGAGTAGCTAGCATCATCTCCAATGATGACTTGTTTAGAGGACTCATTTTCCACCAAACTTGATAAGTGCTCCTTGAAGCCGGTAATGTGACGAGAAGCACCACTGTCGATTATCCAAGTGTTGGTGTCGGAAGGTACACTGCTTGATAATGCCGAATAGAACAAATATTCACTTGAATCCTTTTAAGGAGAGGCATCATCAACATCTGCAATGGTGGCCTGCTGCTTAGGTCTAGTTGGACAATACTTGGCGAAGTGCCCAAACTTATCACACCTAAAACATTGAATCTTGGACATATCCCTCTTCTTCTTGAAAGGTGGTGCATCATCATTTCCCTTGTCCTGATTCCTCTTGAAGAATCCTTTCTTTCCATCTTTTCCTTTCTTCTTTGAAGTATGGGAGGTGAGAACATGAATATCTTCATTCTTTGAACTTTGACTAACGCCTTTTGCCACCAACCTTGATTCCTCTTGAATGCAATCAGATCTTAGGTGATCAAACTTGGGCAATTTTGACCTTGCACTGATTCCCTGAATGTATGATTCCCAAGACAAAGGCAACCCATTGAGAGCAAGCATAGTCAGATCCTTGTCATCAACCATATGTCCAATTGAAGAGAGCTAATCTCTCAAATCTGCAATCCTCATAAAGTATGCAATCACTGATTCACCTTTTACCATCTTCACATGATGAAGTTGATGTTTCAGTGCAAGTGCCCGACTGGTATTGTTGATTTTGTACATCTCTTCCAAGGTCTTGAGCATATCTCTCATTGTCTTCAACTTAGAGATGATAGGAACAATGTGATCCTTTACGGAATCAACCAATATCTTCATTGCTTTAATGTCTTTCTTCAGCCACTGTAACTTTTCTTCTTCCTCCTCAGGTTCAGAAATGCTAGACTCCACGAACTCACCCAAGTCATTTTCACGCAAGGTAAGCATGATCCTGAATCTCCATGATGTGAAATTGGATGCACCTTTGAGTCTATCCTCAACCTTCAAACCATTCACCATCTTGACAAAGTGAACAATTAGGATAAGCTGAAATTGCAATAATCTGATCACGATCCTCTCAAACCCGCTCTGATACCATGTAAAATTTAAGTCAAAAAATTATATGCACAGAAAAATAATTTAAAATAAGACACAATAACATAGCAGATACCCTAGGAAAACCCTCCTCTTGAGGGAGAAAAACCCAGCAACAAAGATCTCTCTTATATTTAAACAGTGGCAACAATTCTTTTTACAATGAGGCCTAACACAAAGACCAATATTCAGCACCTTGAACAAGATGCAAGAACTGAAACAAACTGTCACTCCTTAAGATACAAGTTTAGTCTTAGAGGAATTCGCAGACTGCACCTGAATGACTCACAAACCGACCTTGAACAATTTGCAATCTGATCTTGAGGAATTCGCACTTACAAAAATTTTCTCTCACAGGATTCACACTTGATAATATTCACACCTGACTTGAATGGAATGAATTGAACTTGCACTTTATAGAATTCGCACTTGACAGTTCACCCTTGACAGTTCACACTTGATAGAAATTCACCCTTGATGATAATTCGCACTAGATGGTTCACACTTGGTAGAGCATAAACTTGGTAATTACAAATGACAAGATGAGCTTCTATATATATACGTTGCTATGAGAGGTCGCACCTCCTCAAGAATAAAGTCGGCCAAGATACATTTCCAATGAAAGTCAGCCCAGAATAATAATATTGCCAAGAGAGAATATCGAGGAAAATAGGGAATGAGGTCAGCCTCATAACATTTGTGCCTCCTCATTAAATATAAGACAACACAAAAATCACATATAAATTAAATAGCTAAAGAGCTATCATTTAATTTATGTTTTCTCCATTTGAACTGAGCTGGAAGGATCGCCTGAAGCTGCAATATCATTAACAAGAAGTAAGCTAGAAATTGCCCTGTTACCAAGTAGTTAGCTATATCAACATACCATGTATTATTTATATTTAAACCAAATAAGTGTTCACCAGGGAAAGAATCATCAACTACTCCTTCATCAGATATTTTGTGGGTAATCTAGATAGAAAATCATCAACCACATTATCTTTTCCTAGTTTATCAACAATGGTTATATCAAATTCCCATAGCAACAACAACCACTTGACAAGTATTCCACCCACTACTGGTTTATTCATCAAGTATCTAATGGTTGTGTGATCTATGTGTATGAATACTTGATAGCTAGTAATATAATGTCTAAACTTGTAAATGGCGTAGACAACTATAAGCATTTCTTTCTCTGTTATAGTATAGTTCAATTCAGATCCTTATAGGTTTTTGCTGATATAATACATAGAATACTACTTATTTCCCTCTTTTTGTCCCAAGACATCTCCAATTGCAAAGTCTGATGCATTAGTGTGAATGTGAAATGGTAATGTCTACTTTGGACCTCTTAAAACTGGTGCATTAGTCAAGGTTGTCTTTAACTTATCAAAGGACTTCTGACAGTTAGGAGTCCACTGGAAGCCAATATCCTTTTTCAACAAAGTAAACAAGGGTGCAACTAATTTACTATAATCTTGGATGAATCTTCTGTAATAACCGGCATGTCCTAGAAAGCTTCTCACATCTTTCTTTTTTAGGAATAGGAAGTGTAGTTATAATATCAATCTTCTTAGGGTCAACTTGTATCCTTGCACTAGAAATGAAATGTCCCAAGACAATGCCTTCTATCATCATCATAAAACATTTCTCATTGCTTAATAATAAATTATTTTTAGTGCATCTTTTCAAGATTGTTTCTATATTTTGAAAATCCTAATCAAATGTTTCACTATGTAGTGAAATCATCCATATAAATCTCCATCTTATCATGTGCAATGTTAGAAAATATAGTAAGTACCACCCTTTAAAATGTGGCTAGAGAATTGCACAACCAAAAGGTAAAACAAAGTATGCATAGGTACCCCAACGATAGGTAAATGTGGTTGTGTCTCAATCTTCAGGGGAAATCTTGATTTGGTTGTAACCACTAAAACCATCAAGAAAGGAGAAATACTTCTTCCCTGCCAAAGAATCTAAAAATTGGTCAATGAATGGTAGTGGAAAATGATCTTTCCTAGTGGCAGTATTAAGTTCCCTATAGTCAACACAAACTCTCCATTTACCACCCTTTTTAGGTACTATTACTAATGGTGAAACCCATTCACTATTTGAAATAGGATATATAAATCACGCATTCAAAAATTTTTGTAGTTCAGCTTTTACAATTTCTCTAAGGGTTAGATTCATACACCTTTGTGGCTGCCGTATGGGTCTAAATCCTTCATTGATGTGAATCTTATGCATGCATAAGGCATGATCAATTCCTTTTATATCACTATAATCCCATGCAAAAGTTGTTACATGTGCCTGTAGCACAATATGAAAGGATTTATGTTGTTCATCGATTAATGCATTATTAACATTGAGCATCTTTCCAAGCTTGACCTCTAATGGCATAGACATGTCTTGTATAGAGGATAGATCAAAGCTAGGTATGATTGGCAAGTATTGTTGTGGTAAAAAAGTATGGATTATTTGGGATACTTCTTGTGAGGAATTGGTAGGTATTATGCTTTCCAAAGGATCTTGTAAACAAGATAAGCAACCCTGTTGCTATGGGTGCCTCCCACAGTCATTTTCATAATATGAACTATTAGTTCATCCTCATCTTGGATATCCAATAGATGAATTCATTCTATGGTGAGTAAGGTTTACAATTAATAGTTGTCTTCATCATCTAAGTTTGGCCAAATGGTCTACTCAAGGTCTTGATGTGGCTATGTTGGTGGATAAAGTACTAGATTCTTGGTTATAGTTCCATTGGATATGATCATTTTTCTTGATCTACATCCTATGAAGGAATCAGTTGTAGCTAACCAAGGTAAACCTAATATCAATGGGTAATCAACAAGATTAAATTTGGATTGAACAACTAAAAAGTAGGCAGGACAATCCCAATAATCTAATGGAATGATGGTAAGGTCCTCAATAACTTCTCCAGGATTAACTAGAGACCTATCAGTTAATTGCAAGACTATCTGAGTAGGCCTAAGATTGGCTAACTGTAGGAGTTGCATGGTATCTTTGGTCATCACAATAATTGCAGCACCCAATTCTATCAAAGTATTCTTAATGAGAGTATCATTGATCTTGATGTCCACAACTAGACTACCAAGGTCAATATACTAAGGGATTGTAATATTTCCCAATATGATGTCTGGAAGATTACCCAAAAAAGGAATTTTCTCTGGGTCCTTTTTCTTCCTTCTTAGTTTCTTAAGGAGCAGATCCCTAACAATCTTAGTATAGATGGGAATATCTTTGATAGCTTGGATTAAAGGGATTTTAATGTTGACATCATTCAAATGTCCTAAAAGGTCTGTTTCAGCCTGTGTATGTTGCTACTAGATAGCCAATCATTCAGGGAATGGAGGCTTCAAATGTGATGTGGGTTGGAGCCCTTGATTAGACTAGGATTCCAAAGGTGGGTTATCTGAGGTTTCTTTCATAGTTTCTTCATCTTCTACTTCGGTAATTCTAGGGGATGAATGTCTTGCAAGCTACTTCCCTGATCTAAGGTGAAGGTCACTCACCTCTACCCCATATGTGGGATATTGGATAGATTCGTTAGTATAAGCCTATTGACAAGGCTTAGTTTTAGGATTAGGTGTAGGCTGGGTAGGTATTTGAGATGGTTTAAGTGGATGAGATTGAGGATTTGATGGAGGCATTAGAGTTTTCTATTGAGGTGGAGGAAGAGGTAGCATAGGCTGCTGGTAATTCATATTTTGTTGCCATTGTTGGACTTGCTGCCACTGAGGCTGCCATTGAGTTTGTTGGGTTTACCATTGTGGATTGTAGTTGGAACTACAAAATTTTTGTTGCACCTGGCCATAGATTTGGTTGTTGGTTCCAATTTGACTGGGCTTGTGGCCATGGTTGAGAATTCTACCACTGGTTTTGATTGGCTTTCTAGGGTTGGGTATTCCAAGCAAAAAAGTTTTGATTCCTAGAAGGGAAAGATGGATTAAAAGAAAGGGGGTATAGTGACATACCTTGCCTTTGTTACCATTACCTCCTTTGTGCTATGCAAATTTTTTTTCCATCATCACCTTCCATTTCCTAGAAATCTGGTTTCTTTACCCTTTCTTGTTGGATACTAGCCACTCTTTTGCACTTGCAATTGGATTTCCTCTGCCTACAACTAGGAGAATACTTAGTGAGCATGGATTTTGCTTCCTCCTTATTCTTGTTGATATGAAGGGTGTCCAATTGTGTTGCTAGATGACTGATTATATCCTATTTCATGGGTATGTGCAGGATCATGATGGGCCAAAAAGTGGCAATATGATGGGTATGTGGCTGATGACTATTTTTTACCCAAAATTGATGAAACAAAAAGGGTTTTTAAAGGAGATTCTTAGCTTTCCACTAATATAAATTATGCTTTATTTTGAATTTAATAAGTAATTATTATGCATTTTCTATTCAAATTATGACTAAAGTCTTAATTGATAGGCTGATTGAAAAGCATCTATAGCTTTCAAATAGTATCACATTTTTTGAATCCAAAACATGTGTCACATTCTATGCTTCACATACTATAGGATTAAAAAAAGAAAAAATGAATTTCATGAAGCTTTGACCAAGTTAAGGAGGTCAGACATATGAGTTTTTATATTTTTTAAAAAGTTGTAATAAAAAATTCATAATTAATTCTTTACTCTGAAAAAAATTACAAAAAAATATGCATCACATCAGGGCATGAGTCCTCTACTTATATCTAAAATATTATCAAAAAATATTATCATTTTATTGGGGTTAGGGTGGTCAGACATACACCTACTTCTTATTTCTTCTCCGAAATTTAAGTACCACTACATTGAAATTTCAAATTTTCATGAAATATATTTAAAAAAAAAAAAAACCAAACATTTTAGAAACTATATTCAATTTGCTACATATTCTATTCTTACATATTTTTGAAATAATACAGATAAATTATTCAAATTTTTATGTCAAGTTGCCTAACTTTGATTTTTCTGAATTTTTTACCACTTAAGGGCCTCTTTTTTCCATGATGATCCTACACATACCCTCATGTTCGACAATAAATTACTAATTTCAAATTTAGAAACCTTATTAGAGGACTTACTTGTGATGGATGACCTCTTCCCCCTTGGCTTCCTGGAAAGAGACCTAGAATAATTTCTACAGACTTTTAAAATTTCTTCAAATGGTCCTTTAGAAATGTCTCCTCCCCCAATAAGGTTGAGTGTGTCCATACTGTCTTCATTGATCCCCCTTAAGAATACCAAGTTAAGGGATTCCTCTGACAATTTATGTTCGGGGTTCTTCAAGTCAAACTGAAACCTTTCAATATAATCTTCTAGTGACTCATCCTCCTTTTGAGTCATTGAGAAAATGTCATCTCTTCTTTGGTCTAATCCTTTGCAATAGTCCTTGTACTTCTCTAAGAGCTTTGTTTTCATAGTCTCCTAGTCTGGGAGAATATCTCTGCCAAAACCCATAAACCATCTGAGGGTAGAATCCTTCAGAGTAGTTGAAAAGAGCTTGAGTCAGTGTGCATCAGTAGTGTAATCATAACTTCTGCACAAAATGTCAAACTCAAAGAGGAAAGTATCTGGGTCCTCTGTTTCCAAGCCATAAAACATTGGTAATGCTGATGGTGGTATATTTTTCAACATAGTAGCTCTGGCTTGATCAGTAATAGGGAACTCAAAAGTTCCATGTTCTAGATCATCTAGTGGTGCATCTGCCATTATTCGAAAGTTCCGTTCTGTATCTATGGAAGATGATGATGATGATTTTTATGAATATGGAAAAGTAGTGTCTAATATTTCAACAATCTTCACAACAAATTCAGGAAAACCACCAGTATCTTCCTCTCTATCTTGTGGGTCTAATGAATCTTCCTTGGTTATCTTTGTGCCTCTGCATATGGTAAATTTATCTTTGTATGACGAACTTGCACAATGTTAGTATAACTCTAGGTTTTGAAGATGAAATCTATTATTCTTAATGCATAATGGAAAATTTTAACTAAGAATGTTTAACTATGAAAGCTTGTAAAAAAAAAAGGTCTATGAAGATAGCACCATCCTTGAAAATGGTGCCAAAAATGTAGAGGAAAACTAATGTATCATGGACTTGGTAAATTTTACATAATTCAGGCGTATACCAAACTAAATATTCCTCTTGACATTGCAGGCCTAGATTAAATTATTGACCAAGGTGCGTAAACTTACGATGGCACTCCACTATATGTGTCTTCATAGGTTTGTACTGACCTAAATTACTTTACTCTAACTTATTAAAACTATTATACTTTTTTGGAATTAACAAAATTGTAAAAATAATGAAAGTAGTTACACAACCTACTGGCTACGTGTACCTCCAACATAAGTTGTAGGTGTGCTAAAAATCTATGAATGCAAAATAAATCTAAAACTATTTAAAATGATGAGATAATCAATCCTAATCTCTAAAGAACTATTTTCTATCCCTATTCATGAACAAACACAACTTCTAACCTAGCCATAAACCATTTACTCATAATACACGTACATGATAAAGAATTTTTTTTTAATGAAAGCATATACATAACTGAAATGTAAATGAAGTGATGAACAATACCTGAGTGGCTAGCTCAGAAGACTACTTCACTTAACTAAAAACTAGATCTAATTCAAATTCTCATGCATCCATGAGTCATACAACACCATTCATTATACAACACGAAATATCAGATATAATCCTTCTTTAGATTTTATTCCATAACTTCATTGTAGCAACATGTCTTTGATTAACTGAGAAACTGCTAACTGCTGGGAGTTTGTAACAATATCAACTAACTAATCTATGAGATCATCATTGGACTTTATACAAAATGGGGAGAGTCTTATTCGAACTATCAACTAACTAACCAACAACAATCATAAATATCACTCCTAGATATGAGGAGGGGAAATAATGATTTGACTTATTCTTCTAACTAGAAAACTAACTGGAAAAAGAGACCTATTCAAATAAAAACAACTTGCATGTGAAACAAATGGATAAGTTCCCACTATTTAAGAACATATATCTTCTATCATTTATTATTTTATAATGACCATGTTCAGCTCCATAGTTCCTTTCATTTGATCAACTTGAACTCATTACTTCCTTGCTCTGCAACTTGATACTTGCTATAAATACTCCTTCCTTGCCACTGCATGTTTAAGCCGCAAAAGAGTTTAGCTCATCCAACACACATATAGCTAACTACCATAATCAAATCACAAAATCCATTCACATGCATATATATATTAATATTTAATCCATGCAATTATATGAATAATTCACCATATTTTATTTTCACAAAATGGGTCCAAGGTAGCAAGGTATGCATAATAAGATAACATACTATGGGGATAATTTCTGAGAGATACTTCAAAAACATAAGTGTCTTAAGAGTATATAAAAAGCAACAAAAAGATGTTAATAACCAGACTCATCAGGTATAGTATGGTGTATGCTCCTAAGCAGGAGTATATATAGCATTGAAGGAAAGAAAGTATGTAGAGAAGTTGTGTAAAGGATAAATGATGTCAAAGGGGGAAAAAATTAGTGATACAAATCTATTGTCCTTTACCATTGATGTTAAAGGGGGAGAAGGAATCATGTAAAAAAGCTAATTTATCAAAGTGGGAGAGAGTGCAATGAGAAAGAGAAAAGGAAATAGGTATGGAGTAGAATTTTTGTTTCTTTGATGGTTTTTCACATCATGTGTTGCCATCAATGACAAAGGGGGAGATTGTAGCAAGTATGAGAAGACTAGTTATGACATTTATGTCAACAAGATTATGTTTTCATTGGTGTCAATTGTATAAGGAGGAAGAATATCATTATTGGAGGAGATTGTTGTGAGAGTATGTTGATGTTATCTATGCTTTGATTAGTTGCATTTTGTTGTCACTAGTAAGCTACTGATGTCAACCTGTATTGTTTCTTTGATAAGATTTTGTCTATATTTTAGAAAGTAATGGAGATGATGAGGATGTGTTCCTGATCCTTGGTTTCCAAGTGCTTTTGAGAAAATTTGATAAAAAGAGGAAGCAATGAGTTGTAGTATTATTTTGGGTTGCAAAGTAGTGTTCTAATGTTGCTATGTATTTCTTCTAGGTTGAAGATCTACCTATGCATTTCAGATATGTTGATCATATTTATTCAGAGGTGTGGTATTCAAAATTTAGTGTGCAAGATCATTGCACAAAAGAAGTTGTGTTCACCAGTGTGTGAACTATGTATTGCAAAGATATTTGGGAGAAATATGTTTTCTTTGTGTTTCTCCACAATTTGGTTTTAGCTCTTGTATATTTAAAGGGATGTTGACAGTGTTGGTATCTTTCTTCAATCGAGGTTGTTTGAGGTTTAGTGCTTCAGAAGTCAATTTCTTAAGTTGTAGTATATGGAAAAGTTGTTTGAGTGTATTGGGTGTGTACATCTCTTAGGTGGAAGTTCCTGCAAAGGAGTTTGTTAGATTTAATGGTGTTTATGAAATATTCCAAGTTATGTTCAGATGACATTTGTTGTCCATGAGTTGTTGTTGAATCAAAGGAAGTGTGTACTTAAAATTTTAATGGTGTTTACATGGGTAACAATCAACCTTGGTTTTTACACTAATTATGGTAGATATTTATTGTTTGTAGAAGCATATTGTAGGGTGGTTTTATAGATTTGGGTCCTAAATAAGAAATGGTTTGGTCTGCCTTTACTTCTATCTATCACAAAAGTTTTTTGGTGTCGACCTAACTTGAATTTTCATGATTGATGTACATAGCCGACCTTGGAGAATGGTTTCAATGTTGAGGATGGTATAAATAAAAGTTGATTTTTTGAAGGTTAATGAGATAGATAACATATATTCCAATGATGCAAATTTTAGAGTGTTAGAGCGAATTTTGAAAGTGTAGTGTGAGATTTCATGTGTTAGATTGTTGGATACTGTGAGCAGAAGGTGTCTACAACTCTTTAGTCAAGTTGCAAAGGTGTTTATTAGATTGTGGTGGATTTCACTATTTCATTGAGATGGATTTCTCTATTTAACATTCTTCTCTATCTTCTTTTCTATTATGGCAGTGAGTCTTTCTATTCTTAGGTAGTGAGCCCTTCGATAGTGAGCTCTATTATATTCAGTGCTAATATTACCTTATATTGTGAGCTAATCCTCACTGTAGTTTTTCCCATCTTGGGATTTCCATGTAAATATGATGTTCTCTTGTTCATGGTGTTGATTTTTTTCAATTTTTGTTATTTTTCTTTCATGATAAATTATTACAATAGATTAAGGGTTAATTGTATTAATGTGGATTTGAATGTGTATGAGGGTTTTGAAGTTTTAAGGTACAACTGATTCAACCCCCCTCTCATTTTTCTTGTGCATTCAACAATAAAGAACATCTAAATTCTTATGGTCTTGGCTACATACCTCCTTCTAAAGACATTGGTATCTCTTTCAAAAACAAAAGGCCTCCCTTTAGATCAAGACATCCACCTCCTCCATCATCTTTACCATCTATTCTAGGACCTCATCCATCAACCCTTCCATCCATCTTGGGACCATATGTTCCTAATTCATATCCTTACATTCCCTTTCAAGAACAAAAAATGCACATACCCTTGAATTCCTTCCAATACCTTCCACTTAAAAATCCTATATTTTCATATAATCCCTCTATGGCCTCTCCAAGCAATTGGGATACCAAACAAAAAATGTATAAATACAAGAATCCAAAAAAAAGTTGAAGATCATCACGTATCACTAAAAAAACATTCCAAAACAAAGAAAAAAATGCCTCAAAATCAAAAGAAACACATATCCAAGAAAATTAAAATGCCAATTAAGAAAAAAACAAAAGGTTATAAAGAAATATCAAAAGTCAAAACAATATAGTAGGTTCCAAAGAAAGCAAAAGAATACATGCATTCAAATGAAAAATCCAAATTCGTATCCCAACTTGCTAATCCAAAATCTTTCATTATTCAACCATTGTACAATCCTCCATCTACGTATATTCCACCTCATAATTGAATCATAAGTCTTCCATCATCCTCCAAATCTGTTTTGGGTCTTTACATGCTCAAGTTTATTATCCCAACCTCCCCATCTCAATCCTTTAAATTTCACCACCCTTCAAGGTGTGTGGAAATGTTGTTCTTTCCCACATTCTCTCATAATGAATCCATTCCATACTTCCATCCAACCTTCATCTCTCATTCCATACCTTTAATGCAATCCTTTTCATGAATCCTTAACCCCCTTCTCCCTACCCCTATCCATTCCATTATCTTTACTAGTTTTCCTACCAATGTCTTTGAGTGGGAACATGTTAGCTATGGTCTATAAGAAACATTTAGTCAATAGAACCTACTATATTTTGTAAAGAGACACTTGATTCCTCCATTCATATCCTTACACCTTCATTAGCTTCCATCTCCATGAGCTTCCATTTCCATTTGTATCCACTAAATTTCACATCCATCTAGCTACCCTTTATTGTACATTTGGGGACAAGCCTTTTCTATTTATATTCAATACACTATCCTATTTTCACTCAGCCATCATATTCCTTCATTTGTATTCCATGCTATGTATTTTATCCATCCACCTTCCTTGGATCTTGCATAAAGTATTAGGGAAAAATAAAAAGAACGAGTATCTAATGCATTCTTTAGACCATGTTTGTCTTCCATCCTCCATATCACTTGTCCTCTATCTCAGGTTTCATTTCATATGATCCATTTATCTTCCATATTCATGTCATGTCCTTATCCCTTGTCATACCTCTTAGCATGGGGGCATGTATTAATTTGACATGTGATCTTTTTGAGTCCTCCATAGGTCCTCTATTTATCCTTTGTCTTTGACCAAACATTTTGGGTTCCATTATCATTGGTTACCTCCACCCATAGAATTCCATATCTTGATCCATCTATCTTCATCCTCCATCTAGGGTGTATCCTTACATGTCCTATCATTAACCCATATCTTAGATCTCCATACCACATCATTGATCCATATCCATCCATATCTCCTTTGGTTTTCAGATTGACTAAGGAATAAGATCTTGTTTATCATTGTAGTTTACATTTTTTATTTATCATTTTGTTATCATTCTTATGAGCAAGACATTTAAACAAAGCATAAACTCTTTAACATTGTAAAGCATTGGTATTTAATTAACATCATGAGCAAAGGATTCTTGTTAAATCAAGTTAACATCTAACATATCTTGGGCCAAATCTTCAGTAATTTATCACAATCAAAACAATCAACCAAACAATCAAAATATTATGTCTTGACAGATACATCTTTCCTAATCAAACACTTACCTTGATCATTCAAACAATCAAAAAATTGAAAATATCTCTTGGCACAAGGTATTGTGGTTGTTATCTTGTTCAACACATTGTCTTTTTCCTCATTGATCTTTATCATGTGCATTAGCATTACATTTTTCATTATCATAATATTTCATATTTATCATTATCATTTTTCATGCATGAGAGCTTGTGCTTTATCTTAAGTCTTGTCCCTTGTCTTGATCATTATCGTTATATTTTTATATATTTTCTTTTATTGTCACATTTTGAAGAAGCTTGAGGATATCTACACCCTTTCATGTATGAAGGAGAGTGGGGAGTGGAGCATGAGTCTTTCTTGTGTGTGTGTTTCGAGTCAGTCTGCCTAATGATTACAAAAATCATAACCAATAACAAAGAGGGATCTTCATTCCGCTCTATGATGAAAAAATGATAATTCCATAGCCTTTCCATTCCATTCATTTGCATAGCCAGCATTCCATATCCTTTCCTCCCATATCAAATCCATTTCATAAGCCATTTATATGCTTTGCTTGCATCTAATCAATGTGTTGCATTCCTTTCTTCTTTGCATCCACCTAGGTCATTCATATTTCTCAATCTTGCATATCATTTCTTTCATGAGCTTGACCCAATATTGATCTTTTTGGGTCAATCTTGTTGGAAATATGTGCCTCAATCCCACAGGCTAAAACCTCTGAAAGGGCCAAGTCGGTGTGACATCTTGTGTCTGGCCAACTAGCAGCTTGAATCTGGTTGAACAATACAGGTCGCTGTGACCTTGCAAGAGTCTCGTCGAATGCTCATACATTGGAGTCTTCGCTGTGAAATTTCATTCAGAGATCTCTAGCTGACAGGACATTCAATTGGGCATCAGGGAGACTCATAACAACAAAGGGCTTCGGGGTGACTTGAACACTCGGGAAGAAGTCCTAGTGATAATGGAAGGTCTTGCCAATGGGGACACACTTGGAGGCATCGGGGTAACACTAAGGGTTCGCTAAGAACTCTTAGCAATGGAAAAAAGTCTTGTCGATTGTTTGGTGCTTGATGTAACATGAGGATCTCAGAGTAAAGTATCAGTGAAGGACGTATGTCTTGGCGATAGATGAGCACTTTGGAGTAACATAAGAGATCTCAGTGAAACCTCTTGGCGAAAGATGAATGTCTTGCTGACTGTCATTTGGTGCTCGGTATGAATTGTGAGTATTCGGAGTAACGTCTCAGCAATATGGATGTCTTGCCAAATGTTGAATGTTTTAGTATAACCCTTAATGACTCGGTATGAACTCTCAGCGAAGGACGATAGTCTTGCCGACTGTTGAATACTTTGGAGTAAATGTTGAACATCGATGTAACCTCCTGGCGATAGCGATAAGTCTCATCGACTGTTGGATGCTTCGGAATAAAAATGAAGGCTCGATGGGATGTCTCAGCGAAAGCGATATGTCTTGGTGACATGGCGAAAGCTGAGCGATAGCTCTTTGGACTCGATGTAACATCTTGGCGACTAGGATGACTCTTGGCGACAATCGATGGTGAATCCTTTGGGCATCGGGGAGACACTTCTTGTGTCTCACCGACATGCCAACATAGGTTGATCACTTTGACTGAGAGAATACCATCCTACGTGGAGTCTTGTGGACCAATGGGAGAAGCCGAATGGGAACCGTTGGAAGACAGTTCATTGTGGCAGTTCTAAGAGGAAGCTCGACAGACAGGGGCAACATGAATATAGTTTGGAATAGAAGATGATGCTTGGTTGGATTGTTTGAGGAGTCGATGGATTGCTGTGTGACTGTATGATCAATGAATGAATTCTATTCTGTGAAGACTGTAACGCGAATCTTCTATAACAAGGTTGTTCATGGTGTATGTTGTTGTAAACTGACATCAGAAAGATAAGTCAGAACTTTGTATGTAATTATTTGTTACTGTAATACAAAGTGACTTCTCTTGGTGTGGTGGGTTTTTCTCCCGTAAGGGTTTTCCCATGTAAATCTAGTGTTCATATGTGTTTGTCAAATACTCTGTTTCAGTAATCTCTTTCTAGTGCATCTTAATTGGACTGTAATTGAAAAATTAAGAGTATATCTGCATTCTTCCCTGAGGTTTTGACGTTAGGAGAGTTGTTTCCACATCTAGCTTTCCTTACAAATCTCCTGAAGGGGAATTCATAGCTCTCTTTCCTCATCTAGGACATCTTTCATTTTCTTTGATACAATGCAACTTTCTTGTGACATTATATCAAAGAGAGGAAAAATGTAGACACCTAAAATTTTCCATGCATTTTCATATAGATCCACACTTACATATTTCTTCTATTTCCTATTTATTAAATAATTTTATTATTTAATTAAGCTAATTTTCCTCTAAATAATTAAATAATTTTATTATTTAATTATTCCCCTTTCATAGGTCCCATTTTCTTCTAATAATTAAATAATCTTATTATTTAATTATTTCCACCTTTCCTCTCCCATGTGTAATTAAATAATTTTCACAATTATTTAATTACCTAACAATCCTCTCTCCTAAATTAAATAAATTTTGAATTTATTTAATTTTCCCACCTTTCTTTTTAAATAAATAAATAAAATATTTTATTTATTTCCTCAATGTTGGCTACTAAAATTAAATACCTTTATTTAATTTTAGCTCCTTGATCCATGTATTTTCTCTCTCATTAATCCTCAATCCTTTATTAAATTAATTTCTAATTTCAACTCCACCCTTGATTTCTTTCAAGAAAAACATATAAATAAATCCCTCATCAGAATCCATTTAGGTAATACATCTCATTATCTCACCTACATATTGTAATTTTACATCTAGCTCTCTTATCTATCACATCTCTACCATTTTCTATCTAGACCTCAAGCATACATTCATTTATCATTTAAATATTCAGACCATATCATATCAAGAACAAGATCAAGGCAATATCAAGGTTATGCCATCAAAGTATAAGGGAAACAACCTTATGAAGAGTCCATGTTCAAGGTGACTTTTTCATTTCATGGATACATTATCTTCTATCTCTTAGACACAATTGAGGTTTGATGTTGAATGTGGATTGGATCTAGTGCTTCCTTTGTTATCTATTTTCTGCATCATACAACTATTTTGTTTGATATGAGAATATTTTTGCTTGTACAACATTTTAAACATTCTTGTGACCTTTTACCAATTAAATACACAAATCCATCCACAATCCATTTGTATACTATCTCAGAGAGGTTGTTTCTTCCACTTTTTCTTCCAACATAATTTCTCAGAATGATTCTTCAATCCAAAGATACTAGAAGGATGAAGATTTGAACACAACTCTTTTCTATGTCCATGCCTATAACAATGAAAACATTGTATTCATTATATTCCTTGAGATAATTTGTTTTAACTTATAACACTTGTGAAATCATTTTTATTTTTACTCGAATATCCAAGGCCTTCATTCTTTGGGCTCATTATTGGCTCAATGGTATTTATAATTCCTTATCCATATTTTCCCAAACCTTTTCCCTTTATATTCCATTCCTATCATTAGCTTGAAACCAAAATACTCTAAAGAACATCCTTTCTTGTTATCCTTACAACTAGAAATATTTTAGTTTCAAAAATATTATTGTCTTCCTTATAGTTTTTATTAAAAGAGGCTTTAGCTCTATCACATTTATCAAACAATTCATCTAATGAATTAAAAAAAACACTTGTATCACATGGAACATTACATAGTGTAGGCTTAAAATTTAGACATTGATTTTCCTTTATGTAAGCTTCAAGTAATTAAATAAACAAAATAATTTCTTCTCTCAATTTCAATGTATCTTCCTTTTCTAGCCTATTTTTCTCTTCTAATTTTCATTTATCTTTCTAAATTTCTCTATTTATTTCTCCAAAATATCATTTACACACATTAAGTTTCCATTCTCTTTCTTCACCCTTTTACTAGTCTTTCCCATTGGAATTAATACTTTCCTTATACAATTAAATTTTAACTAAAAAAATATCACTAATGTAATACCTAATGGCAATTGATTTTGGTGGATTTACCACCTTCACTCTTCCATGATTTGAAATGATAGATACAACTTCATATCTTTTCAAGCTTAGAATTTAACAAATATTACAAACTTCATCAAATCTTGTTAAAAAATCACAAAAAATTGGAATCACCTTTCTTTGTTCAAATGTCAATATTATAGATGTATATAAAATTTATTATAAAGCTACAATATCTTCTCACTTGTCTTTTACCATGTATGAAATTTTCTTCTCAAATTGATAGCTTTTTTGCAAACTTGATCCTCTTCAAAAACTATGATCTTTTCCTTTAAAAGAGATGACTCCATACACAAGAAGGGAACTAAACTTTATTTTCCTTCAATTTTTTTACTTAGTAGCTCATAGAAATTGTTGACTTATTCTTATCAATCAAATAAATCAACAAATATTACCACATACAGCTTCCTTTTGGATGGTTTGGGGTTTTTGCATACCAACATCTCTTTTGGTGATGAATACACCTTCTATAACTATTTCTCTTGTTGCAACCTATCTTCTCAATAATCTCATTTGGAAATTTGGCTTTTTTTTTAAATACGAGGAAAATATTTATGAACATGATTAAATACTACAACTTTTAACTATTATACATGCTATATTTTTATTTTATTTTACTTTTTTTTTATAGTGGCTCCTTGTTTCTCAAACTATGGTTGGAATATTAGTTTTGTCTCTTCTTTCATGTGACCAACTCATCCTTATCTTAGATGATTTTATTTGTTGAGGTGACTTCTATTTTCTATGGATTCAAACTAGCAGTATTTACCTCTTTTCAATACTATGATGAATATGTAAAGTGAAAGATCATTTACTAGGATAGGAAATGTCACCTCTTTCCAGTTTGTACTCTTATTTCTATGATCCTTTCTTTCCTTTCCACATTCAATAACAACTTTTCCAAGTTTCTCCTTCACAAGGGCTTCTTCTCGGCATGCCTTCTCTTGTTGGTGTTGGATGCATCTATTCATTTACACCATGCAAAGTCCATTATTCTTGCCAAAAATCTTCCCTTTAGTCATTGTCTCATGCCCCTCTAATGCCTTATGGTCATGGTGGTCATAGACAATCCTACACTACTTCAAGTGTTGCCCATTTTTTAAATTATTCATACAGTCACAGGAATCACCATTTTCTCTGATACCATGTAGAAAATTGGAGAGCTTAAATTGAGATTGTTAGTTCTCTTCATTTAAAAAATATGGATCCAAAGACCCATACGCAACTTATCATCCACAAATTGCAAATGTGTTTGTGGAGCCAAACCACCACCCCAATACCAACCTTGAATCAAACCCCTACTCTGAAAGGCATTAAGGAGTCTACCCAAACCCTCATCCATGATAATGAAGAGATATGGAGAGAAGGGATTTCCATGCCTAAGGCCCCTTGAAGCATTAAACAAGGAAGAGGGAACACCATTAATCAACACAAAATATGACATCGACATGACACAACTCATCACCCAATTAATCAAATCCTCAGAAAAACTAAAAGCACCCAAAATCTTATGAAGAAAGGACCAACTAACCTAATCATAAGCCTTATCCATATCTAGTTTGACAAACATAGCCTTCTTGTTTGAGACCTCCATACAGTGGATACCCTCTACAACGATCACCACCCCATCTTGAATATGTCCACCAACCACAAAACCCCCTTGCTCCTCTGAGATGAGACTACCTAGCCAAGGCTTTAATCACTTGGAAATTAGCTTTGCAATGATATTATAAAAACATTACACAAAGCAATTGGCCAAAAAAGATCAAAAGAGTTAGCAACCTCACGATTGGGAATAAGAGCCAGGAAAGTTGAGTTAAGAGATTTGGGTATGTGCAGGATCATGGTGGGCCAAAAAGTGGCAATGAGGAAAAAAACACGTCTTTCACTGACCGAAAAACGCAAAAAGAACGTGTTGAATTTTTTTAGGCTCGGGTGTCACCATACCAAACACCAAACCTATTTTTACAAATCGGATATCCAATTTGCAAAAAGCATATATAAAGAAAGTCCAGCACTATTTTGAAGTCATTTGATAGTGACGAACCCGCAGGCGCACAGTGCATTCCTTCTTTGCGTAACATATATCCGATTTGGAAAGGTAATTTTTTTTATTTTTATTTGATTTGATTCAATTTTGATTTAGATTTGAATAATTTCATATGGTTTTTTGTGGATTTTTTTTAAAAATAGGGTTTTTGATTGAATTTTTGTGAAAATTTTGAGTTTATAATAGATTTTGATAAAAAAATGAATTTTTTTGTGGATTTTTTCACAATAGGGTTTTGATTGAATTTTTATGATAATTTTGAATTTAGAATGGATTTTGATAAAAAAATGATTTTTTTTGTGGGATTTTTCAAAATAGGGTTTTGATTGAATTTTTATGAAACAATTGAGTTTAGAATGGATTTTGATAAAAAATGAATGTTTTTAATGTATTTTGATTTAAAAATAGTGTTTCCATTTATATTTTCTAATTTTATATTAATTATTTTTTAACTTTAATCAGGCATTATGGCTGCAGAATGAGAATGCACAAATTCCACCAGTTGAGAATGAAAATCCACCAACTGAGAATCAAAATGTAGAAATGCCAAATGCTCCACCACCTCCGCAGCCATCAATTGAAGACTTAATTCATGAAAAATTGGAGCAATTGAGGGGCATTTGTGATGTTTATAAGAAAATCCCTCGATTTCCTCGTATGTCAACCACATTGACAGAATAATTACAAATGTATAAACCCTCTCCACCCAACATAATGCATTTCATTCGTGGTGAGAAACCATGATCATTATTATGCATTTGGATTGTCTTATGATGATGTGAAAGATCTCCAAATAACAAAATCCCAAATAGCCTCTTTATTTATTAACCCCAACACTGGTTTGCCAGTTAATGTTAACAAGCCAAAACTTTCTATAAAATGGTGCACACATAGGGGCATAGTAGATAACTTTTGGGATTGTTGGTGTATGGTTTTTGATAAACCACCCAACAATAATCTTGATGTACCTTTTTACTTTATTAAAAAATTATATGTTGAGTTTTTGTTAGGGCATCATGTCAATTACTTTGACATTAAACCCTTCCAGGGCGTTGGTGGAGGTATGCCCCAGGATAGGCCAAGGGTAGCTAGATTAGTTAGGAACCCACATGTTCCCCATCCTCCCCTTCCTCTGCCACCTCTAGTACAAAATCCAGATATTACGAAGGATGTAACCACACAAATGATCTAGGCCATTCACTCTTTGAGTGGTCTTTTGGTTTCCCATGCTTCTTCAGTAGCTCAGCCATAGTCTAGTGATCTTGGCGATGGATCTAGTGTTGCTGCATCATCCTCCTTGGGTCCACATATTTGTGTGTCACATATTTGCAATACGTTCCAACAAATATGTTTGGATCCTATTGTACAACCCCCTGAGTAGCCATTAGATACTTCTGATTATGACATCCAGGATGTGGAGATTATAGCAGATCAAATGCAGGGGAGTGGACCACACCCTACAGAGTCCTCTCCTGCTAGAGAGGTGGACATTAGAGAAGTTACACAGGTAACATCTAAGGCGTAGATTCATAATTTTCATTTTTTTAAAAATGAATATTAATAAGAGATAGTATCAAGTACTAATATTTATTTACATGGTCTATTTAACAGTTAATGTCTGAGGAGGAGCTCACATGGGTGACTAATAGCACCCTTAGGGCCATTTCATTTGGCCTCTAGATGCACACAGTATGTATTTTCGAATTCACTCATTTACATTTTTTTACTATATACTTGCTTGTCATTAATGAAATTATATATTAACTTATATGTTTATCTTATTCTCTACTTGTAGGAAACACCTAGTACAAGTGAGGTGCGACGCTCTCCAGACTATGGACACACAATGTTAGATAAGGGAAAGGTAATTGAACTCAAATTTGATTGAATTGAGATTTGTAAGATATTTTATTGATTATGCATACATTGACATAGATTCGTAGTTTCATATGTACTTGTAATTTTTATGTACAAGTAGTTGTGAGCTATACATCATTGTTGATAAGTGCCACAACACCTGAAGGAGTAGGTATTCGAACACCTGAAGGAGGAGGCGTTGAAACACCTGAAGGAGGAGGTGTTGAAACACCTAAAGGAGATACATAAAAAGATCAGCCTAAAGAGGTATGTGTTTATTTTATTTTGTGCTTGGTAAATATGTTCTTATTATTGAAAATTCTATGCTAACTTGGATCAATTTCATGTTTTTGTTCACATATATAGATTGATGTTACAAAAGTTGGTTTGGTTAGTTCTTTGAGAGGGGTATATTCTAGGACTCCTAACCCTTCGAAGAGATGTATATTTCAAGTAATCAAGATTTCAATTTTAGAGTTCAATTATAATTCAATGTGTATCGATTTTTATGTTAATATTTTGATTTTAAATTATATAGTATAACTAATCTCAATTATGGTTTGACTTTTTCTTGTGTAGCTACCTTCAGAGCCAATAAGTGCTTCAAAGAGGCTCCATTTTGATGATCCACCAGTAGTTTAGGATGAGATAGATATTTTGGCATGCAAATATTGAATAGATACCGAGATGGCATATGCCACATATTGTGAAACTTTGTTTGAGTTGGCGTTGATGCCATTTTTGTATATGGACATACACTTGATTATTGGATAATTTGATATATATAGAAGTTGACAATCAAAATTTAATTTCCTCCTCATGTGCATGATTAAACTCTTTGAAAATTTAATCAAGTGAGCAATGGTTAAATGCCAATGTACAATAGCATAAAAAGAATGGTTATTTATTATGCAGTTTATATTCATATTGTTGATTAAATTGCATTGTACATCTTTCAAACTCAAAGAATTACTTCACATTGCATAAGTAACAACTAGATGCTGATAGATGAAAAAATTTCAATAACAATATAGTTTTTACAAAGTCAACCTAAGTAGTTATGCAATTACTTCACATTACATAACTAATAACTAGGAGCACCTATCAATTGCATTAGCTTGTCATGGAATTCTATGAGACCACATTTCTTTGAGGAAACTTGGCACAAAACTCACAAAAAATGAAAAGAAAGCACTCAAACAAAGTTTAAAGGGGTCTTAGGCCTGCTACCCCCTCATTCCACACGCTATACAGCCGTTTACTTGTGTTAGTTTTATGATTAGATTTAATGCACAAAAAATTAATTCTAAATCAAACACAATAACACAGCAGATACCCTAGGAAAACCCTCCTCTTGAGGGAGAAAAAACCAGCCAATAATATCACTTATATTATTAAATCACAATAGAAACTCCTTTACAATGAAGGCCGATGATGAGGCCTAATAATATGAACCATGGACTAGTGCCAACACAACAATACAATGATGTAATTCTCAAATGATAATCCTCAGCCTTTTCACAATAACTTGATCTGCACTTGAATATTTTTTCACTAACTCGCACTTGATATGAAATGGAATGTATGAAAAATGTATGTCTCAAAACAATGAAATGTATCTAATATATATACAAGATGAGAGAGATGCGACTCTTCACAATATAGGTTGGCCTCCAAAAAGAATGTGCCTCCTCAAAGATTGCGCCTCCGAGATAAAAGTCATCCTTCATAAAATAATAAATATTATTTGACATAAATCGTGCCTCAAGCATGTCGGCCTCTTCATAAATGCACCTCTTCATTAACTCGTATCTCTTGATGAATTAGCATTAATCACAAATCGATATATATATATATAAATTAAATAACTTTGGCAATATTTAATTTATTCTTATGTAGAGGAGATCACTAGAAGGATATGACTGACGCTGCAATAATCATCAACACTCCCTCTCAGCTAGGGAGGATACTTCTAGCTGCATAAGGAAAATCACCTCATCGTGATGCCTAGTACTATGGCTACAACCATAAGTGAAAAGAAGAATATCATCTCATCGTGATATTAGATATCGCCTCAACATGATATCAACCATAATGGATACAACGATACTATGGTGTGTACAAGTGTTCATCGCAGACCTCAACTGAAACAACATCCAAAGGTGCTCTTCCGGTCAGCAACACAACCATCTTCTTTAGGTTCAACAAGCTCCCTTTGAATCTTTAAGTACTCTTCCAGTCAGTAACACAACCATCTAGAGGTGCTCTTCTGGTCAACAACACAACCATCTTCTTCAGGTTCAGTAGGTTCAGTTCCATGGTTGCAAGTTGTGACTTCACGCTTGATTATTTCTTTTGTTGGCATGACTTCCTCATAAGATGCCTCAAGCTTTTCATCACTAAGAAATTTCTCATCACCTTCCTACAGTAGAGTTATCAACATTCTTCAAAAATCATAAGAATTCTTTTAGTACACTCAAGAGTTATCAGATGTCTTCTTCTAGTCTCAAAAGTTATATTGCCTCTTGGAATGAAAATGCTTATTTGCAAAACAAATGAATAAGAATGAGGTAGTTAAGGTGTTTGAAGTTATTTAGAGGTCAATTTTAGGGTGGAAGGCTTAAAACTCCATTTTAAATGCACAAAAAAGAATGAAATTATTTCAAACCAAGTTTGTGAAGAAGTTAAC
>VDFB02353493.1:116146852-116166044 GCA_007258455.2 Sequoia sempervirens
TGATTTTGGTGGTGCTTCTCATGATATGCATTTCTATGTATTGATTATGCAGTCTTTATTTATACATGTGATGTTTATATGATATGCCTATGTGATGGATGAGTATATGTATTTTATAATGCTTATGTGGCTAATGAGATAATGTTGATTCTATGTGATGTATGATTCTATATGATGTATGCAATTTATAATTATGAGATACAATATGTTGTTATATGTATGATGCATACTACATGTGGTGCTATACAAACATAATGTGATGCATGTATTTACAGTTGCTTTGTACTTGAAATGCTTATGATATGTATTGTTTAATGATTAATGTCTATTATGCCATCCTGTCTAGATATGAAATATGTCTATATGCATGTATTTTTCTAACATGTACATTGATGCAGGATGATGTATAATGTTTTGTGTCACAAGACTCCATCATAATGCAAGAAAGAAGAACTGTTAGTGCGGAAAGAAAGATCAAGAAAGAACGAAAGACAGGAGATAGATGTTAGTATTAGCAATCTTTGATATTTCGCTGTATCACAAAAGGTACTTGTACTTTATCATCATTGGGCGGGACTAATACAAATGGAGAAAAACACCATGATATGACATAAATCAAGGTGTGCAAGGTCATCCACTTGCTAATAACAGATAGTTGTAGACAAGGATTATCATTAACTCATACTAAGGGCACAAGTTTCCCCAGTCTTTTTGTTAGGACAAACCACAGACAGCAAACAAAGTAAAAGATAGGTCATGAGACGTCATCGCTCCTCTAAATCCTTTATGGGACATCCTTGAGGAAACTAGTAACATGACTCAAAAATCAAAGTTGAAAGACAGTCGACAAACAGTAGTCAAAGAAAATAGAATTCTGATACATCTTTGCTTCTCTAAATCCTTCATGGGACATCCTTGAGAAAGCTAGTAACATAATTCCCAGTCATCAATTCAAGATAAATGATAAGATAAATAAGCCATAAACTCAATAAGCCAATAAAAATATTTGCCAAAACTTGATCTGTGTGTGCGATTTGTTTTGATTGATAGAAGGATTGATTGATAGAGCCTAATGTCAAGAGATACACATACCGAATAAGACTATGAGTCTAGTTTCGATGTTATGACCATCTGTATAAGGCATGACAAAGCCTGGTTTCAGAAAGACATGTATCGTATAAGACGTTGAGTCAGATGTCGTTGATGTGATAACTTGTGTAAGGCTATGTTTGACCTTGTCGATTATGCAGGAAGGACTCATCCTGAATAAGACATAGGTTGATTGTTTTGATAACATCTATTTCCAAGAAGGGCACATCCTGTAGTAGACATTAGCTGATCTGTTTTGATTGTTTTGTTTGGTAAGTTGTGTGATTTGACTTAGAGACATTGCTGACTTGTTCACCAGATTGATGCATGACTTGATACGATGTGTGGACAATTGACTGTGTGTGACAACAAACCCTAAAGGACTGACCTAGTGCGGCCTCGGTGGCTCATCGATTGATGGCCTTGCCTATGTTGTACACACAGAGACCTTGTAGTTCGACTTGACTTGGACTGACAAAACTGACTACAAATAGAAGACATGTGTGAAAATGAATGCAACGAACCCTAATAGACTGACCTAGTGTGGCCTCGGGGGCTCATCGATTGATGGCCTTGCCTACATTATACACGCAAAGACCTCGTAGTTCGACATGACCAATGACCTTGTCATGTAGACATATGGATTGAATCATGATTTTATATAGACAAACCTAAACGAACTGATCTAATGCCTCGAGGGCACATCGACAGATGGCCTTGCCTACGTCCAGTTGCAGAGGCAACGTAGTTCGACAAACGACAAAGACTGACAAGTGCGACTGACTCTGACTTTTTTTTTGGATTTTTGAAATGTTTTGATTTTTTTGTCTTTTTTGAAGTTTTTTGATGTTTTGTGTTTTCTCAGGTCATTTTGTGATGTTTGTGGATTTTTCTATGTTTTTACTTCGTCAACACAACCAATGTAAGAACCAATATGATGTACATCAAGTATTTGCCCCCAATCAAGTATAAGACCAATTGATTATGAATAGGGTAAAATGGGGGATATGAAATGCACTCGATGTCAATCGTTCCAGGTTATGGGAAAGACTACCACTTATTATGAATGGTATATACAAGCGATGGATATGAAAGACAAGGGGTATGTATAGGGATAGGTAGTATGTACAGGGATAAGGATTATGTATAGGGTAGTGGACTATGTATAGGGTAGTGGATTATATACAATGATAAAGGACTATGTACAATTATAAGGACTCTGTACAGAATAATAGTAGACAAAGGAGCAGAGTTAACTACACATGGTGCCTGTTTGCCAGGTTTTCACCATGGTACTTATCCAAAGTGCCACCGAAGTGGTTTTCACTATTGGATGAATGATTTGTCTTTACTATTTTCTAGATTTTCTTTTTTTTCTTTTTTTTTTGGTGTTACCAAGACACCTGTTTGCCAGGTTTTCACCTTGATAACGATTTTTTTGTGATTTTGTGAATTTTTTTATATTTTTGCTAATTAAGACTGTAAAGACTCATAGAAGCTATGCGTAGAACTTCTTTAGATGTAGACTATTGATTGGTGAGGACAACGGTTCCCCTCAGGAGTAGAGAGATGGTACGCTCCTGATCCAAAAGCTTTTGTAACAATATAAGGTCCTAACTAGTTAGGTTCAAACTTTCCTGGTTTGTCTCTTTCCGCTTGATTCTTTGGGTTCTCCATTAAAACCAGGTCACCAATGTCAAAGTTTATGTTCAATACCTTCCTATTATAGCTACGACGAAGGTGATTCTGATATGCTTGGAGATGGTCTAGTGCCTTCTGTCTTCGCTCATCCAGGAATTCTAGCTCATGGAGTCGATATTCAGTACTCTTCATCATCAATGTGGCCTTTTAGGGATACCCTTAAGGAAGGAATCTCGACCTCAATAGGTAGAATAGCTTCATAACCAAATACAAGTGAATATGGAGTAGCACCAGTGGGGGTACAGATACTTGTGTGATAAGCCCATAAGGCAGGGTTAAGCTGTAAATGCCAGTCACGACCAGCATCATTGACAGTCTTCTTGAGGATTCTAATGATGGTCTTGTTAGATGCCTCTGCTTGGCCATTACCTTGTGGGTAGTATGGGGTGGAGAAGTGATGTTGGATATGGAATTCATCACATAGGTGGTGAACTTCTTGATTCTTAAATGGGCAGCCATTATTAGTGATGATGGACTGAGGGACACCATACCGACAGATGATATAGATCAGGATAAATCTAGAAATCTGTGTGCCGGTAATGTATGTCATAGGAATGGCTTCAATCCACTTCGTAAAATACTCAGTGGCAGTGATAATGAACTTGTGTCCATTAGATGATGTGGGGTGGATCTTACCTATGAGGTCGAGTCCCCATTAGGCAAAGGGCCATGGTGGCATGATAGGACGAAGCTCCTGTGCTGGGGCATGTATCAAGTCTCCATGAACTTGGCATTGGCGGCATTTCATTACAAAGACATATGAGTCTTTTTCCATAGTAGGTCAGTAATAACCCAATCTCATAATCTTTTTGGCTAAGGTAGGACTGCTAGAATGGGAACCACATATACCCTCATACACCCCACACAAGGTTGCTTGTGCTTCAGTAGAATCAAGACATCTCAGTAGGGTATTATCTAAAGCATGTCTATATAGGGTGTCTCCGACGATGGTGTATTTGATGGACTTGCTGAGGAATGTCCTACATTGGTTATTTGATAGGCCAGTGGGTATGACTTCAGCATGAAGGTAATCATAGATTTCTTTGTACCATGGGGAATCAGGACCAACAATGTCACAAACCATTTCAAAATATGGGATATCATAGGCTGGAACCAAAAGCTGTTCTACCAAGAACTCAAACTTAGGCATGTTGTTAGGAATGTCAAGGAGTGATGCAATTGTAGCCATAGCGTCTACTGCCGTATTTAAAACATGAGGTATTTGATGAAATTCGACTTTGTCAAAGTACTCTTTAAAGCTATCAACCATGCATTTGTAGGGAGCAAGCTTCTCGTCCTTAGTCTCATAATCATCATTTACCTGTCTAATTACTAGTTGAGAATCCCCATATACCTGTAAAACCTTAATTTTCCACTTGACTGCCATACATAATCCTGTCACTAGAGCTTCATACTCTGCCATGTTGTTAGTGCATGGAAATGCAATCCTGAATGACTTAGGGATGGAATCACCCTGTGGTGTGATAAACAGTATACCAGCCCCTAAACCATGATTTGTATGTGAGCCATCAAAGTACAGTTTCCATATTATGTTTATGTCAATTGTGAATATGAACTCATTAGGAAAGTCTGCAACTAATGGGTGATCTGCCTGTATAGGTGCGTCAGCTAACTAAGCAGCAATGACCTATCCTTTAATAGCTTTTCTTTCTACATACTCGATACCATACTCACTAAGTATCATAACCCATTTGGCTAGTCGCCCTATTAATGTTGCCTTGCTGAGAAGGTATTTCAGAGGGTCTATTTTAGTAATTAGCATTGTTTGATGGTTTAGCATGTAATGCCTTAGTTTTTGGGTAGCAAATACTACTGCAAGACAGGCATGTTCAATGGTACTATAGTTGAGCTCATAACCTACCAAAGTCTGACTGATATAATAGACTGCCCTTTCATGACCTTCATTGTCATTCTATGCAAGAAATGCTCCGAGCGATGAATGGGTTGCTATAATATAAAGAATCAATGGTCTTCCTTCAACAGGTGGCATTAAGACAAGGGGTGTGAGTAAATATTCTTTAATCAGTTGAAAAGCCTCTTCACACCTAACTGTCCATGCAAAGGGTACTCCTTTCTTAAGTAGATGTTGAAAAGGATGTGTCTTATCTGCTAATTGCACTATAAACCTTCTGATAGATTGTAACCTTCCCTGTAATGTCCTTAGTTGGCTAAGATTAGTAGGTGGTGGCATGCCCATGATTGCTTTCACCTTAGCAGGATCCACTTCAATGCCTCGTCTAGAAATGATATAACCTAACAGCTTTCCTGACTTGACTCCAAACACACATTTCTTTGGATTGAGTCTCACTTTATACTTTTCCAGCCTCTGAAATATCTTGTCTAAAACAAGTAAATGTTTTGCCATTGTTTCGGATTTCACAATAAGGTCATCAACATAATCCTCCATACAAGTGTGTACCAGATCATGAAAGATAGTAGTCATGGCACACTGATAGGTTGCTCCAGCATTCTTGAGTCCGAAGGGAATAACATTCCAGCAATACGTCCCCCAAGGACAAGTGAAATCCGTCTTAGGTTGGTCTTCAGTGGCAATTATGATCTGGTTATATCCTAAAAATTCATCCATAAGGGATAACATCTCATATCCTGTTGTCATGTCAACTATCATGTCTATGTTAGGCAAAGGGAAGTCATCCTTAGGACAACCTTTGTTGATATCTAAGAAATCAGTGTAGATGCGGATGCCCCCAGTTGGTTTAGTGACTGGGACAAGATTGGAAATCCAATCTACATAGTCAATAGATCTGATGAAACCAACGTCTAAGAGTTTCTTGAGTTCTGCCTTGACTAATAAAGCAATATGTGGATGCATTTTTCTCAACTTCTGTTTCACTAGTTTGGCACCTGGTTGTAAGGGAAAATGATGCAGAACAAGTTTAGGATCTAACCCTGGCATGTCAGCATATGACCAAGCAAAATTTATCTATCTATGTCCAAAGAAGTCATGGAACTCTAGCTTCTCTTCTGTTGTCAATGACGCTGCAAAATAAACCAGTCGAGGATTCTCTTTTGTGCCTATGTTGACTTCTACTGATTCTTCAATGAGCATGGGTGAATTTTCCTATGCAACAGGGAGAATGTTCAAACCTCCATCCTTAGGTGCCTCAGAGAGGTTTTCACCTTCGGATGCGTCCTTTCTTTTTACTTTTTCATTGTCTAAAGGTGCCTTTCGGTTTTCACCTAGAGACTCATCCTTTTTATTTTGTTTATTCTTTTTCTCATTTTTGCGATTGGAGGGCTGAACAGATTCCCCAAAATATGCTTTGTTGTCCAAGTCAATGGTAAAACTAGCTTTATGATCCCCGTTAGGTATGCCTTCTCGTAATCCAAGGAACTCCGCAATTGCTTCATCGTTCTCAAAAGTGTCCAAGACGGGTGCATCTTGTTGATCCCAATCAATGAGCTAGGGATAGACTAAGGGCATGTCATCGTCAGAGTTATCAAAGTCTAATGGGGTCAAGGTAAAGATTGAATTATTCATGTGATTACAAATGTCTTGTACCAGGTCCTCTTTTCTCTTAGGTTTGGGTCTAGGGGGATGAATAGGTGGGCCTAATGCTAAGGTTTGACTATCGGAAACAAGTAGCTCAGGTTGCCAAGAGGTAGGAGCAAGTGATTCCCAATAGTAGTTTTTAAACCATTCCTATTTTGTCATTTTCTTTGGTGGACAGGAATTTAAGGGATTTGGTGAGGAACTTAACATCAAGTCAAGTTCTCCAAATAACTTGTCAAGGTCCATAGAACAAGTAGAAGATAGGGAATCCCACTCATAATCATTAGAATCGAGGGAGTCACAGTGATATTGGTCTACTGGTTCATGAGATGTCCTAATATCTTCGGAAGCACTTACTTCCTCAAGTAAGGGTAATGGAGTATTAGGAACGCCAATCTGGATCAGTTGAAACCCTAGCCCTACTCCTTTCGGCCACTGAGAAACAAATATTGGTTTAATCCTCCCATCTTAGTTTAAGCCTAAACCACTTTGTCCATCATATCCTTTGCTTTGCATAATTTTGAAACCCTTTCCATATAGATTTGTAGGAATATGAGCAAGTAAGAGAGGTTCCTCATCATCTTCCCTATACAGCTAGGAAGTGACATCTTCTTCATCTATAGCCTCTTTGCTTAATTCACCCCATCTAGTGAAAGTTGTTGTAGGAGGAACATGTATAGTGACTGTGGACTGTCCCCTACCTATTGTAGGTAAACCATATGACTTAGGAGAAATCAAATGGCTAAGACAATAAGATGTCTTCATGTAGTACTCTCCACAACCTTTTTCTTGGATCTCAACCCTAGGAGTGGTAGGAATTGAGGGTGAAATAGATGTTCAAGTGAGTGTGGATGGATCAACATAGGAAGATGGATTGGACGATGAAGCCTCCTAGTTTACTGGCACTTGGCATTGAGGGATCTCCTTTAGATTGGTGCAATACTGGAAAGGATCAGGATCACCATCTATAGTTATTTTTGTGCCATTGTAAGGGAATTTAAGGCACTGATGATACATGGAAGGGACCGCCTTCATGGCATGAATCCATGGTCTACCGAGCAGATGGTTATAAGGGAGGGTGAGATCCAAGACCTGGAACTTTGTCTCCATCACCACAGGACCAATTCTGATAGGAAGTGTTACAACTCCCTTTGATTTTCATTCCTCATCATCATAAGCTTTTATGACAATACTTTTGGTCGTGTCTATGCATGCTTCTGAGATACCTAATGCCTTAATTAGTTTTAAAGTGCATAGATTTAACCCTGCTCCTCCGTCTACCAAAACTCGTCTAACTTTGGTGTCATCAACAAGGACTTCTAGATGTAAAGGGTCATTGTGGTTCATCTTTTCAGTTGCATAGTCTTATTTAGAAAATGTGGCATGGTGATTATTAGTCAAGTAGCCCACCATTTCCTAGAAACGATTGACATCAAGGTCATTAGGGACTGTGGTGTTCTGTAAATCCTTATCGAGAATAGATTGATGCTCAGGAGAAATACGCAACAATTCCAAGATTGAAATTTGGGCGGGGGTCTTCTCCAACTAGTCAAGTAGGTTATATTGCAACTTTGAAGATTGTGGTGTTTGCTACGATAGAGGGCCTTGTATAGTGAACTTAGTACAATGAGTATTGACCGCACAGTTAGGATTAGTATTGATAGTGATGGTATTGATATTCTCATCAGCGACGCGAAGGCAATGAATGATTTTGCCACTATCATAATCATGTTTGATACTCGCATAGTTGGCTAACATATTGGTCTTAGTACTCGAACTGGGGACAGTTCCTTTCCCATGGTCATGTAGTGGGTTTGAAAAGACTTGATGATCAGTGTTTGATTACTTTTGTTTTTATCCACTAACTTCGATAATTCTCCTTTCAACAAGATCCTGTATGATATTCTTCAGTTGTCGACAGTTTTGTAAGTTATGTCCCTTAGTCCTATGATAATCACAAAAGGAATTATCATCCCACCAAGCTGGTTTAAACTGTCCTGGATCGTATTGTCTTGGTTCCTGCAGCTGTATGAGGTTATTTTGTAATAGTTGTTTGAATACTGACTCAATGGGTTCCCCTAATGGAGTGAACTCACGCTTTTGGAACCTCCTTTGTTGTGGACATTAAGTATTTTGGACCACATTAGGAGGTTGATTGACAGCATTAAGCGTGTTAGCAAAGGTATGAGAACCTTGTAATGTGAGGAGGGGTCTTGCTTGTAGTGTTTTAGCATCAACCACCCCATCATTGGTGACATTTTTGTTGCGAGACCAGAATCTGTTTCTATCAGCGGGGGTGTTTTGTACGATCGATTTTCTATTGGATGTTGTTGTCTTGAGTTCTCCCTTTTCAATGAGATCCTTCTCTATTATAACCCCTTTTTCCACTAGTTCCGAAAAAGATGTACAACAATGTACCCTTAAGTTACTCCTGAGTTTTGCATGAAGGTTTTCTTGAAACATTGTAACTTTTTGTTTTTCAAGTATCTCGACAGGACACCTACTAGCTATGGTTCTCCATCTCTGGAAGAAAGCAATGAATGTTTCCCCTTTGTCTCACATTGTGTGGCACAAGGTTGCTATATTTATCTCGTGGTCTATGTTGAAGGAGAATTGCTCCACAAATTTCTCAACTAGTTCACCCCAAGATCTTATGCCAGAATCTAGACCCAAAAACCATTCTAGTGCAATTCCTACAAGACTTCTTGGAAATAGCCTCATAAGATACGTGGGGTCATAAGCAACATCTATGCATATGGTAGAAAATTTCCTGATATGTTCTATTGGATTTTGTTTGCCATTGTACTTAGAAAGATTCAGTATGACATATCCATGAGGGAAAGGTGTCATGTACAATGATCTATCAAAGGGGAATGGGCATATGTCCTTTATTGAAAATGATTTCTTAGTTGACACCGACATGTTATCCATTTGCGTTTGTAATGCATGCATTTGTGTTTGTAGGACGTCAACTTGGGTCAAAGATGTGCTAGGGGGATTATGCGGATTTGTGTATGTGTTCTGAAATCCAAAGTCTCGTGATGGGTTTCGATTAAACATTGGCATCTGAGGAGGACTCAGATTCAGAATGTTGGTAAATATGTTTTGGTATGGAATCTCCATAAATTGGTGTTGACCTGGGTTCTATATAAACGGATTCTGAGTACCACTCTGTGAAAAGGGGTTCTAATTCGGGATCGATATAAATTGGTTTTGACTTGGAATCTGTGTGGATGGATTCTGACTACCAATCTGTGAAAAAGGATTATGATTTGGGATCGATGTAAATTAGTTTTGACTTGGAATCTATGTGGATGGATTTTGAATACCAATCTGTGAAAAAGGATTTTGATTCGGGATCGATGTAAAGTGGTTTTGACTTGGAATCTGTGTGGATGGATTCTGACTACCAATCTGTGAAAAAGGATTTTGATGGCCATATTGTAAGGAGGGAATGCCTCTTGTTTGTGTAATCCTTGGTATAGTACAAGTGACTTGAGCACTAGGTATGGCCATCGACTATGGTATGGTACCCGTGATACTAGCAGTAGGTAGGGTTGTTGATTGTGCACTTGTAACACTGACATAAGGTGTAAGGGCTGATGTTTTAGGTCATTTACTCCCAACAAGAGGACCGGAGGGAGTGGATGATGATGCTCCTATAGTGAAATTAAATCCTGATGTCATGCCAGTTGTACCAAATGGGGAAGTACGGACTGTTGTACTCTATGTAGATGTGCCAGATGGCATAGTTATGCTGACCTAAGGTATAGTAGTACTAGCAGTCATTGTGTTTGTCCCTTGTGTAGGTTGAGTTTGTAAGGTGCTAATGTCAAATCCTACAGGTAAGGTAGCGCCTTCAGCTAGCAACTTGGCTAAGTATCGTTGATTATTGTTTGCTAGGTATTCATCTACAAAAGAGGCAAATTCAGGGTCCTGTGTGGTAGCCTCTATGTCCTCTGTTGCAATATGTCCTTGAGTGTTTCTAGTGGTGAATTTTTCTAATAGAGTCTTATGAGGTCTTGAAGAAAATGGATCGATGAATTCATTTGGGTTCGACATGTTTTCTCTCTCTCTTCTCTTAGACCTAGTTTCAACCATGTAAGACAAGCTCAATATGCGAGAAATGCAAAACTATATCTACGAACAGTATGACTCTAGTCTATGTTTTTGGGATTTTTGTATGCAAAATAAGGAATGTTCTAGGATGACACTAGTCTAAACTCTAAAGATGCAAAGTCTAAGCAAGACCCTAAAGTGATCAATTCTATAAACCCAAGACGAAGGGACCAACTACCTAAAGTCTAACCAAGGTGTCAATTTAGTTAAGTCAAGGAACCAATGTAGGACGAGGATCAAAGACAAGTTGAGTTTCCTAACTAGACTGATGAGCTAGGAGGACTCTCTATAGGACAAAGTATAAGATGATAAGACTAGGTTTAATGAAAATTTTTGTTGACACTATGATTTTTCTAGAGTATAGATGGTGGACTACTCCTAAAGTTTGTAAAAGTGACCTTTCTAGAAGTCTAATACAAGGTAGTATGTATGCTAAGGTGAAACTAAACTCTGAACTAAGACAACTATGGTGATGACTAAATGAACCTAAAGGATGTAAAATTGAGCAAATCGTTTCAGGTTTCTGTTCAAGGACTGTTTGTGTAAAGACAACTGAAACAGGTATAATCATGTTCACTGGACAATTACTGTGAATTCTGATTTTCTGATAATTAGACAGATGCGTCGCTGGATTTCACAGATGTGGTTCAAGTTAACAGTTGTAGTTTTCCAGTGATCAATTGCGTTTCTCTGGTAAAATTTAATTTGACTCCGACAGATGCGGTTAACCTTCTAACAGATGTGACTTGTACTGACAGTTGTGACTCAGAATATGACGCATGTGGTTTTTTCCAAGCAATTGCGAGCTAAACTGGCAGATGTGACCGTATACTAGACAGATGCGACCCAAGATTTAATAGATGCGACTCTAAAAATCAATTGCAAGTTTCTGGTGAATAGTTGTGACTCTCTATGTATTTTCAATGATGAAATTTAAACTGACTCCATTTTCTGTGATCAAATTTTGACAATAAAAGACAATCATAAGGCAAAGTGTTTTCAGTTTCAATTTTGAACTCCAAGAACGTTTAAGTTGACAACAAACAAGCACATCCTAATAGGCCCAAAAGCCTAGGGTTTGTATACTTGGTATAGCCCACCGAAATACCCTGGATTGGTGATAAACACCTTTCCTTCTCAAGAGCGGATAGCTTAGAAATTTGGTGGCATTGGCTCCCCTCCACAGCTCATTAACATCTTTCAAGCACACCATTTCAAATTCTTTGGGCAATGACCTCCCAAGAACTGCGATCTCTACTCAAGGGGATCAGTAGTGAGTAATCTTCGGGCATGATACTGTACCCTGCACTATACCAAGCAACGGCCACAAATAGGTTGGTCTCTAAAACAAAAGGTATTTAGTACGGGAATTCTATTCGTGGGGTGTGATCCATATGGTGCGAGTCCCCTTTCGGATCCATCTCATCGGAACCACACTCGTGATACTTGGGGTTTCCCCAAGAACCCACTTTTATATACCGGCTGGAAGTCCCTCGGGTTCAGGGTGCTACCGGTCTGAGTCGTCCTGGGGTGAGTACTTTTTCCCACCAGAACAGGCCCAAGTTCTAGAGTTGGTAATCGTTTCTCTTACACCCAGGATCGCACGGATGCGCAAGGGGAGAGGATACTTCGATATACCAAATCGTAAGGTTAATTACTCAGTTGTGCTTTCACACCAAACACAGTAGACTCTTGTTAATTTTAAACCAAACGAAAGGTTTTCTACGCTACGAAATAATTTTTTTCAAAAAAATTAACTAGGGTGTTCGACAAGTGTCCTGCAGAAAAACTTGTTAGTAGTTTTCAATATCATCTTTGTCAATCGTCCTGCAAAAGCTTGTTAACTCCAAAAGGCCACACGCTGAAAATAAGATATTAGTAACACACAAATCAATTGAAAATTTTAGATTTCTGAACATAGAAATAAATTTTTACCAGTCAATTGCGTCGCTATGTTACTAGTCAGATGCGTCATTTCTTCTTCAATTGCGACTTGGTATTTACCAGTCAATTGTGGTTCAGGAAATTTTAGATGCGTCGTATCTTTTCAGATGCATTGTTTCTTCTGGCAGATGCGGTTTAGGAAGTCAATTGTGTCACTTCGTCAAACTAATGCATCATTCCGTAAGAAAAACCTACAAAAACCAAAAATAAAAGATCTACAGATCCGCGAAGATGGTGTCTTCACGTTGGGTTCACCAAATGTAATGCCATAGAAAGTGCACAAGACAACAAAGAAGATTAGAAGCAAACATGCAATACTAAAATCTAAGATGCAAATCTAAATGTTAAGCAACAAAGAACAAAGGAAAGTAAAACGTAAAAAAACTGAAACAATCTCACCAATTTCAAATGTATTTCCATGATTCATCTCGATTGCCCTTCTCCATTTTGCTTTGTGTAGTATAATTTTCCCTCAGATTTCTTGTAATTCGTGCAAGTATAGCCTAAGATAGTGATTAGCAAAATATCGAAGATTCAAGATTAAGTGCTCTCAAAAGTCATAAGACTTCGCGAGAGATTGGAATGAAGAATGATAGATCAATTTATAGAAAATTGATTATTCGAACGACAGGCCAAGATCGAAAGATCAATAGATGGTTGAGATCGACTGATTAGTCATGCATTCTGATAACTGTTAGTAATGACATGAGTGATACAAACTAGAAATAGAATTAAAGATTAAATAATGATTTAATCTTCCAGTTCAGTATTTGAAAACAGAAGAAATATCTTTGCATGACAAAGATAAAGATTGATTAAAGTAACTCTTGTTCGAATGGACGCACAAGGTTTAATTAATTAAATAAGAATATTTAATTAATATGCATGTACACGCAATTGAGTTAGAACTGGACGATTGGATGATCTAACGAAGAGATTACTCGAGAACGCCACTCAGACATTAAATCAAGAGTTAACTAAGTGATTAAAATAGATCTTTGAGTCGAGTAAAAGTGAATACTTAGATAACTCACACAATTATCTAAATATAGAGGAATGCGTTAAAATAGAATTCATGAATTAAATAATTCATTTAATTCAAGATTTGATATTTGAAAAATAATTAAATAAATAAGATTTATTTAATTAAGTGATGAAGGATTTAAATGAATAATTAAATAAATAAAGAATTTATTTAATTATAGTTGAAGTATGATAAAGAGTAAATTAAATAATGATTTATTTAATTTGACAAGAAGGATAAGATTAATTAGTAACATAATTAAATAAAAGCTTATTTAATTAATTAGATAGAATAAAGAAAAGTGTGAATTAATTAAATAATTAAGATTATCTAATTAATAGAAGAAATGAAGACTATAGAGAATAATTAAATAATTGACATTATTTAATCATGACCATGAAGAATACAAATTATGAAGAATATTGAAGTCGTAGGCCTAAACCAAATTTCGGTGTCTACAGAAAGTTCAAATTTGAAAATAGAATGTAATCTTAGAAAACTGTAGATTTGGAAACCTTAATAATGTAAAACCCTAAAAAGAAGGTTGGATCAAGTGTAGGATTGGTTGGGCTCAACAAAATATAAAGGAAAAAAAAGTTTATTTATGAAGTTAACCTAGGATAATTAAGTAAATGCAATGAATCAAACACAATCAACCTAACATAATTAAGGGTTACTCTAGATGTTCAAATTTGTTACTCATTTTTATTGCATTGAATCAAAATGTCTCACTATTAATTGCTCCAATGCTATAAGATAAATGAATGTTTTCATGATTATAATGAATATATTGTATGTTATTAATGCTAGCATATATCATCAAATTATGCCAAACATGTGTTTAGTCAACTCAAAGTGGGTGAATGACGCCACTTAGCCAAAAGTTTGAATTTTGAATTTTAAAATGAAAGGGAATAGGTTTGTGACCATGAGGTCACCCTTGTAATTGAAGAAGTGTCCTAGAATGGGTTAATAGTTAAATCTAAGTGGCTAACAATCAATTCCAGGTGGCTAATGGATAAATGGGGGCATACCCATTGGTGAATGTGATAAATGGGAAAATAAGGTAAATGTATAGATGTGTGTGAATACGAATAGGATAGGGCTAATTGTATAGTGATTTAAGTATGCAAATTGATAAAATGCTAGAGAGATGAGCTTGAATTTAGATGTTGAGTCACTACGTACATGTATTAAGACATTTCTTCAAAATAGACACTAAATTGTGTGGGAAATGACATGGTATGCACAAATTTTATTGTTACAATTACACACATATTGATTTACAAATGCTTTGCATATAGATTAAATTTACTTCAAAATTAATACCTATTAATACTTCTTTAAGAAAACATGATTATAATGGGTGCTACATATTTTTGCCTGAAATCACATATTTTTAGAAAATACAATGATTTATGACTTTAAAGGTCCCATTTAAATTATTTTAATTAAAGAGGGATTGATCAAACCCCCTTAGATCAAACCCCCTTAGATAGAACCTTGTTAGATTTAAACCATACCTATAATCGAGTCTCCTCTACACCTATCAAAATGTTGATAAAAAACCACTTTTGATTTACCTTTTGGGTGATCAAATGAATTCATTTAAAATTTATGTTTTGTAATCCTGCGGCCCTTTTTATAAGCTTCCCAAAAAGTATAATTTTAAATATGTTTAATTTGATTATTATATTTATTTTTTATTTCTTGTGAATGTAGGATTTTCAATGAACATCATGTTCTTTATTTCACACATACGAAAAAATAGAAAAATAGAGAAAAAAATTCTAAAAATACATGTGCACTAGGTATTGATGTCCTTATTCCAACAAAAAAAGAATAAGTTAATTCAAATTACTACAAAAAAAGTTATTGCGGGCCGAAGTACACCTCTGTCCAAATTATAATTATGTTGTCTTGGAAAATTAATTAAAAATATATATGTAACAAAAAATTATGAAAAAATATCCATTCCCTAGATATTGGTGTGAAAAATTTGTATTTTAAAAATTAGAATTGTATCCTATGTATAAAAAAAGTTATGTGGGCTAAAGTAAACATCACTTTTTAAAAATTTTGATTAGTAGAAAAAATAAGTTATTAAAAATTACATAAAATGATTCACAATTTTTTTAAAAAAATATAATTAGAATCTACACAAAATATCTAACAAATAACTAGTTTGATTCATCTTCAAAACCTTAATGGTTTAGCTGCTATAGGTGTAAGAAAGTGAATGTCTGATGAAATTCTTTTATTTTCATGTCAAGTTTGGCCAAAAACTGTAACCCATTATTGTGGGATCACAATATATTCTCTAATAAAACTTTCACCATAACAAGACTTCTTGCAATTACTTCAATTGTAGCATACATAATTTCATATTGCACCTATCAATTTTCCCATTATATCTTCACGTGTGATTGCTAGTATATGTATGTCTCTTCAAAAAACATAGATGGGTTAAGCTCTCTCCTTACTCTTTGAGTAAGAGATAGTAGGGGAGAGGACTAGATAGTATTACAAAACCTAGTTCAAACGAGCATACCGACAGGAAATAACTAGGATGAACACCTTCAGTTGTAGCTCGATTAAGTACAAAAATAGACCCCTTTACAAAACCTATGAGTTTCCAAAATACAGACCCCTTTACACTTTAAACATACCCTTTATACAATGCCAGACATTTGACCCATATTTCAAAAAACTTCACTAGGTATAGATTATGCTAGACATTTGACAAGCACCTGTACAAACCATCAAGGTAGCTTAGAATAACCAGTCTATATTTTTGTAATCTATTGCATACCTTTTCGAAAGGATCAGAGCTGGCTATTTTTGCAGTAGGTCCATGATCAATTGTGCCAGGAATATCGCAAAAGTGGGAAAATGATAAATCTATATTGTCACAATAGAAAAGATGCTTAGACTAACATATCTATATTAATATAAACAACCTAAATGATGATGATTTGGTGATGAAAACTATAAAAGATGCATACCTCGTCAAATAGATCAGAGTTGGCTATTGTTGCAGTAGGTCCATGATCAATCTTGCCAAAAATATCACAAAAGTGCATACAAAATATCACTATTAAAGACACCTGCATTGCAATAGTATATAAAATATCAGTATTAAATAAAGAACACTAATGAACTTAATCATAATGAACATAAGCATTCTACCTTCCATTCTTGAAAATGATATTCAAGTGTGCCTGAAGGGTCATCTCTTTGCTTAAGAGTATCCAATATTGCTTCATGATCAACATTACTAAGTGTCCATAGTTGTTTTGTCTTTGGTCTGGCATGATGCTTCAAAAACTTAACATTTGTTGCTATAAGAAGGTGCGAATACATGAGAATGGTTTTGTGTTTCTCATAGTCTTCAAATGCAAGTATGCCATTCTTTCTAATCATGTATGTTCGCAACCAAGTTCCTGCAACCACAACTGAACCTGTAGGATACATGAAACCATCATCATCTTCCATCAGTTGTGTTAGCATATGCTTTATCCACACACATCGAGCCAACCAATAGTATGATCTCTCTTCATTCCCCTACGGTGCAACAACTACAAAAATATGTACTATCTGTAGTAGATCTGAAAGCAGGTCGTAATCAGCTGAACTTTCCATTGTGTCATTTGTCATGGATATTGTTTGAAATAAAGGAGTTAGATACTGTGGTACCCATGTATCCACCCACTCACTTGACTCGCACTGAATACAACTCTGACAAAAACAAGCCAACTCTCGTGTCCAAATGGTCCATGTGCCTGCATCTAGGCTTCAAAATGAATGCATCTTTGAAGAATCTTTGATTGTATGACAATCCAATCTGCCTCCTACTGTACCCTCCTCAACGAACCAAAAGAATCTGCACACTATTGAATCAAGTGTCCCTCCCTATGACAATGTTGAACTACACAATTCAACTATAGAACAAGCATCGTTGAATTTTTATCCTAAAATCTTCAATTGCTCCTTAACTAGAGCTCTCTTTATGCATGCACCTGCTCCATCATGCTCCCCTTTCCCATGTCCAGCTTCAAAAAAACTCCAAATATGAGGTAGACCCTATCTACATGCATTCTACTCAACCAATAAAACATACGAGTATTCTTGAATTGACTTGTCCAATTATTTGACCAAATTAGATGTCGACCGAATGATATATCATGCTCCTGCAATAACTCAAAAAAAATCTCGAAACAATTTTGGACATACTCAGACAAGTGAGATCTATCATCACTCATATAAAAATGATACTCTTTGATTATCTTTCGATCCTTCTCTGTACTATCAGGTGCATGTCTAAACATTGTGTGCACAAAAATAGCAATATGAATGGAATTGTAATACTGAGATTGTACCTCATTTTGTTGTTGCAATGTGTAGTTTTCTGCAAAATCAACCATTGATATAATAGTGCCAATCAGAAAAGAGTCCTTACACATCCTAAATTATTGATCCAACCACTGAGACCTATGACTATTCCTTGCATACTTGTAGAAAAGATTGTCCTTAAAATCTGAAATAAAATCAGCAACATTGCATTCTTTTGTAACCAACTCACATCTAGAACCTTCACCTCCACTTTGCAAAGTATATTTGAATATCTCATATCTCTTTTTCTCAATAAGCTTCTTTCCAAATTCATGTTCAGAACTCTCATTAAAAAATTGAACAAACTTTGACAAGCCACCACATTGTGAGCACTTTGCATTTAAACAATCATTTCTATAGAAAAATAAGCATCATCTCTAGAACATAAAAATAGATCTAGCAAGTCCCTTGATGATTTCGGAAGATGCGTTGAACCACACTCCTGCAACATTTCATTAGTATGCAAAGTAGAACATATATAACATAATAGCTCATGGTACATTGAAAAATCCACATGGTATTTGCAACAACAAGTATTACGAATCTTAAGAGGCACACAATAAAATGGCTTCAAACCCTAAAAAGTCCTTTGCGAGATTTCCATATTTTTATGTGTTTCAATAAAAATTTTGAACAACATTGTTTGGCTTGATTCCAAGAAATGTTTAGGATGTGGTGTACGATCTCGATTTCCAATTCTTAACTTTAAAACATCCTTTGCATTAGGTGATGCTCTAGAATTATCATGCCAAAATTGTTGAATTACCTGCTTTACATTATTGGTTAGTTTCTTATCAACATGTGGAAGCCTCCCGACAAAAGCCCATGTATCATTTTGAAGAGGATCATCTATTATTTCTCTTCTTGCAAGTGCTCTATCCAAAGTTTTATGATTTATGTCAAAATAAATACAAGTTTGTCTCATAAAGTGAGCCTTTTTCAATTTATGGCTTACTAGGGCAGTTGTAATGACTCTGCGAACAACTCTCTTATCCTTTTCCTTGTTACTTTTTCCAATAGACTTGAGAGCATTAAAAATATTTTTGACAATAATAGAATTTTTTTTGGTCTTCTTGTTCACACGAATCTTAAATTTGGATAGAAAAGGTCTCATCTTTTACATCTTGAGAAATTGTACAAAAAGTTAGCATTGCTCGGTCAATGTCTTATCACTAAAATATTGGTTGAAAAGTCTTCTAGCCCACAACCGAACAGTTTGTGTTGACCTCTTTCCTTCAAAATTGTTTATAATGTTCTCATCAAATTCAAGTAACTTAGGGTTCTTTGAAGGTCTTGAAATTGGAATATGTCTTTCTTCCATACAGCTGGGTTCTTCATTTCTCATGTAATTTGCAGGAACATAATTTACACTCTTGCTTCAATATTAT
>VDFB02353493.1:116167396-116227674 GCA_007258455.2 Sequoia sempervirens
ATTAACTAAAATATAGAAATAATATTTAAATATTATACATAATAATATAATATATTATATATTAAATTATAAACTATATTGTATATTCTAAACTAGATATATTAAAATAAACTATAAAATATTTATTACATTTTCTAAATCATATATTATAAAGTATAAAACATTTTTTAACATCATATATAAACCAAATCGGATATCCGATTTGAAACAGATATCCGATATTTCTGACAAAAAAATTATTGCCTAGGGATTAGCCTCGAGCTTGCTTTGGTATTTGGCTTGGACATGCCAATCCTAAGAAGTCAACACAAAAAACGTGTTTGACAACTCACCTTGTTTTTCTAGACTTCCTCCATGTGGCTGACGACTTTTTTAGCCAAAATTGATGAAATGAAAAGGGTTTGTAGAGGAGACTCTCAAATTTCCACTAATATAAATTATTCTTTACTTTGAATTTAATAAATAATTATTATTCATTTCTATTAGAATTATGACTAAAGTCCTGATTGATAGGCTAATTGAAAAATATCTATTACTTTCAAACGGTATCATATTTTTTGAATCCAAAATATGTGTCACATTCTATCCTTCGTATATTATAGGATAAAAAAAAAAATGAATTTCATGAAGTTTTGACCAAGTTAAGGTGGTCAGGCATACGATTTTTATATTTTTTAAAAGTTGTAATAAAAATTCATAATTAATTATTTACTTGGAAAAAATTGCAAAAAATATCGTCACATCAGGACATAGAGTCCTCTACTTATATCTAAAATCTTATAAAAAATATTATCATTTTATTGTGGTTAGGTGGTCAGACAAACACCTACTTCTTATTTTTTCCCTAAAATTTAAGTACTATTGCATTGAAATTTCAAATTTTCACCAAATAGACTTTAAAAAAAATAAAATAAACTTAGTAGTTTAGAAACTATATTCAATTTTCCACAGATTCTATTCTTACATATTTTTGAAATAATATAGATAACTTATTCAAATTTTTATGTCAAGTTGCCTAAATCTGATTTTTCTAAATTTTCATTGCCAATTAAGGGCCTATTTTTTCCATGATGATCCTGCACATACCCATTTCAACATTTTTTTACTATGCAAAGATTCTTGCACCACCTCCAAAAGATCCCATTTGATAATCTCCCAAAACTCTTGGAAAAACTCAATAGGAAATCCATCTAGGCATAGAGCCTTGCCTTTTTTCATGCTGAAAACAACCTCCTCCAACTCATCAAGAGAGATAGGCCGAGTAAGCTCAACATTGGCTTGAAAAGAGGCCACATAAAAGATACAAGCCAAGACTTGTTTCATCCTTTCTAAATCTTCTGGAACATCTTCTGAGAAAAGGGTAGAGAAATATCGAACAGCTTCTTGAGATATATAATGAAAGGAAGATAGTCGTACACCCTAAGAAGATACTATAGAGGAAATAAGATTCTCATGTCCCCTAGCCTTGACAAAGTTGAAAAAGAAAGCAATATTCTTGTCTCCCTCTTGAAACCAGTCAATTCTTGATTTTTGTTTCCAAAACAACTCCTCCCTTGATTCCTATTCAGAAAGCCTCTCCAAAGCTTCTGCTTTAGCCTTAAGGGACTCCCAAGTGATACCATAGTCTATGTTCTACCTAGAAATAAAATCCAACTAATTTTTAGCTGTAGATTTTTCCATAGAAATATTCCCAAAGAATTCTTTGTTCTTCCTTTTAAGCTGAATTTTCACAAAATGAATCCTTTTAACAAATGTATACATGGCTATCGCATGCAAAGGAAAACCATCAGCCCACCAAACCTTAACTAGGTCCAGCAAAGAATGGTCCCGCAACAACATTAACTAAAATTTGAAGGAGGGGTTCTTGACATTTTCATGACCCTGCACAAATTTTTTTATGGGCCAATGATCTGAGCCTCACCAATCTAGGATTTCAGAACTAGAGATCCACTGGTTAGTTAGCCAGAAACTGGACACCAAAAACCTATCAAGCCTTTCAGAGATGGAGTCCACCCCACAGCTCCTATTACTCCAAGTAAACAAACCATTGAGTGTATTTATATCTATCCAATTCAGCTGGGTTATATGAAAGTTAAACAAAGATGAGGAAGGCTCCAAATGATCCAAACCACCTCTCTTCTCTTCAAGACTAAGAATAGAATTGAAATCTCTAGCTACAACCCAAGGAAGCAACAAAGCTAAAGACCACACATACCTTAAGTGATCCCACAAATGAACTATGCTAGGCAGATCAGAAAGAGCATAAACATTAGAAACCAACATGATCTCTCTAGAAACAAAGCTTGAAGCAACCATGGATAGAGAAGATCTACTTGCAATCCACCACAACGAGAGGATCTTTTGCTTGTCCCAGAAGCAAACAATCCCACCTACACTTCCTTGAGCACCAATGCATTGGCATTGACCATGCCACCAGGGCTTTGAAGAAATACTATCCATAACCTCTATAGATAGCTTAGACCCATAGATAAAAACATTAGGAGAATAAACTTTAATCAAATCCCAAACAAACTTTTGTCGAGGGATGTTGTTCAAACCCCTTACATTCCAAGAGAGAACAATCATTTATGGGGTTTAGAAAAATGGGAGTCAAGGGGTTTTATAGAGCCCAACTCCACCAAATTCTCTTTTGTAGCCTTAATCTTATCTTGATCTTTTTTCCTCCTAGCCTTGGAAGGGTTCTCTGAGATCCCCTTCTTAATTTTTTTCTTATGAAGACCCAAAGAGGAAGAAACCTGGAGAAACATACTTGAATCTTGAAGCATACCCAAAGGCTGTGAATCCAAGCAATCATTAGAGGGAATAGACTCCTCTAACACTCATATGATGATAGGTGGAATAGCAGAATCCAAGGCATAAGCATGAAGGACCAAAACACCTTGCTCCATACTTAGATTGTCACACCTGGCCTTATCAAAGGCCATCTACTCCATCTCATAAATATTATCCATAGAAACATCCTTTTTTAGGATAAAAAATTGTTGGTCTAAGTCTTCTAGGGCCTCAAACCAGTTAAAGCTTACATCCTCCTGCTTTTCCTTAAGTGTTCTCTTCTTGCCTCTACCCTTATTGTGATATTTTACTAGAGAAAAACCCTCCTTATCCATTTCCCCTTCTGACATTGGGGCTTTACCTTTCTCCTTCATAGGGTCGGAACGAGGAGGCATCCTAGTAGAACCACTAATAGAAGAAGAGCTAGAGGCTTTGAGTTTAAGAAACTTTCCCTGCAAGTGACCATATTCATGGAAAATCCTACATAAAAAAGGCAGAGTTTCATAGTCCAACTATTGAATCTATGATGTAGACCCCACTTTAATTTCCATTGAATCAGGAAGTGAGTTGTTTAAATCAATCTCCACACAAGTACGAGTCAAAGAGAGAGCCCTTCATTCTAAAGTATGTTGTGAAGGTCCCACTGGTTTACCAAGAAAAAGCGTAGTACTGTGCAAAATGTCATTCTTCCAGTAATCAACTACAAGCCAAGGAAGTCTAACCCACACCAGAACCCGCGATGGAAGCTCTTCAACTGGATTAAAATCTTTGTGCCAAGGTTTCAAGAAAAGTACCACTTGATTTTAAAAGTAAGGACCTCCTTCAAAAGCCTTATGACGATTAGTAGTGCATGAGAAAACAACCATGAAATACCCATTTGTTGCTTGCATAATCTCCATGTCTCCCTCCAGATTTTCTAGGTACGCTGACCCCAAGATTCAAGAAATGGGAGAGAAACTCTGATTCCCATGAACTTGCAGATTAGGGCATGATTTCTCTAATAAGCAATGTCTTTAGCAATAGATTTTGGTTGGATAACCAAAACTAGGCAGGTCTCACTCCTGGCAAGACACCCATTCACTTTCGAAATCCGAGATAAACCACCATGAAATGATCCCACACCATTTGATGCACTATGCTTGAGATTTCACTCCATAACTTGATTAGATGGGATAAATCAATCCCCATAACCACATCAGAAAAAGACATACAAGCAGCACCTGCAAGAAGAGCCTCCGAACCCATAAAGAAAACCCAACCCCAAGCACCTTACCGAAAACCCAAACCCCAACCCAGAACAAAGAAATAACCCGCAGCAATAAAACCCACAAAACCTGAAACAAACCCAACCCACAACTCACAGCGACCACAGCACAGGCAGCGAACCATAGACGAGGGCATGCACGAACGATTCAGCACAAGCAGGCCGCGGCCAGGAGGGCCGCGGACCTGCAAACCAACACCCGCGCGTAGCCTATCATCCTCCGTTGTCAGATTTTAACCACCTGGAAAAGGATATTTATTATGGATACAAGTGTTAATTAAAATTCTGCAATTCGGCACTTTTTGTCTCTATATATTAAACATTTAAGGAATTATCTGGAGAAAAATAAAATTGTTTCTCAATATTAATCTATCTAAACTTGGTCATTCAGAAAAATATAAAGCAATGACTATTCTTTATATCACAGGTGATAAAAGTTCAGCTATTTTCTTCTCCGTTTATGGTCATTTGCTGGTTTATTGATAAACTTTTAATACCGAATTACAGGAATTTTAAAACGTACTACTAGAGATTAATTTCAAGGAAATGTCATTAGCCGATAGGCTATTCTGGGTGGGGAATCCCATCGGATTCGTCTGATGTCTGATTTTTCGGTGCCGGTTTGTAGGTGCTCCGATGTCTGTTTGGTGCGTATTCATTTCAACCACGGATGATGGGAGTGAGGCCCCTGTACTGTGCATGGTGGGGTAGGTATGGCAGGGATGGTCAAAGGGAATGACACCCTTGTCCATGGACCACGTAGTACTGGCTTCGTCTGCTGTCCGATGCCATGAATTTTCTCGACATTCTTCCAGGCAGGATGAAATGGGCATTAATGAATGAAACAAATGAAATGGGAATTAATGAATGAAACAGACTTCATTAAATAGGTGAGGTTGCAGCATGTAGGAAAGGTCAGAGTAAAGAGTAGGGCATCCATTCATGAGCCATGGCGTCCTTGTCTCTGGATTCATTGAGTCGCAAGGAAGAAAGAAGAAACACACGACCGCTTGAGGGGAGACAGGCGATGTTCTGAGAGGGAGAACAGAGAAGAAAATGCAGAGAGAGAAGGGAGAAGGATGACATGGGAGCAGGCATAAGAGACTAGTCAGATGGAAGTCAAGTTGGGAGGAAAAGAACGTAGAAAATAACATAGGAAAGAGAGGGGACATAGGAAAATCTGAGGAAGCACGAGATATTGATGAAGTCCATCAAAGAAATGTTGAAGGAACGAGCTGAAGGTTATTTGCTTGGCATTCAAAATATCCAATAAGCTACAATATGGTATGGGATTCAAAATGGAGATGAGTGAATATTGACACAAAAGGAAAGAATGTGTGATTTACATGCTGGGGCGTGGCTCTAACAGGCCCTAAGTGAGTCATTTTGGCCTTAGAAGACAAGACGAGTCAGCAAGAAGGAGATTTGTGGCCATTAGGAGGGTTACCCATCATACCCAAGTCAGGACATGGTGGCTGGAAGCTAAAACGGGATGAGTCGAGGCAGGATGGGCACCGTAACAGCTTAGAAACATTAGCGATAGTTGCTATTGTGTCCTGATATGGCACATAAAAATGACATGGAAAAAGATATGGCGTGCAGAGGAAGATGGACGCGCAATCTTAGGCAATTTGAGAGATATTTTCATTAGAACATGAGTAATTTCTACCTGAGAGAGGTCACGCGCAAAGCATACCGAGTTAAATTAAGTTCCATTTGTTCATATTCAAATCTTCTCGCATCCCATCACCAATTGAATTTTCCTATAAATTGTTAGTCTTACGAAAAGCAATTTACATTTTCTTGCAATACCCCCTACCCTTCAATATATTGTCAGAGTATATTGTGCTATCGGCGTAACCATTGCACCTCGTTGGGGTGAAATCGCTAGTTATTAAGAGACTATAATGGTGGTATGTTGATCATTTTAAACATAAAATTGTACTGTAGATAAAATGCCTGCATTTAGGATTGTCCCTACTCTTTCCTAAATGTACAGTGTGTTTGTTTAGCTACTTTTGTGTGTTGTCACCTTGTCAATTTTAATTTATACAGATGGCACTAAAACATCATGATGTATGTTGCCACTACATTCTACATTTTAAGGTAGATGTTTGATTTTTTTTTGAACTAAAAATAATTATAAAATGTAAGGAAAATATGAACTTGGTTCTTTAAGTTAATGAGTATTTCACAATTATTTTTTCAAGTGAATTTGATAGCGATGGATTTGTTGGAGGAGGTGCCTAATATCTGCCAAAATTTTGGAATTTTCACCAAACATTGACATGTGTGATTAATTATCTATAGAAGTTTCACTTGATTGTTCTAGCTTCAATAAGGATGTATGCTCTCCCATAAGAGCTTTGGTCCACCTATGTTTATGAGACAGTTGTTAGTTGTTTGGGAATAATCATGGATATCTCAATACTTGTCCATAGATGTGAGCAATTTGTCTATTCAAGAATGTGTTAAATTAGATCTCATTTCTCTTCATCCAAAAAATATTAGTTAATGTGTTGGGGGCTATCCTAGACTTTGGAGTGTTGGAGATTTTGATATGTTAGAAAAGAATTGATTACTCTGAGTTAGCTTGTTCATTTAAAAGATTGAAATTATAAATATTTTTTTGCCGCTACAAATTTAAAGAATACATACACTCCAAACAACCACCCTTTAACCCTCAATAGTCCAAAATGAATCTAGAAAGTGTATTTAAAAACAAAAAACTTGAACAATAAAATCAAACTTAAGAATATTTAAAAAAAAAAATAGAATGAAAAATATCCAAACATTATGACTACATTAATGTCACTAACAACGAACTATTCAAATATAGAATGTAAATTTTATAATAATCATTTCAATTCCTTTTCTTTATAGAACTCTATTGTCATGAAAAATCTATATAAAGAGAATTGTAATGTGATAGAATGCATGTTTTTAGTTTTGAGGGAATATGAGATACATTGTAGAAATCTATTGTAATTATCTTCGAATTTGATGTAATTATCTTCTCAATACAATAAAGGAACATAGCAAGCCCATTTCACTACCGTAAAACTAGACGTTCTTTGGCATCGAGGGTTTATAAGATAAAAATGACTTAGTTTGTTGTTTTTTCTTGTTTTGTTTAGCTTCAAATCACAATATTCTATTCTTCATTTCATTTACACAAGCATGTATCAAGTATATTAAATATTTTTGTTGATTCTTAAATTCTAAGTTAAGGGTGTAGAGATCAATTTTGGTATTAGAGTGGTTTGATTTGTGTGGTTTGTGAAGGGCTTTGTATAACAATTTTTATAAAATCTCTAAAGATAGTTGTGGAGAAACTAAATGTCTGAGTAATCACACTTGAAAGGCACATAAAGAGCATCACATAAATTCAATAATGGATAAGAAAACAACAAGAACATTTGACTATGTAAAAAAGCAAAACGATACAAAAAATAAAATTCATAAGTGATTTAGAAAAAAAAAAACAGTTTATTAGTTTTTTGAAATCAATGAAAAAGATGAGATTGAAAAGATATTTATTGAAAGAATCAAATAGAGATTAAAAAATTATATAATCTTTTTGATAATATATATTTTTTTAATTTCATCAAATAAAAAGACTTAATGAAAATTGTAAAGATTCCAAAATCAACAAAGAAAAAAAGCAAAAATTAAAAAAATATAAATCAACATTTTTTTCCAAAACCATCCCCTAGTTTTATATTAGAAAGATGATCATAATTTTTATTCGGAACATTCCCATAAAAAAAAAGTAGTCAATTTTACAAAAATGTCTATCCAACCTCTAGAATGCACCTTTGAGCGTATTTATTAATTAATTGAAAATTAAAAATATTTTGTATTGTAATTTTGAATTAATTAATAAATAAGATAAAAAATACATTCCAAAAGCTAGATAGATGATAGTCAATTTCGCAAACCATTCCCCACACCTTCTATACTAAAATAGAAAGACTTTCCCATACATCTGTATATCTCACATGGTGGTGTCGATAGCATTTAAAGTGTCAACTTGATCCTTCAAAATGCATCAATCTAGATGTCAGTCAAATTGTTATCGTGGTATGCAAGCAATCGTTTCTAAGTTCATGAAACAAATTCATACATAAAGAGTTCATCTCGTGGAGAAGATGAATCACATTTAAAATAAATTTATTTTGTTGGTTTCTTGTATACATCTGCAATGAAAAGTAAGAGCTCGCTTCCACTTGAAAAAGGGGTTAATGCATAAATGGCACGGCGTTTCTTACATAGAGATTGATCTAGAAAGAATACTTTACGTTTTCCTCGAGATAATATCTGAGGAAGAGACCCAGATCCATGATCCACCTGTAGAGAGGGAAAGGATGGGGTATCGATACAATTTCCTTGAGGACTTTAGCACTCAGGTGAGGATCCACACTCGTCGGAGTGGCAACTTAGTAAGACTGAAGAGAGTTCGCAAAGGAGGCCACGAGTGCAGGAGGAGAGACACCATGTTGAATACCATTCGAAGCTCTCAAAAGAGCAATGCGCGAGTCTTGAACCCTGCACAAGCTAAAGGAGAATTTGTATGGTGAAAACCTCAATAAGTGGCACCAAATGAACATAAGGAGCCAAGAGGCAGGCACATGCAAGAAAGAAATACAAACGACAAATAATAGGTGGCATTTTGGAGCAAGACATAACGACAAAAATGTATTAGACAAACATCCTTTACAAATTGAACAAAGTCACGTCGGCATTCCAGAGAAAAAAGCAATAAGAACTAACCTGCTTAAGGGGGGCCGATAAATACGAGAACAAGATGGAAATGTTGCAAAAAAGAAAGGTGGTGGAAGGAAAGGCTTTAAGAAAGTCAGCGAGCAGATAGAATTAAGACGGAAAAGAAAAATGCATTACTACAAGGAAAAAGCCAAAGGAAAGCCCCACTATGAAGGCAAGAGTAGAGATGGATCATGGAAAGAGCCCATAAAGCTGGGGTGCATAAGATGTTCTACTCTCCTAATAAAATGAAAAAAAGGCTAAAAGCCGACGGGAAAATCCTTATAGGGTAAACCAAATTAGGAAGGCTTACAAACAGATTTGTCTTCATTAACATGAAGGAAGAAGTTTCAGAAAGTTTCATCTTTCTTAATCCGGTGCTAATTTGGGAGAAGAAATGGAAGTTCTCCTTTAGACTAAGATATTCCAAGTAATCGGCATCTTTATTTCATTCATTAATTTTTCCCGTTTTAGAGTCTCCTCAATTGGTAAAATATGAAAAGTTGAACGTCTAGATGAAACTTCGTATCAAACCTTTGCAAAACTGGGTTGAACCTTGTGATTTAGTTATGCCATTAGAATGATTTCCCGAAAGTAAGAACATCTCTTTTGTTAGTTTTGAGAACTCCTACAAGAGAGGCTCTAGGACTTTTCTTGAATATCCTAATAAAATTCAATTTAGTCCGTTGAATTAGAGGGTACACTCTTCTCTAAATTTCTTTTCAGTTCTAGTTGTTGGATATTGAAGTCCAACGGACACATCCATTTGCCTCCAATTTGCATAAGGCTTTTCATATTCTTATTCGATGACTTATCCAAAATGAATAATGATTTATTGTTTGTATTGTTGTGGTTATGCTGCTGCTTTATGTAATTTGGGAAATAGAGATTAATAAAAGAATTCTCCTGTTTTAAAGTGGATGTAATCAATTTTGATGAACTAATATAAATTCTATCTTCGTGTTTATATTTCATTTCTTTTATGAGTTTTATTTTCTGCATTCTTGTTTTCATTTAATTTGCTACAAATTATTCAACACTAGTTTTTGGAATAGTTCTTAATTTTGAATTAGTTTCTTAAAATAGAAAATTATCTTAGATTTGCTTATTTGGATTTAACCATTTTCAAATTTGAAAACTATTGAGAGTTGACACAACGGAAATGGATTGTTTTATGGTTTAGGACATAGAACAACACATTTCACAATCATTCATTCAAGGAAAAGCCTAGAGATCTCAATCTAAAGTATGCAAAGGAGAAACAAATCTTGCAATAGAGTTGTCCTAGGGTCTGATTTTAAAGTAGAGAGGGGTTCACCATCAAACTAGGGTTTGGAAAGACTAATGAAATGTAAGACCTAGTGTTTAAACCTAATGCAATGCAATACTTCACTAAATGACCTACAAATGCATGTAAAATATAATAGGAGGCTAAGAGATGAAAGGTGTCCACCTAGAAACCTAAAGAGAACTGAATGAAGCTCTAAAATGCTAAAAACATCAATTTTAAAGATGATTGACACTCATATGCCAATTTGGGCGATTTAGTCCTAGATTAGGGAAGTTTTTTGGCAAGAATAGGTTTTTGGCAATGTAGATTCTGGATCTATTAAAATATGGAAATTTACCTATACTGGGACTCATATGCTAGAAGTGGCATATCAGTCCAATTGTTGGAAAATGTGCCTCAATCTTACTAGCATGTAAACTCATGTAAGAGAAAAGTCGGTGTGACATTCTTACTGTCTGGCTAACTAGCAGTTGTGTAACCTTGTGGAATGCTCATGTTGCCGAGACATTGTTGTTGTCTTGCCAACTGTTGTTATCGCTGTGACATTTCCATCGCTGTGAATTTACCATCTCCTTCCGCCCGAGCAGATCTCTTGTCGATGGTTTGGTGTCAAATGGTTATCGGGAAGACTTGTGGTGACAGACGTCATCGGGGAGAGACTTGATTGTTCAGAATGACTCATCCCGAGAAGATATGTCTCACAGACAATGTTACACTCAGAGTCATCAAGGAGAGGCATGGAGGCTCGGTAAGAACTCTTGGCGATGGATGTAAGTCTCGCTGATGAGTATGAACATCGGTATGACCTCTTGGCAATAGCGTTTCTCTCGTCGATGGGTATATTGCTTCAGTGTGACCTCTTGGTGAAAGTGGTAGTCTCTTCGACTATTTTGTGTTCAGTATGATGTCTTATCGATAGCAGTAGTCTTGCCAGTAGCTCTACATGTGTTTACTGTCGGTATGAAGTCTTAGTGTATAGTTTGTCTTGCCAACAGCTTTGCTCGTTGAATATTGGTATGACATAAAGATCTATGAGACTCTTGGCGATAGGAGAACTCTTTCCGATAGAGCTTCAACAGATGTATTTACATTCGGTATGACCTCTCGCCGATAGCGATGGTCTGGCCAATGCTTCTACAATGGATATCGGTATGATGTCTTAGCAACACGGGTGAGTCTGAGCGACAACTTTTGAGCTCGGTGTAACCTCTTGCCGAAGGTGATGACTCTGGCCGATATCAATAGTTGGGATTTGTGGCATCGGGGAGACACGGTTAGTGTCTCACCGACATGTGAATATTGTTTGAACATTTTTGACCAATTCGAAGACTGTCCTACATAATGTGTCTTCAACCAATCAGAGAAGTAGAATGGGAACCATTGGAAGTTAGACTGTTGTGGCCATTCCTGTGAGGAAGATCAATAGACCATGAGTGACATGGACATACTCAGGAATTGAAGATGATGATTGGTTTTGAGAAAACAATAGTGTGAACGGGTCAGTGTGTGATCAGTGTGAACTCAATTGAGTGTGTCTTGTAAATGAGATGTTATGTACAAGGTTGATTTTGAATCTGCTGTTGTAAATTGCAATTAGAGAGATAAGTCTGATCTCTATATGTAATTTCATTACTGTAATACAAAGAGGCTTTTCTTGGTGTGGTGAGTTTTTCTCCTGTAAGGGTTTTCCCATGTAAATCTGGTGTTCATCTGTGTATGTTCATTTTTCTATTTCTGTTATTTTTTTTAAGTGTATCTTAATTGGACTGTAATTGAAAATTTAAAGTCACCTCTACATTATTCCTTGAGGTTTTGACATTAGGAGACTTAGTTTCGCACCTTAGCTTTCCTTACAAGTGTTATTAGAGCCTAGCTAGTTGTGTTATCCTTGTGGGTACGTTGGGTTTTTTGTGTCAATTCTATTCTAGTGGGAGTCTTGTAGAAGTTTGGTAATTTGAATTACAGGTTAAGATGGCAAGCATGTCAAGAAAGATTGAAATTGAGAAATTGAATGGCAGCAATTTTGAGTTGTGGAAACTTAAAATGGAAGATCTATTGGTTGATCATGATCTGTGGCTTGCTGTGTCTGGAACGAAGCCTACAGGCATGAAGCAAGAGGATTGGGGCCTTGCAGATAGAAAATCAAAGGGGCTGATAACGCTTTGTTTAGCAGACTCTGTTCTTTTGAATGTTCATGAAGAAAAGACTACATCTTCCTTGTGGAAAAGACTAGCAGCTATTTATCAGCGCAAGTCCTTGGTGAATAAATTGTTCTTGAGGAAGAAGTTGTACACTTTGAGAATGTAGGAGCGAGAATTTGTTGCTGATCATTTGAATGCTTTCAACATGTTGATTGCTTAGTTAGCATTTGTGGGTGTGAATATTGATGAAGAAGATCATTGTACGTTGTTATTATATTCTTTGCGAGATTCTCAGGATCACCTGGTGATGGCTATTGGGAGTACAACATCCACTTTAAGATGGAAGACGTTGTTGCTTCTTTGTTATCAAAAGAGATGAGAAGGAAATCTTCTAAGATGGCAAAGGAGGCTCTTGTTGTTAGAGGAAAATCGAAAGAAAAAGGAAAGAAGAAGGACAAGAAGTCCAAATCCAAATAAAAAAGGAGATCAAAGTCTCCTAGAAAGAAGTCCAAGGTGAAGTGCTGGAATTGTGGGCAACCTGGTCATGTCCAAAAGGATTGCAAAGAGGAGAAAAAGAAGAAGAAGAATTCTTCCGACAATGATTCTTCTCAGAGTGATGTAGATGCCTTCATTGCATCCTTGGCTACACAGACATCAGATGATGTCTGGCTAATTGATTCTGGAGCATCTTTCCACATGACATCTCATAGAGACTGGTTCACGAAGTATGAAAATTACGATGGTGGAAAGGTGTATTTGACAAGTGATTCATCTTTGGAAATAGTTGGTCGTGGAAGAGTCAGGATTCAATTCCCCGATGGAAGAGTGAAGAGAATCAATGATGTAATGCATATACCAGGTCTAGCTCGACATTTACTTTCTATTAGTAAGCTGAATGATATTGGAGTGCAAGTCACATCCTCTAGAAATGGCTGCAAGATGACTAGAGGCTCTATGATGCTAGCAAGGGGTGCTCAAATTGGTACCTTGTATAAGCTGGATGCACATGTTGTACAATGCAATAGTGTCTCTATAAAGTTACAGAAAGCTACTGATGGAGAAAAGAAGGTAAAAGTTTCTAATAGTGTAAACTCTATGGAAGTTAAACTTCTAGCAGAAAAGACTATGCTATGGCATCATAGGCTAGGCCACATTGGAGAGAAAGGTTTAAAAACCTTGAAGAATAAAATCCTGGTTGAGGGGCTTGATGTTTGTAACCTTGAATTCGAATTTTGTGAACATTGTATATATGGTAAACAACACCATGTTTCATTTTATTCCAGTCCTCACAAATCTCCTGGTTTGCTTGATTATATATATTTTGTTTTTTTTGGTCCAGTGAATGTTCCTTATTTCTCTAACTCAAGGTACTATGTATCGTTCATTGATGATTATTCAAGAAGCTCATTTGTTTATTTTTTGAAAAGTAAATAAGAAGTATTCAGCCGGTTTAAGGAATTTAAGAACCTTGTAGAAAATCAAACTGGGAGAAAAATAAAATGTTTAAGGACTGATAATGGCAGTGAGTTTTTTTCTGATGATTTTGAGAGGTACTGTAAAGATCATGGGATTAAAAGACATAAAACTACACCTTACACTCCACAGAAAAATGGAGTTGTAGAAAGGTTCAACATGACAGTGATGGAAAGAGCACGAAGTATGTTGAGCAGTACTAGCTTGGAGGAGAATTTATGGGCTGAGGTAGTTGCAACAACATGTTACTTGATAAACCGTTCCTTGAATTCCACTCTTGTTGAGAAAACACCTTTGGAAGCATGGTCTGGAAAGAAGCCCTCTCTGAGACATATTCAAATCTTTGGTTGTGAGGCATATGCACATGTGTCATATGAGAAAATATCTAAATTGGAAAACAAGGCTGTCAAATGTACTTTTATTGGTTATAGTGCTAGCATAAAATGATACAAGCTTTGCAATCTTGATACAGTGAAGGTTCTATACATGAGAAGTGTTATCTTTCGTGAGTTGAAGCCTTCTACCTTGGATCTATAGTTAGAGACAAAATCAGAAAACAAAAAGGATGTAGTTGAAATTCCTCTGACACCAGATAAAGAGGAATTAAAAATTCAAAATTTACCTGACACTGAGGAGAGCTCAAGTAGTTTTGAGAGTTCTGAAGAAGAAGAACAACCTCAGCCTCAGCAAGTGAAGAGGTCAACTCGTGAAAGAAAGCAACCTGATAGGTATGGGTTTTCTTTGATAGATTCTACTTGTTCTTATGCTTTAATTTCTAGCACTGATGAGCCTAGGACTGTGAAAGAGGCATTTAAAATGTTTGATTCAAACTCTTGGTTGGAAGCCATGAATGAAGAAATGGCATCATTAGAAAAAAATGATACTTGGAGTTTGGTGCCCTTGCCTAAAGGCGAAAAGTTGTTGGCTGCAAATGGGTATTTAAAAAGAAAACAGGTCTCGATGGAAGTGTGGAAAAGTACAAGGCGAGGTTGGTTGCAAAAGGTATTCCTAGGTAGAGGAATTGATTATGGAGAAATTTTTCTCCAGTAGCTAAGCTAACATCTATCAGATTCCTTTTGTTACTTGCAGCAGCATATGACTTAGAGGTTGAACAGATGGATGTGAAGACAACATTTCTTCATGGTGATCTTGAAGAAGAGATTTATATGTCCCAACCTGAGCACTTTGTGGAGAAAGGTAAAGAAATATTGGTTTGCAAGTTGAAGAAATATCTGTATGGATTAAAGCAGTCTCCTAGAATGTGGTACCAGAAGTTTGACACTTTTTTTTTGTCATTGGGATTTGTAAGATCAAAATATGATCATTGTGTGTATTACAAAGCTGAAAGTGATTGAGTTCTTATTATTGCTCTCTATGTTGATGATATGTTGTTCATAAGCAATAGTAAGTTAATTTTTTTTGATCTTAAGTCTCAGATTTCTGCAAAGTTTGAAATGAAAGATCTTGGTGCAACTAGGTATATTCTAGGAATGGAAATAACCAAGGACAGGGAAAGTAGAAAAATTTGGCTCAGTCAGAGTAAGTATATTAAGACTATTCTAGAGAGATTTTGTATGACTTATTGCAAGTAGCTAGTTGTTCCAGTTTTGCAGGGAACGAAGCTATCTATTGAAGACTGTCCAAAATCTCCTATTGAGATGGAGGACATGACCAATGTGCCTTATGTTAGTGTGGTTGGCAGTCTAATGTATGCAATGGTCTGTACAAGGCTAGAAATTTCCCAAGCAGTGGGAGTACTTAGTCAGTTTATGGCTAATCCTAGAATAACACATTGGGATGTTGTGAAGAGAGTGTTTAGATATCTAAAGGGCACTTCAAAACATGCTTTGTGTTACCATGGTAACTTGGTTGAATCACAGAGGACTCTCAACATTCGAGCCTATGTAGATTCTGATTGGGTAGGGGACATTGACAGCAGAAGATCCACCAGTGGATATACTTTCATGATGAATGGTGGTGCAATGAGTTGGATGAGTAAGCAGTAGGCTATAGTTGCTTTGTCCACTATAGAGGTAGAATACATGGCAAAAACACACCCCTGTAAAGAAGCAATCTGGTTAAAAATTTTGTGTTCTAACATTGGTTTTGATGCAAAGCAAATAACAATTTACTGTGACAGTTAGAGTGCTATTTGTTTGGCAAAGAATCCTACTTTCCATGCGAGGATGAAACATATAGATGTGTAGTATCATTTTTTATGAGATATGGTGGAGGATGGAAATGTCTCTTTAGAAAAAGTGGATACTCTAGAATGTTGCAGATGCATTGACGAAGCCAGTCAGCACAAAAAAAGTTTGGGTGGTGTGCCAGTACGATGGGCCTAAGTGCCCATGAATTTTAGTAGTTTTGTTGTGCTCTGGAGGTGTCAGTAAGATCTTTGTCAAGTGGCATATTGTTCAAAAATGTGCCTCAATCTTACTGGCATGTAAACTCCTGTAAGAGAAAAGTTGGTGACATTCTTACTATCTAGCTGACTACCAGTTGTGTAACCTTGTGGAATGTTCATGTCATCAAGACATTGTTGTTGTCTTGTCGAGTGTTGTTATCATTGTGACAGTTCCATCGCTATGAGTTTCACATCTCCTTCCACCCGAGCAGATATCTTGCCGACAGTTTGGTGTCAAATGGTTATCGAGGAGACTTGTGGTGACATAAGTCATCGAGGAGAGACTTGATCATTCAGAATGACTCATCCCAACAAAATATGTCTCGCTGACAACATTACACTCGGAGTCATCGGGGAGAGGCATGGAGGCTCGGTAAGAACTCTTGGCGACGGATGTAAGTCTCACCGATGGGTGTGAACATTGGTATGACCTCTTGGCAATAGTGTTTCTCTCGCTGATGGGTATATTTCTTTGGTGTGACCTCTTGGCAAAAGCGGTAGTCTCTCCGATTGTTCTGTGTTCGATATGATGTCTTACCAATAGTGGTAGTCTTGTCGATAATGCTACATGTGTTTATTATCGGTATGAAGTCTTAGTGATATGACTTGTCTCACCGACAACTTTGCTCGATGAATATTGGTGTGAGATAAAGATCTATGAGACTCTTGGCGATAAGAGAACTCTTGTCAATAGAGCTTCACAAAATGTATTTTCGTTCAGTATGACCTCTCACTGATAGCGATTGTCTGGTCGATGCTTCTACAATGGATATCAGTATGATGTCTTAGCGATAAGGGTGAGTATGAGTAACAGCTTTTGAACTCGGTGTAACCTCTTGTCGAAGGTGATGACTCTACCTGATATTGATAGTTGGGCTTTGTGGCATCGGGGAGACACAGTTTGTGTCTCACTGACATGCGAATACTATTTGAACGTTTTTGACCAATTCAAAGAGTGTCCTACGTGGTGTGTCTTTGACCAATCAGAGAAGTATAATGGGAACCGTTGGAAGTTAGAATGTTGTGGTCATTCCTATGAGGAAGATCAATAGACAATGAGCAACATGGATATACTCAAGAATTGAAGATGTTGATTGATTATGAGAAAATAGTGGTGTTAACGAGTCAGTGTGTGATCAGTGTGAATTCAATTAAGAGTGTCTTGTAAATGAGATGTTCTATACAAGGTTGATTTTGAATCTATTGTCATAAATGGACATTAGAGAGATAAGTCTGATCTCTGTATGTAATTTCATTTCTATAATACAAAGAGGCTTTTCTTGGTGTGTTGGGTTTTTTTCGCATAAGGGTTTTCCCACATAAATTTGGTGTTCATCTGTGTATGTTCATATTTCTTTTTCTGTTATTTCTTTCAATTGTATCTTAATTGGATTGTAATTTAAAATTTAAAGTCACCTCTACATTCTTCCCTAAGGTTTTGACGTTAGGAGAGTTATTTCTGCACCTTAGCTTTCCTTACACCAATTACGTTTTTCTAGAAATTTAAATTCTAATTCTACTCTTCAATGTTTTCTCTATCCTTTCCACTTGATTTTCGGATCTGAAACTTTGATTTGCAACCTATAGATGTCTTCAAATGATCTCCAATGCAAGGTGACAACTTTGAAAAATTTCTACAACCTTTCTCTTCAATATGTCTTCAACCTAGATCTACAAATCACACACTAAAGAGAGGGAAAAATATTGTTTTGTTAGTGGAAAGGGGTTTTTCTTGCTCAAACCCCATTTTGGTAATCAAACCTTGTAATGAAATGAAATAGGAAAAGAGAATGATGAATGAACATAATGTGATGCTAAAGCTCACCAAACCCTAGCAATAAAGTGTTGCAAACATGTATGAACTGGCTCCAATTGCTCTTGCTTGAATGTGATAGATCTTGAATTGAATGCTAGCTTAAATCATGAAACCCTATATCATAATTGTTAGCTAAAAAAAAAACATGATGCATGATGACTTTGACATGATGCTTGATACTTGAATTATACTCTAAAACATTTGATGATTAGCCCTTGAATGCTCTTGAATGCTTTTGTAAAATCCTAAATGCTCTTGTGAACTCAAATTTGCTATAAGAATGCTCATTCAACTTGCTAGGTCATTTGATTGCTTGTTAGATGAAAATGAGTGAAATGACCTTGTATTTATACTTGTTTATACCAAATTCCTTGAAATGACAACACTACAAGCCAACATCAGATCTAGGAGGATAAAATCCTGCCAATAATTGGAATTAAATTCCATTTTGGTTCACACGAGACTCATATGTCAGAAGCGGTGTATGAGTCCAATTAGGCTTAACTATGAGACCAATTTTTAAAATGCTTAGAATGATGTAAAATTTAGATTGGGGCCCCAAAACCTAGGTGGGACTCATACATCCAAGGTAGCGTATGAGTCCCAGATAACTAAATCTAGGCCACACAACCTAAAAAACATCTAAATTATGATTGGATGTTGATTTATGTCAGGATTATCCTCAGAAAGATGCATTAATTAAGGCTTGTGGATACAAAATAAGGCCAATTAAGGCATAAAGAAGCCCAATTGTTTATGAAAACCCTAGAAAAGTGTGAAATTGTGGAAAAACACTTTACAACACCTTAAATAAGGTAGAATTAAGTTCATTTAGCTCACAAGGGCCCAAGACCTAATGTGAATGTGTTAAACACATTACAACACTAAATCAAGGAAACATTATGCTTAATTTAATAAGGAGGGCCCAAAAAAGTAAGGAAAAGTAAAGGGATACTTTTTCCATTGCCACATTTAGCCCCCACTTTAGTGAGAGGATGAACTTGCTTCAAACTCACATCAAGATGGATTCGAGTGCACCAATGCTGGTAAGATAGGATGGCAATGATCAAGAGGGATGATCAAGCCCCCAGGACAAAGGTCCTATGAAAAATCAACATAGGCACAAAAAGACACACATGAAAATGAAATGAAGAGCAATAACAAGGCACAAGCATACACTACCAAAGACAAAGAGAAGGAAAAAACAAAATAAAAGAGAGGAAAATCAAGCTTCGACTGTTTGTCCATCGCAATGTGGATTAGATGTAGGTTGTTTGTCTGAAAATGCACGCTCACTCGTAGGCAATGGAACTCTAGGCAATCCGTTGGGTGAGTAATCCAAGAACGTAAGACACATACACACAAGTGGCTAAGGGAAGGTCATGCCTTAGATCGGCTTCTCGTCCAACCATACCAAATTTATACCATTGATAACTTTGACAAGGAACCACGCAAAAAGTGAACTTCGAGCTTCATGAAACAAAAAAAGCTTTGTATGCTTAGAACTCATGAACAAACAAGATGGCTCCATAGGCATGCAAGGTGTGTTATGCAAGGTGGCCATATAACTGAAAATACAAATTCAACAATAAGGAATGTTCAAATGAGTCCTGCTTAATTCATGTGAGGTCGTTAACTTAGGGAACATTGTGCCTAATGTCTCCAAGAGAGGACCAAGCAAAGAATAGAAGATTCACAACTTAGGGGATGTAGTGTGTCGCATCAAGCCACTAAGAGGAATATAATATGCTAAGAGAGATCACACTCATGAGGGACATCACACCTAATGTCAACCATAAAGCAAAAAATGCATAGTATGAAATAAGAAGATTGCACCATGAAACATGAAAAAGAAGAATGCAAAACAATAATGTCAATGTATGCCCCCACTTTAAAGAAATTGTTAAACACCATGTTATGAGCAATTACTTTAAAGTAGCAAACATGATGCTTGATGCTTGAATTATGCTCTAAAACACTTGATAATCAATGTTTGAATGCTCTTGAATGCTCTTGTGAACTCAAATTTTCTATAAAAATGCCCATTCAACTTGCTAGGTCACTTGATTGCTTGTTAGATGAAAAATGAGTGAAATAACCTTGTATTTATACTTGTTTATGCCAAATTCCCCAAAATCACAACACTACAAGTTGACATCAGATCTAAGAGGATAAAATTCTGCCAAGAATTTGAATTAAATTTAATTTTGGGCCACACAGGACTCCTACGCCACTTCGAATCATACACCAAAAGTGGCATATGATTGCCATTAGGCTTAACTATGTGACACATTTTCAAAATGCTTAGAATGATGTAAAATATAGATTGAGGCCTTGAAACCTAGGTGGGATGTGATGCCCAAGGTGGCGTATGAGTCCCAAATCACTAAATCTAGGCCACACAATCTAAAAGCATCTGAATTATGATTGGATGTTAATTTATGTTGAGATTATCCTCAGAAAGATGCATTAATTAAGGTTTGTGGATGCAAAAAAAGGCCAATTTTAAAGGCATAAAGAAGCCCAATAATTTATGAAAACCCTACAAAAGTGTGAAAGTGTGGAACAACACTTTACAACACCTTAAATAAGGTACAACTAACTTCATTTAGCTCACAAGGGCCCAAGATCTAATGTGAATGTGTCAAATACATTACAAAACTAAATCAAGGCAACATTATGCTTAATTTAACATGGAGGGCCCAAACAAGCAAGGAAAAATAAAGGAATACTTTTTTTTGTTGCCACAAGAGCTATCTATATAAATGTTTTTAGATTTTTTTCTTTTTTAATACAAAATTCTATTGTTCCTTTTCAACTATATCTTTGTTCCCTGCAATTTCAAACTTGAAAATTATTAAAAATCCCGCGTTTACATATTTTTCTCCTTCCCCATCTATTTGGTCTTGGTAGAAGAAAACCAACTCCAATAAGTTATGCAAATATACAAAACCTGCAAGGTTACTTCACAGGAACATATTTTTGATAGATGCAATTGGTGGAAATTGTCCTAGGATTTATGGTAGCTATCAATTGCAATTGTTGTCACACCTGTAGTTGCAAGAGATATTGCCACGTTACTTGATAAGGGTGTTGCTACGCATTCAATGAATAACATTCTTTCAAAAGTAGACCTAGGTTGCCAAAGAAATGTAAATCATTGCCACCAGTATATAGTAGAATGTAACTTGGCTCAGTAAAATGTTTTGTTTTCTCTCCATTATTGATCCATAAGTTTGATTGGGCATCGATCCTCTATTCATTTGGCTCCATAGGAACTATATGATTTAACTTATGGTAGCATGATGCACACAACTCATTAGAAGAGAAGGAGCTGATTGTAGGGGAAAGTTATCTAAAGACCCTGTTAAGTCTATTTCGTGGAAGTTGACTTCTTAATAGTTCCTTTCATGAGACAAGAGAAACTGTGATTATTTACCTTAAAGCATTGATTGTGAAGCATGCAGGTGATAATAAGAGCTTGGTATAAATGTAGATTCATTGTAAGAAGTGGTATAAGAGTTCTTACATTTGTTCAAGGCCCTTGAATTACTAGATCCAGAGTAGAACAAAATGAAGAATCTATTGTGAAAACATTAGAGTTTCTTACATATACAAATGTGCCTAAATCTCCAAGTAATAAGAAATATCATAAAATAATTGGCAATAGTAATGGTTACTTAATGACTTGAGTTTCAACATTGTCACCATCAACAAGAGTGTTCGAAACTCTTGGATAGTATCCATTCACTTGAAAGTCCTTCCTGTCTGTATTTAAATTCTCTCAAATCATAGTTTAGCATAAGTGCATAAACCCCTTTATTCACTGTAACTTTAAACTAGAAGAATGTGGACATCAATGGTGATGAAATAAATAAGTACTTTCTAGGAGATGGGATATCTAGTTTAGAAGTAGTTGACAACAACTCAGATGAATTGATAGGGCATGCATCTTCACTTTTTCCAACTAATCATAGTCACTCAAGGAGTATGCATCTAGGGTGTTTAATATTTATATGTCCTTCATTTTTAGACTTATATAATGTATCAAGACTCAAATAGATGGAAGACACCTTAATGAGGAAAGTTTTTTTGGACTTCGTGTTCTTTTTCCACCTTAGTTTTGACAACAATAACTATCTGAACATGAAAGTGGAAATTTTCTCATTAGAGAACAAGTATTTTGAGAATGGAAATAGCCAGGATAGGGTTAATTCTTATGAATCGAATTTAGAAGGGTTCTAGAGAATTTTTCATTATTATTTTATGGGAAATTCATATCCTTTCGAAGATGCTCCAGAGTTTAGATCACAATAATTGAAAAAACCTGTAATAATTGGCATTTTAATTATCAACTTTATTCTAAATTTTATAATTTGTACTCTCAGGTTTTATGCATTACATCAAAGTTACAAAGCTGCAAGGTTCACAAGGAAATGGTAAGGTCTACAAATGTGAATTATCCAATGCAGTGGAACAATAGCAATCGAAAGGTCCCAACTATAAAGATTCTCACAAGAAGTGTTATATAGGTTCCATCACAGAAACCATGTGGGAATGACATGTTTTTTCCTTGAGAAAGGGGATCGGGTGGTCATCTACAAATATATCTTGGATGGAACTCTCTGGGAAAATCTATGAGGAGTAGGATCATTTTTTTATATTGGCATCTAATAAGATTTCAGAGCAAGCTCAATTCTTGAGATATTCTTCTGTTATGGTGCAAAAGATACCTTTTTTGTATTATGGAAATTGCACTCCTTGACACAAGAGGTTCTTGGTGAGATTGTAACTGATGGCATTCTACAACCAGCCACATTGTACAAGCTGAGCCTTTGACTAGCTAGTGGGATTGATGCAGGAGTTTCAATGATGCTATAAATTTATATATGATCTCTTGATGCAACAACTATGTATTTCAAATGTTCAAATCCATGTACTCAGGCACAATAATAGGAATTTGGACCAACAAACAAGACGTTTAAAGGTGTAATTTACAATGTTCAGTAAGGAGAATAAAATAAAGGCCACAGTATTCATTTCTTACCATCAAGATCATACAATTGTAGAAATTGTATGCATAAAATGGATGGTGGTTTATGCAACGAAGGGTGTTTTAGATTCACTCTAGAAATAGAAAGATATGAGAAAAACTCCACATATAAAATGAAGAAACAAGAACAGAAATGGGTTTGATATAAAATATCTGTCGAACCCCAATCCAAATACCTGCAAAAAACAATAAACAAACACATAAGGAGATCGTATGCAAGTAAGAAGAAGAATTCCCCATGAAATCCATTAGCAAAGTTTTAAATAGGAAATAAAGAAAGAATGAGATGAAAGAACAAGAAAACAAGCTAAATCCTATTGAAGACAATGCAAACTCTTGATCCCATGGGGGAATTAGTGCCAATTTGATGTGAAAATTGGCCCTTTCCCAACTCCAATGCTAGATTTGATGTGTGATGAAGAATGTGATCCACTTTGATGAAGAGTGATGGATGCTTCAAGACAAAAATCTGCATAAATTGCTCAATATTTGAGCATAGTAAGTTTACTCAAAGTGTGGATGATAGAATGGGGAGATTATCCTCTTATTTATAGAATGAGAAGATGGAATAATGTCCAAAATAGAGCAATGTGGGACTAAGAATTAGCCAATGACAAAGTGCCACTTTTCAATGGGTAAATGGATGGAGGATGTGCAAGTTTTGAAGATTGTGTCAATAAATGCATATATTTGAATTTTGAAATTGTTGAAATGACATGTAAGAGGGAAAGATGGTGCATTGAATGCCACTTGGCTCAAGGAAAAGGAATTTGTAGGTGGAGTTAAATTCCTTGTTGGAAGGACAAAGTCCACTTGTATTTTGAATTCAAACTTGAGGAATATTCCTTAAAAGATGCCTTGTTGAAGAAAATAGAAATTTAATAAATCAAATAACTCTATTTTCATGTGCAAGTTGCAAAAGCTAGAGGATGGGATATGAGAGGAGATTAGATTAATCAAGGTTAACTAATTTAAGGAAGGGGTTAAATGATGTGACCTATTTGATTTAAATTTGTGGATTTATTTAAATCAAATATGAGAAGAATGTGATAAAGGATTAATTAAATAAGAATTTTTGATTTATTTAATTAAAGGAGATGATGTTAGATTAAAATAAATAAGGTTTTAATTTATTGAATTTAATAGATAGACTTTAGAGATTTAATCAAATAAAATTAACTATTTAATTAAATAGGATAATTAGATCAAAATGGTTAATTTAATTATTAAGAAAGGATGACTTAATTAGATAGCCGATTTATTTAATTAAGAGAGGAATATTGATGAATTTAATCAAATGGAGACATTTGATTAAATGGTTAGACCAAAGGATGATTTAGGATGAAGTGATGTTAGTGGTCAAGATCAGATGTCCAATGTCAATCAGTACATTTTATGTGTGTACATTTTCCCCCTCTTTGAAGCAATGCATTTGTTGCATTGGTTCAAAGAATAAATGGTCTTAATCAAAAAAAAAAAAATTACGTTTTCAAAATCTTTCCCCACTATTGCCTGGCGAGAGAAAACATGCCAATATATTGCCCCCTCAAGAGACTAGATGAAAATTTTGATTTTTGGGTGATCTCGTGAAAAAATAGGACAAGGTTCCTGACATGTCCAACAAGGCTCCCAGAGGCTAAAAACATGTCTAAACACAATAAAACGATGTAAAACAGGCCTCAATTGGACAAAAATAGGTTCAATAGTTCAAAAACTTAGTAGGATAGCCAAACTGGGTGAAAAAAACCCTAATTTTTAGGCTTAAAAAGGCTCTGAGGGGTCACTTTCAATTCATTTTCACATATAGCCTTCTAATGAATCTACGATTTGAGCTCTAACACTCTGATAAGATGGTGCAATGACAGCTCCTGATGCACATTTCTAACCGAGTCTGGACATACCAGCGACCACCCGGCATTGGAGCACTGGTAAGTGATCCTTACTTGAGCCTTGTTTTTCATTTTTTGCATTCATTTAATTCTTTCAAACTTAGTTCTTTTGTAGCTGTGCTATACAACACCACTCAAAAAACAAACTACACTACTCGGCAAGTCAAACTAACTCGCCATCATAGAGTGCACTGCAGTGGTCGAGTTTGGAGTTTGGAAAAAAACTTCAAACTCTGATGCTCATACCTTTGTCAGCGGGGTCATTTTAAAGTGTGACGCGATAGTTCTCTTTTAAACCAAAATCTTGCCAAACTGCGCTGCTCTAAAGAAAAGTGCACGACGATAGTGCTCGTTTAGAGTTTAGCCTCCAACGTTGCAATTTGGACTTTTCAAATTGTGATGCCTTCACAGATAGTGACACTGGGCTAGTTTTTTGTACGCTCGAAATAAGATTTGTCAATTTTTTTAAAATGGTGAAATTTCCTGATGCAGGATGCAACAAGGCAGCTCTACTCTCAGGAGAATAGATCTTGGGAGATCTTTGGTTACTTGCGAGACCTTAGTGATAGGGATCAGGATCGGCTGCAGGACATGGGACTGTGGTTCATTGCATATGCAGCACCTGTGCAGACCCACCTTAGGATGATGTTCGTGCTTGCCGAGAGATGGCACATTGAGACCTCATCCTTCCACCTTCCTACTGGCGAGGCTACCATCACCATGGAGGATGTGTGGTGGATCCTTAAATTTTTGATTCATAGGCAACACATTATTTATGACATGGATGTTGGATGTGATTCCTGTCACATAGTCCTCACTATAGAGGATGTTATCTACTATGAGGGTCAGATTGAGCTTGAGCGTCACTTGGGTCTAACTTCTCCATTTCGCCTAGTGGTTGCGGCTATTACTTCAGGTCTCGTTGCCCTAGATCGGCAGGGCCGGTATTTCAGTCCTAGTTGGGGACTCTACTAAGAGTGTATGGTGATGCTCAACAGGCTAGTTTGTTTTGCTTGGGGGCCTATTTTTCTTGCTTCGCTCTACAGGGATTTACACAAGTACGTCTACCTCGACGGCAGAGCACTTGGGGTAGGTGTTACACTGCTCCATGTGTGGGAATGGGAGCACATCATCATTCTTTGGCCGCAAGTCGTTGTAGTACCAATGGGGCCTGATGATCCCCTAGTGTGGCATTATAGGGGTGGTGCATCCTTTACACACATAGGTGAGCATGGGATTCCTCACTAGAGGAGGGTCCTAGATGAGATGCAGGTTTTCACATGGCACCCATACCTTGGTTGCCTTGGATGGGTTGATGATGCCCAACATATCTTCTTTTGCCATTAGGACTACTTCATGTAGGGGCGAGAGCATACGATGGTGGAGAGATACTTGCCAAGGCGCATCCAATGCTAGTTCAGTGAGCCAGAGGACTAGCTAGACAATGACTATGTGGCCATATTTTCCTGCATTGTATCACAGGGTTCATGGAGGTGATACATTCCTGCCTCAAAGGCCGTAGACAGCTTCAAACAGTTGGTGGCTTGGCCATGGGTATATGATCAGGGGCATGCAGATCTAGGGGTTACTTATGCCTATAGAGATTGGTTTTGGCCACCCCTATGGTTGACCATTCAAGGAGCACCCTTCGCTTGATGGAGGTCGAGGGGTAGAGGGGGAGGATGAGGATGAAGAGATGGTGATCAACAGGATCAGCCGGTTAGGATCCCATCTTAGCCAGGCCAGGATGATGTTCAGATGTAGGACCAAGAGCAGGTGCCAGGCAGGCAGTAGGAGTAGGTAGATGCACCACCACGAGCTGAGGATTAGGGTTACCCTCATGTGCAACCCACATGAGTAGATCCAGATCCCCATGATGCACTAATTGCACAACTATAGGGTTAGGTTCAGACCTTGACGATGGAGAGGGATTAGGCCAAGGCTGAGAGGGACCAAGCCATTTTGTAGAGACAGGCCGCAGAGCTACAAGCAACCATAGAGATGGGCTGGAGATAGCAGTTGGAGAGCATGGAAGCCTCCTCCTCCCAAAGTACAATGTCCCTTTGTTCATATAAGGAGGCCATTTGAGAGGTGGATTATTATCATATGCATTATCATTAGTTTGTACCCAGAGAAAAGCGGGCCCTAGATTACTTGCAACAGGCTAGCTACAGACTAGCAAAGGGTCACGGTGATAGAGGCGAGGGCAGCAGACAGGAGGGTTAGGCCTCATTTTGATTGAGATGATATACTTTCATCCCATATGGGCTCATTTTTTATAGCCTATTGGGCCTTTTTGTACTTATTGACATACATGAACAGTGATCCGATTATTTTGTACTATGATAGTTATCCAATGATGATGTTGATATATATATATATATATATGAGATGATGATTTTGATATGATGTGGTGTGTATCATTTATTTATGGATGTATGGATGGTTTTATTTCTATATTCTATGCAATCGTGTTATGCTGTGATGTGATGTATATATGGATGCATTTCCTTCTGATGATGTATGCATTATAGATAGATCTTATATTATGTTTTTTATTCATGATATGCAGATGGATTTATATGATATGTAATATGGATGGATGGTGATGTAATCTATATGATGATTTATTTATGTTGATGTAAATGATATGATATGTGATATGAAATGGATGGTGTAATATGAAAAATGATATGAAAATGATTATATAAAATAATTATGGATGGATGTATGCTTTCAATGTAATGGATTTTTATATTCTTATTATGCTTTGACTTTTTATAATGATATGAAATGATTTATGTAGTGAAATACAAAAATAATTGTGATGTGGTTATTTATGAGGTGTTCTATATGATATGGATGACTAATGGATGGTATAATGCAATGTAAATGCAATGGTCACGCTTTATTTGATATATCTTGATGATGTAAATGAGATGGTTTTTTAAGATGCTTGGAATAACAAATATATATTATCCTAAACACGTTAAATGATTTTGAGATGTATGTGATGCATTTATTGTGATGTGATGTAATATATGAAATGATATGTTAATGCAAAGTGGTATGATGATGCTTTATGCAAAATGAACATAATGTGGGAGATGACTTTATGTGATGTGAATATGTATGTTTATAATGCAATGAATTATCTATAATGCTCTCGTACCTATTATGTTTATGTAGTGTGTGTTAATATGAAATGGTTATGAAATGTTTCATGCAAATGAATGTTATGCAATGATTTATGTGATGGTGCAATATGATGGAAAGTAGATGTAATGTGATGAAAAATGGACGTGCTTATTTATATGGAGATGCAATGCATGTATTTCCTAAATGATATGTTTATGCAATATGCTAATGATTTGTGGATGCAGGATCGATGATGATGATGATAATGAACTGTCATAGTATCCTATTAGCGTGATGAGCAAGAAGGGATGAAAGAAGAGAAGACATTTCAACATTACATAAGATGATGAATATGAAAATGATGATGACTACTTGTCGAGGAGTTAGGATTTTCAAAAGGCCAATTTCCTTATGTTTGATAACACACATGGTACGATGCATCAAGGTATAGAGAACTAGGATGGCGTTGTACCTAGTGTGATGGAATTTGACTTGACAAACAAATAGGAGTATTCTTGTTCACACCTAACATACAAAAACCTTGCTAGGATGTACTTTAGAAGTTTCAAACATCTCGGACCAAAACATGGAAAGGTATAACCTATCAATGCAATAGTCAACAAGCTATCCAAAACACCCTCCATACATTTCTAGCAAAGCAAGTATTCATGAAGTTATATTGCAAGAATGTCCAACAAGCGTAGCAGACAAAAAACAATGATCATTGCCCCATTCCTATCTCTCTAAATCCTTTGTTTGGATATCATAGAGAAGTCCTTGGAATGAGCACAATAAGATAAGTCAAAAGACAAAGATAAAGTAAATAAACAAGCCGATGCTTTTCAATACTGCTAACCAAAAGGGAATGTGTTTTCAAGGATAAGAACTGAAACTATTTCCAAAAGATAATGCCCATTGTAGGAAGGATGCCTCCTAGGACATGTTAGTGGATGGCGGCATGTCATTTCGTTTATCCAAAGTGTTCTCTCTAATAAATAATGCCCATTGTAGGAAGGATACATCCTAGGACATGTTATCAGATGTTTGAAATGGGATTGATTGGATGATAGGTTATCGACACAAAGAATTGACCAACTTGTTTACGTACTGACTTAGACCTGAGACTTATGTTTTTGACTTTTCACTTTTTAACCTGCTAGACTTGTTTCTGATTGTTTCACCAAAGGTTGAGGATGATGATCATTTATTATGAGTGATGTTATTGTAGGTGAAAATGAGATGAGATGGATGGATTTTTTCAAATATTTGGATGTTTTTGATGTTTTGCACTGTTTTGAGCCTATTTTTGGTATTTTTGAGATTTTCAAATGTTTTGATTTTTTATTTTTCAATGTTTTTGGGGTTTTCTGAGATTTTTACCAAGAAACTAACCTAAGGACCTATCCTAGGGGCCTTGAGGGCTGATCAACAAATTAACCTTTCCTACGTTATACACACTGAGACCATGTAGTTCGACTTACTATTTGATTGATTTACAAATGAAAATATACATGATGAAATGTCAATTTATTATGACGGACTCCTAAAGGACTGACCTAAGTGTCTCGGGGGATGATCAAAGATTGACCTTGCCTACGTTCAAGGCTCAGAGACCCGTAGTTTGACAAGACGACTCTATTTTTGACTTTTTGACCTATTTTTGGGATTTTGATATGTTTTGAATGTTTTTGGATTTTTGTGATTTTCTAATGTTTTTGGATTTTTTGATGTTTTGATGTTTTTAGATTTTCTGATGTTTTGATGTTTTTTGATTTTTTGATGTTTTGATGTTTTTGGATTTTCTAATTTTAGGAATTCAAGAATATGCATGAATGCGATCTGATAAGAACATGCCCCCAGCGTGATGCAATAGACTACTCCAATAAAGGCAGGAAAAACTAACCTTGAGGATGGGCCGAGTAGTACTCAGAGGGATCATGATACGAACACATGACCAAGCTATGGTGCGGAAGTGGATGGATGAGTGATGGATGGAGATTTGAATGTGATGGATGATGTAGAACAAGCCGTAGAGATCCTGGTGGATGGAAAGTGTTTATTTACACAAGGCACCTATTTTCCAGGTTTTCACCAAGGTACTTGTCGAAAATGCCACCGAAGTAGTTTTCACTAGAGGACAATTTTTCTCTTTACTGTTTTTAATCCTTTTCTGATTTTTTGGGATTTTTTTTCTTTTTTGCTTTTTTTTTGTTGTCACCAAGATATGTATTTGCTAGGTTTTCACCAAGGTAACTATTTCTTTAGGACATTTTCTGATTTTTTGATTTTTTGGTTCTATACCTTGAAAGATTAGGCATAAAACTTTTTGAGATGAGAGCTATTCATGGGCTCTTGTAGAGGTTCCCCTTTGGGTGTTGATAACTGATATGCCCTTGACTTATAGCTTGCTATGATAACAAATAGTCCCAACCAGTTGGGTTCAAATTTTCCTTTGTTGTTTGGATTTGGGACATTCTTTTGATTCTCCTTTAGTACCAGTTCTCTGACTTGGAATATCCTGCTTTTGATTTTATTATTATAGCTTCTCTTGAGTTTGTTTTGATGGACTTGCAAATGATTTAAAGCATCTATACACTGCTCATCCAGTAGCTCCAGCTCATTCAATCTTGATACCCGATACTCTTCATCTGTGATGAGGTTTTGCAGTGATATTCTTAGTGATGGGAGCTCAATCTCAATGGGGAGTATTGTTTTTGATCCGTAGACCAAGGAGAATGGGGTGACACTGGTGGGTGTGCGGATGCTAGTTCGATAGGCCTAGAGGGTGGGATTGAGCTGCAGATGCTAGTCACAACCTGCGCCATTGACTATTTTCTTGAGGATCTTTAAAATGGTTTTATTAGTGGCTTCTCCTTGGCCATTGCCTTGGGGATAGTATGGGCTGGAGAAGCGATGTTGGATTTTGAATTTTTCACACAAGTCACAGACATCTTGATTCTTGAATGGTGTCCCATTATCTGAGATAATGGCTTGTGGGACACCATAGTAGCAAATGAGGTAGTTCAAGATGAACTTTGATATCTACTTTCTAGTTATATATTTCATGAGTATGGATTCCACCCACTTGGTAAAGTACTTCGTGGTAGTTATGTTGAACATGTGGCCATTAGATGAAGTGGGATTAATTTTTCCAATGAGATCTAGTCCCCACTGCGAAAAGGGCCATGATGTGATGATGGGATGAAGTTCTTGAGCTAGAGCATGGATGAGGTCCCCATGTTGCTAACATTGTAGACACCTTCTAACATAGTCATGTGCCTCTCTTTCCATTATAGGCCAATAATACCCCATCCTCAACAATTTCTTGGCTAGGGTCATTCCACTCAAGTGTGAACCATAGATGTCGTTATGTACCTCAGTTAAAGCGGTCAATGCCTCCTCAGTGTTTAAACAACATAATAAGGTTCCCTCTATGCTTCTATAGTATAAGGTATCTCCTAGGATGACGAATCGGGATGCATTTTTGACAAAGTTTCATCTTAAGGTTGAAGGTAAATTAGAAGGTATGACCCCTATTCATAGGTAGGTATAAATGTCATGGTACCAGGGATCACTAGGACCAACGATTTCACACAAAAATTCTATTTTTGGTACCTCGAATGTGGGGATGAGAAGCTGCTCTACCAAGAATTCATGTTTTAGAATGTTGCAAGGAATGTCCAGTAGGGATCCAATTGTTTCCATGGCGTCTAATGCTTTGTTGTTTGCTCTAGGTATTTGCTCAAATGTGATTTCGACAAAGGATTCTTTGAGAGTTTCCACTAGTTTCTTGTATGGAGTGAGCTTATCATCCTTAGTCTGGTACTCACCATTCATTTGGTTTATTACCTATTGGGAGTCTCTGCATACTCTAAGGGTCGTGATGTGCCATTGCACTGCTATTCTGAGACCTATAGTTAAAGCCTCATATTCTGCTATGTTGTTGGTGTAGGCGAATTCTAATTTATAGGAACTTGGTATGCAGTCCCCTTGTGGGGTGATAAAGAAGACACCAGCTCCTGATCCATGTTGCATATGTGAGCCATCAAAGTAAAGTTTCCAGTGGTCAACTATGTTGAGATTGAAGATGGATTCATCTGGAAACTTTAAGATGAGAGGATTCTATGAATACATTGGTGCTTCTACAAGTTGATATGTGATGACTTGACCTTTAATTGCTTTCCAGTCTACGTATTCAATATCATACTCTGATAGTATCTTGACCCATTTAGCCATCCTGCCCATGAGCATTGCCTTTGACAGTAAGTACTTGAGAGGGTTGATTTTGGCAATGATTTTTATTTTGTGTACCAGCATGTAATCTCTAAATTTCTGTGAAGCAAACACTACTACTAAACATGCTTTTTTGATGAATGAGTAGTTTAGCTCATGTCCAACCATTGTTCTGCTGATATAATATATGGCCTTTTATGTCTCATTTTCATCATGCTGAGCTAGGAGAGCACCAAGGGTTGCTACTGTTGCTGATACATAGAGAATTAATGGTTTTCTTAGGATTGGAGGCATTAGGATAGGTGGTGTAAGTAGATATTCTTTGATCTTATTGAAGGCTTCTTCACACTTGTTATCCCATTTGTACGCTACTCCTTTGTGAAGTAGGTGAGAGTATGGATTATGTTTATCTGCTAGCTGTGTTATGAACCTTCAGATGGATTGAAGCCTACCTTGGAGACCTATCAATTGATTCAATGTTTTGGGTGCCTCCATCTCTAGGATTTCTTTTACCTTTGCTAGATCTACCTCAATACCTCTCATTGATACTATGTATCCTAGCAACTTTCCTAATTGTACACCAAAGACACACTTATTTGGATTTAATCAGACCTTGTATTCTTCCAGCCTATCAAAGATGGCACATAGGGTTGCTATGTGATCCTTCCTCTTTTTGTATTTGGCTAGTATGTCATCGACATAATCTTCAACAATTTTATGGATCATGTCATGGAAGATTAGTGTCATGGATCTTTGGTATGTTGTTCCTGCATTCTTCAAGCCAAATGGAATCATATTCTAGCAGCAAGTCCCCCATGGAAAAGTGAAGGTCATTTTATGTTGGTCTTCTTTAGCAATCATTATCTAGTTGTATCCTAAGAAACTGTCCACCAAGGAAAGCATTTTGTGTCCTACCATCATCTCTACAATCATGTCAATGTTGGGCAATGATAAATCATCTTTTGGAAATGCTTTGTTTAAATCCCTGAAATCTATGCAGATTCTGATGCCCCTATTGGGTTTTGAGACAAGAACCAGGTTTGACACCCATTTTGGATAATATTTTGGTGAAATGAATCTTGCATCCAATAGCTTCTTTAGTTCCATTTTGACTAGCAGGGTGATCTGGGGGTGCATTTTCCTAAGCTTTTTTCTGATGGGCTTTTCTTCAGGATACACTAGTAGATGATGAACTACAATTTTTGGACCAAGCCCTAGCATGTCTTCATAGCTCCATGCAAAGTTAACTTGTCTCTCTCTTAAGAAGGCTGCTAAGAGTTCTTGTTCTTCTAACAATAATGATTTCGCATAGAATGTTATGTGTGAGGTCTCCTCTATTCCTAGATTAATTGGATTGCACTTTTTTGCTAGGACTGCTAATTTTTCTTGATGAAGATCTCTAAAAGGAAGATTGAATCCCCCATCCTCAAGCACCTTAGAGAGATTTTCACCATTGGATGCATCTTTTCTTTTTACTTTTTCCATTTCAGACAGTGCCACAGTGTGGTTTTCACTCAAGGACTTAGATACGACTCTTAATTTCTCATTTTTGTGACTGAGGGATTCAATTGTTTCCCCATAATAGGCCTATGTATCTAGCTCAATGATGAATCCTTCTTTTTTATCCCCACACAGAATGTTATCCCGTAGTCCCATGAATTCTGAGAGTGCCTCATCTTTTTCAAATGTATCAAGAATTGGTGGTCCTCATTGGTCATAATCGATGAGTTGGGGGTAAACTAGGTAGATTTCATGATTTTGATGGTTTGACTTAAATGATAAGGTGCTAATCATGAGAAGGGTGGTATCCTCAAAGAGCCTAGGTAGGTTGGATATGGGATCCTCGTCATCACTACCACTACAGATGTCAGTTATATCAAATGTGAAGTTGTCTATGACTCGGCCTATAGATATGGGTAAGCAAAGTTTGGTTGCGGATTGCTGAGGATTATTATTGACCTTTCTAACTAGAGGACATCATCTGTGTATGGTTATACTCGGAGGGGTATGTTCGAGGCCAAGATTTCTCATTCACGTCTCTGGAATGATAGGTATTATAAGCTCGCTATTATTTTGTCCAAGTCTCTGGTTTCTATCATAACCCATTGCAAGCATCATTTGCAAACCTTTGCTTCTATCAGCCATTGGTAGATTGGCTGCCGGTTGATCATCTTGATATAGGAGATGAGATGGATCCTCCTCTATGACTTCTCATCCAAGATCTCCCCAACTTATGAAGCTGGGATAGTCTTCAGGGGATGTTTGAGATGTGGAGGCCTCATTTGCTTGTGGACATCCTCATGATCTGGGAGATTGTGGTAACTCTCCTACCATAAAATAATTTTTGGGAATTGTGTAATTTCTGCAACCATTATCCTAGATGATGATTTTTATATATGAGATGGTGGGAATGGCAGGAGTGGTGGGTGTCTCTGTTGCAGAAGTGGAAGCAAGAGTGACTGGGTCAATGTACGGTGTTGATGGGCCTTCATCATTTTTGGGCACTTGAGGGATTTTGTAGTATTTTTCCTCAAGATTCTTATAGTAGGAGAATGGTTCAGGATCTCCATGGATGGTGACCTCTTGTCCTTCATATGTGAATTTAACACATTGATGGAAAGTTGATGCTACTGCTTGCATTGCATGGATCCATGTACATCCTAAGAGGATGTTATAAGGCAAGCCGAGGTCTAGGACCTAACAGGTGGTTTCCATGATAGCTAGCCCTACTTGAATAGGGATTTTCATTGTGCCTTGGGACACTCTTTCCTAGTCATCATATGCTCTGATTGTGATACCTTTTCCTTTGTTGATGGAATCTTTTGAGATTTTTAATTGCTTAATGAGCTTGAGGGAACAAATAGTCAAACTTACACCTCCATCCACCAAGACTCGCTTGAATTTTCTTTTCTACACTAAGACTTCTAAGTGGAGTACATAGTTATGAGATGGTTGAGTGGGAAAGTCTTGGTCAGATAACATAAGGAGGTTTGGAGTGATGATGTTGCCGACCATAGCTTGGAATTGGTCTGCATCAATATCTACGGGGATAGTGGATGACGCTAATGCTTCCTCAAGGATCTTCTTGTGGGTGGATGATATTTTTAATAAATCCATGATGGAGATTTGTGTTGGCGTTATTTTTAGCTAATCAAGGAAATTGTAACCATTGGGAATAGATTTGGGTGTGGGAACTCTATTTGGATGGGATGATCTTGTGATGGTAACGTTTCCACCTCTTGTGGTGACTCCACAATAGGCTTGAGCTCCTTTGATGGTGATGGTAGCGTAGTAGTCATCCAAGGATGCAATGACATGGTCATACACATGATTCATAGTCTGGAAGGTTTCTTTCCCCTTATTAGTGTTATTGTTTCCTCTATTGTTATGGTTAGGCACCAGATTCATGTATATTTTGAGGTTATGGTTTCCCGTTGGCTGTTCCACATTTATAATTCTTTGATCAATGAGGTATTGGACTATATTCTTTAGTCTCATGCAATTGTTTGTAGTGCACCCTTTGATTTTGTGGAAATTGTAGAGTTGATTTCCGTTGTACTAAGGAGGTTTAATATCTAGTTCTTGGTACTTCTCGTAGGTGGGAATCTTGATGAGGTTTTTGTTTAGTAATTTCTTCATGATGACATCAAGTGGTTCCCCAAGAGTAGTGTACTTTTGCTTGGTGAAGTTCTTGTTTCACTGGGGGGGTTCCTCTTTGGTCATTGACATTATTGATTGCTTGGTTGTTGGGTTATTATGTTATTGTGTTCGCTGGATGATGGTTTTGGATTTGTTGTTGAGGTGCAGGTGTTTTCTGTCGAGGGGCACTGATGACAACTTTGGCATCAACGACACCATCTTTGGTAACAATTTTGTTTCTTTCCCTTGTGCGAGGTTTGCCATTGTAATTGGTGGGTGGCTAATTATTTTGTTGTTCAAGATATGAGGTTGATCCTCCCGGTTGTGTCATAAGGGCTCATTCGATGCTGAGTGCCTTGGAAATCAACTGGTCGTATGTGGTGATCCTTTGAACCTTGAGATGGAATGCCAAGAGACCCTCAAGGTTGGATATGGTGGTGCATACTTCTTGTTCCTCGGGCATGACCCATTTTCTTTGATTGGCCTTGGATCACCATCATTGTAGGAATGAAGTGAATGATTCATTCTTACCTTGTTTTAGAGCTGAGAGTTCCTCTAGACTAACATCCATGGTGATATTGCATGCATAGTTTTTGATGAATGCGTCTATGATTTCTTGAAATTTCTTGATGCTTATGGGTAGGCAAGAGAACCATTCCATAGTGTGGCCCACCAAACTCCTAGGAAATAGTCGCATTAGATAGGTATCATCATACACGACTTCCATGCAATGAACTTGGAATTCCCTGATGTGATCTTCAGGGTTTCCCATCCCATGATACTTATCAAACTTGGGGATCTCAAATCCCTTCAGGAATGGTTTCATCACAAGGTTCCTGTCGAATGGATAAGGAAACAAGTTACTAGATGTTCTTGTGGTTCACCCTGATTGAAGATCGAGCACTTGTTGTGAGAGCAACCTGATTTGTGTTGTCACATCATTTTGTGGATCAAGAGGTGGGATGAAAGTGTTTTGAGGTGGTTCACTTATGGATGTGATGGGTGGATTGGTTGATGTGTTGATTGGTGGTATCTGCGTATTCTACTAAGCCATGTATTCTTGCACTTGTTGCTATATAAACAATGCTTGTTTTTGGTCTTATTGTTGTTCTAAGATTGCCTGTTGCTGAGCCTGCTGTTGTGCTTGTTGTTGGGCTGCTAATTGGGCTACTTCTTGCTAGTCTTGGTATTGTTTTATTGCTTGTTGATATGCTTGTAGTTGTGCAACTTTTTTTTGTGTGAGATACTGCACTTGTACTTGTGCTTGTTATCCTTGATATTGAGCATGTGCCTGAGATTGAGCTTGAGCTTGAGCTTGTGCTTGTGCTTGGGCTTGTGCTTGGGCTTGTGCTTGTGCTTGGGCTTGTGCTTGGGCTTGTGCTTGTGCTTGTTGTTGTACTAATATTTTGTCTTGGGCAGCCTTTTGTGCTTGTAATGCAACTTGGGTAGCTTGGGTAACTTGTACAACTTGAGCGGCTTGCTGAGCAGCTAGTTGTGTGGCTTGTTGAGTAGCTAGTTGCGTGGCTTATTGAGCAGCTAATTGCATGGCTTTTTATTTTTGTACCTGTAGAAATTCCTTTTGATAAGCAGCTTGTTGAGTGGCTTGCAATGCTATGCTATATTGATTTGATGTATTAGAGCTTGGTGGTAGTGGAGGTGGTGGTGGATTCAGAATGGTGCTTGTGGTGGTGATGAGTGGTGATGTCATGTTGGTGGTTTGATTGGTGAATGGTCCGATCGATGTGGTTGGTCCTTGAGAGCCCATGCTTTGAGATGTTATGGGGGTGGTTGATGATGTTGTCGTGATTGCTTGTGTGGTTGTCATCTGTTGTTGTGATATTGATGACAAGTTTTGAGAGTTTGGCATGATGTTTTGATTGATTTTTGGGATGTTGGTTTGATTTTGATTGATATTTGGTAAAGGTGGGAGCCCCAAGCCAAGTAGTGGTGTGGATAATGGCGGTAATGGTGGAAGAGGTGAATATGTGAGGGATGTGATCTCTTCAGGAAATGATGTGGTGTCAAAAATTCCCCCAGGTCCGAACATGTCACCTTCTCCTTACGAAGTTATGGGGAGAGAAGTTTGGGGTGTTGCGCAAAAGGATGATGATGTTGGATCATTAGGATTATGGAAAGTGAGAGGGGCATACTTATGTAATATGGATTCTGGGATATGTTTTGTTCCAAAATGATGTTTGCATCCAAGTCTTGATTATTAAAAAGGGGGTGTGTTTGAATGGCATTAAGAAATGCATTTCCTTTGTTAACATTAGGTTGAGTTGGAGAAAAAGATGTCATGATTTGCGGAATGTTTTGAGTGATGTTTTGGGATGGGGGTGTAGATGAGATGGGGACGGTAGATGAAATTGGAGGCATGACAGGTCCAAAGATGGTTCCACTATAGAGCTCACATTTAAATTAGAAGGTAACTTGGTCCCTTGTTTTTCTAGTTCGAGCATGTATAGTGAAGGGTTAAGCCTCATCATGATATTGATGATCTTATGGTTCTCCAAATTTTGGATCATTTCGGTGATTTCTTCATGTGACATACCAAAGGTAAGATTTTCTTCTTGACTTTCCTCTTGTGGATTTTGTGAGAGAAAGTTAGTCAAAGGATTGCTTGATTCAACATGATTCATTTCGGCATTTCTTTGGCTTAGGTCACATGAAGCGGGTGTTTCTTTCTCAGTTTCCATGTTCTTCTTGTGTTGAGATGTAGTTTGCACCATAAAATCTAGATCAATCTATCTTTAGGTACAAAATAATTTTTTTTAGGATGATTTAAGGACCAAAGGGTGATAATGATATGGATTTTTTTATGGATGTTTGATGTGTGATTGGAACTCTTTTGAGAAAATCTTGAAGGGTATGCTAAACTCTAGGACTTGACTTAGGATTGATTTGTTTTGGATTCTAATTTTGGTGAACTCATGAACTCTAAGGGGTTGGATGTTACCCTAGAGTTAAATTTTTCACAAGATGATAATTTGTCTAGGTGTGAGAAGAAGGATTCATCTAAACACTCCAATCCAAACAAGATGATTTTGATAGTGAACTCCTAGACCCCATGATGTTGGATGTATATCAAGGGATGAATTTGTTCACAAGTTTGATAATTTGATCAAATATGTGGAGAAGGATGCATCTTCACATATTCAATCAAACAAGGTGATTTTTGGGTTGATTCCAAATGATTTTCCCAAAGTTTTAACATAAAGGATTTTTTCAAGACTTTTAAAGAGTTGATGATGATATGATTTTGGGTTTTGTTAATGTTCAAAGATGGATGAAGGTTTTTGAATTTGATCCTAGGATGTACCTAAAAAAGATGCTTTGTTTACTAGACCTTGATATTGAAGAACATACAATACTCCTAAGGACCTTTCAACCAAGAAGTGGTTCAAATTGAGCATACATTTCCGGATTGTTCAAAGGGATGAGTCTATAGAACCTTGCAAATTTTTTTCTTATCTTGATATGTTTCTTTTGATTGCACTTCCTAATGTATTTCTTCATGACTTTTTGAGTGTGATTCCTAAATTTTGAACTTTGACTCAAGGACTTTCGTTTTTGGATTTTGAATTTCTTGGAAATCATGAGGTTTCAACACATTTGAGAATCAATTTTGTTATCTTTGCTTAGTGAGTTTGTTTTTCCACAAACACTTTTTTTATTAGGTTTCCAAACTAGATGTCCAATGTCTTAATTTCTTTGAATCCCACAAAGTATGTTATGTGGAAATTTGATGAATTCAAGGCAAGGGTTACCTATTGTTTAACTCTAGTAGAAAAATAGAGATGTAAATTCAAGTGTTTAGAAATCTCTAAGGATGTGAATCCCAAGGGCAAGCAATAACACATGAATTAGGTCAATTGTATTTGCCTCCTAAAGGGTTTAAAATTTTGATGATGATGTTAAGTGTTTGTTTCCAAATGTTTTCAAAAAAGAAAAGCATTTGTCACCAAGAATAAGCACAACCCTATGGATATGAAAGACAATACTTGTTGAATCCCCAATTGGACAAGTCCAACTATGCTTATCTTTAGCAAATGGTTAGATGCTTGACCCCATTGGATCCTCTACATGACACTCACTTATACAAGGAAGCCAAGAATCAACACCCATGAAACTCCCATGGCATGTTTTCCATTTCTACTAAAAGACTGTAAAAGTGTGGGGTGGCTTCAGAACAACCGTTCTTGCACCAACAAGTAGATCAAGGATTTTGGCAATTCTAAAACATGGGTTTTAATTAGGACTTTCCATTAGTAGGAGTTGACCCAACGTGGTGAGAGACCATTGTTTCCCTTCTCGTCAGAGCCAACTGTGTGATATTGGCTTTTATTCCAATACCCAAATTTATATCCTGGTTGGAAATACTCTCGGATTTAGAGTGTTACTGATTGAGTCATTCCCTTGGGTGAGTACCTTTTTCCCAAGGTAGGCCCACTAAGATAAATAATAGTGAGTAGATGTATTCATAGTTTGATCAACCTTTGTTTAGAAACAAAGGGAGAGCACATGCAATAGATTTACTCACACTCGTAGAATTTGTTTAATTTTAAACCCAAATTGAAGTGTGTATGGGTAATTATTTATGCAACTTAATGTCACAAAAATCCTTTCGATTCTCAAGATCATCATGAGGTACGAGAGAAGTGCATATGTCTTTTGATGATATTACTTTGTGTACGTAATTGCAAAACAATGCAAACACTTGTTTATTTTAAATCCTCAAAGCAAAAGTGAGTTCATTTTTAAAGGTACCAAAGTAAGTGACAATTTTCCTTGTTCAATTTTTAATCCCAAAACAAAATTTAGTAAATTTGAGTCCTAATGTTCTTTTTAAGTCTTTTTGTAACAAGAATTCAAAAGTTATTTTTAAAGCCCAAACAAAATTAGTAAATCCTAAGCATAAAATGATGACAATTTTTTTCTGAAGAGGAGTAATGAATCCTCCAAGAGTGTTAAACAAACACTAGAGTGTTTAAAAACACTTGTTTTTGTGAAATGACATCATCATGCTTCTCTTCCTCTTCATCTTTGATCAATCCAATCTACAAAAAAAATTAGTTATATTTTGCAAAACGGAGGTCAAAAAGGCAGAAAACAGACAAAAGAATCATAATTTGAAAAAAAAATACATGCTTCAAATAAAATTCCACTTCATACTCCCCTCTAGCGGTGCAATCCATGAAGGCGTCATAGTTTGATTTCCCTAGTGGTGCTATATAGCGCCACTTGCCAATCAGCATCGCTCTGCAACCGGACCAGTGAGCATGAAGGTGTCACACTTTTAGCAAGTGGTGTAGTTTGGGTTTTTGAAAGATTCTCGTGCGTCTGATTAGATTAGTGGCGCAATTTAGAATTCAAATTTTTTGGGTAGGAAGACTTAGGCGTCACAGTTTGAGTTTTCAGTGGTCCTATATAGCAACGCTCGAGAACCAGTGGTGCTGAACAGCGATGCTGAGCTTCTAACAACAGAGTTTTCCTATAGACAAATAAAAACCCAAAATTTTTGACAAAAATGTGATTAAAATGTGAGATGCCCTCTTTCTAGCGCCAAAATGTCGAACCTCAATCCAAATACCTGCAAAACACAATAAACAAACACATTTGTAGATTGTATGCAAGTAAGAAGAAGGATTCCCCATGAAATCCATTAGCAAAGTTTTAAATAGGAAATAAAGCAAGAATGAGATGAAAGAACAAGAAAACAAGTTTAATCATATTGAAGACAATGCAAACTCTTGATCCCATGGGGGAATTGATGCCAATTTGATATGAAAATTGGCCCTTTCCCAACACCAATGCTAGCTTTGATGTGTGATGAAGAATGTGATCCACTTTGATGAAGAGTGATGAATGCTTCAAGACAAAAATCTGCATAACCTAGCTACAAATTTGAAAATATGGATGAAGATTGATAAATATTTGAGCATAGTAATTTTACTCAAAGTGTGGATGATAGACTGAGGAGATTAGCCTCTTATTTATAGAATGAGAAGATGGAATAATGCCCAAAATAGAGCAATGTGGGACTAAGAATTAGCCAATGACAAAGTGCCACTTGTCAATGGGTGAATGGATGGAGGATGTGCACGTTTTGAAGATTGTGTCAATAAATGCATATATTTGAATTTTGAAATTATTGAAATGACATGTAAGAGGGAAAGATGGTGCATTGAATGCCACTTGGCTCAAGGTAAAGGACTTTGTAGGTGGAGTTAAATGCCTTGTTGGAAGGACAAAGTCCACTTTTTTTTTCAATTCAAACTTGAGTAATATTCCTTAAAAGATGCCTTGTTGAAGAAAATAGAAATTTAATAAATCAAATAACTCTATTTTCATGTGCAAGTTGCAAAAGCTAGAGGATGGGACATGAGAGGAGATGAGATTAATCAAGGTTAATTAATTTAATGAAGGGGTTAAATGATGTGGCCTATTTGATTTAAATTTGTGGATTTATTTAAATTGAATATGAGAAGAATGTGATAAAAGATTAATTAAATAAGAATTTCTGATTTATTTAATTAAAAGAGATGATGTTAGATTAAACTAAATAAGGTTTTAATTTATTGAATTTAATAGATAGAATTTAGAGATTTAATCAAATAAAATTAATTATTTAATTAAATAGGATAATTAGATCATAATGGTTAATTTAATTATCAAGAAAGGATGACTTAATTAGATAACTGGTTTATTTAATTAAGAGAGAAATATTGATGAGTTTAATTAGATAGAGGCATTTGATTAAATGGTTAGACCAAAGGATGATTTAGGATGAAGTGATGTTAGTGGTCAGGATCAGATGTCCAATGTCAATCAATACATTTTACGTGTCTACAATGTCACAATTGAGAGAGGTGATTCATTAACCAATAGTCTTGTGAAAATGTCAACATAAAGACCAAATCAAGAAAAGTATGACAACTTGAAAGGTGATTCAAAATTGCAAGTTGTTTGACTATACAAATTTGGTGATTGTTTTCAAAATGAGAAAATGGATAAAGAAGCTACTTAGTGGCGTTGGAAAGGGGAGTGGAAGTTGATGAGACTATCTAATGACTCTTTGAATCTTGTAATTTTATAATTTGTAGGTAGGCCTCGTTGTATTCACATCTGTAGTTTTTTAAAGGGGGTTCTTTTTGGATGGTCTGCTATGGAGATTTATGTTCAAGGGGAAATTGGAGTCTGTATGCTCCTTCAGTTTTAATAAAGATTTTTTCTTTTGATTTCAAACTTTTCTTTCAAAGGCTAATTATTCTAATGTTTAATTAGTTTCTTTCTTGCAATCATTTGTTTTCTTTTTACTCTTGGTGTGTAGATATTTGGAAGTCTGCATGCTTCCATAATTGATGTAGCTTGTTTTGTTATGGAAATCTCTGCTATGTTCTTATGCTCATAACTTTATACTTCTTTTCATTTTTCTTATTTTCCTTTTCATACTTTCTTGTTAAAAGTATTTTAAAATCTTAAATATTATTATATGAGGAACCTGCTCCACTCAAACATAGAGGAAAATAGCTAATCTCATAATGACTTCTCAATTTGTTAGTGCAAATTATCACTACCCATTGGGTGAGTTAGTTTATTTTTTGCAAAGAAAGAACTATTTACATACAATCTTCCATGCTATTATTCTTAGTGTCAAATTCCAAAATCCTTCTAGATTATTGAGAGTAATTGGGCATGACAAAGATTCAAAGAGATATTTGAAAGATTTTTCTGTCACCCACTTAAGATGAGATATTAAGAGCATGATCCTATATACCTTTGACATAGTCACAATGGACAATTGAATGGTTGTAGTCCTCTTCAAAAATATAACACAAGGGACATGAATAGGTCTCAAAAAAGCTTCAATTTTGAGTTCATCCCAAGTGAGAACTTTAGATTGTTAAACTAATGAAAGGATTTTTTTTTCTCCAAAGGCCAAGCCTTTGAGATCAAAATCCTTTGGAGATGGGGGTAAGGGTTACCTCGTAAAGTCACTAACTGATTGAAACATAGAAAAATAGGATAGGGAAATTTCTCAAAATGGAAAAGTGAATCCAAAGAGGGAAAAAGGGGTCTTATTCTTCTATTTTCATTAGGAAATGAGATCCACACCAAGAATCGACCAACAACCCTTAGGTCAGTCAACCCAAGATGTGAATCTATTGATTTCCCTTTTATGCTAGGACGGGGGTCTCATCCAAATAACACTTTGTGGAAAAAGATTAAAAATAGCAAATAAACACCAAATTATGATCTATAAAGTACATTTAGAAGCTTGAACATGAAATTGATGGAACCTATAGACTTTAGGGAGAATCTGGAAGGGATAAATGTTGCATACCTCTCACAAAAAGTGTTTTTTCAAGGCTCACTAAGGACTCATTTTCCCTATGGCGAATAGGTCTTGGCTACAACTCATGAAAAATCTATTTTTGGGTTCTATTCTTCTATGTTTGCACTCCCAAATTCTCAAGTCTCATAGTTAGAAAACTGGAAATAAATTTTGTAGATCAATTTATGTGATTTTGCAAGAATGGTGATAACAAGTGCAACTTTGGAAACTTTGCATTTTTTGTTCTTCAATAGATCTTCCACCTAAAATCTGCAATCATGCATTAAAGAGAAAAAAATGTTGTTTGTTAGGGAATGGGATTATTTGTTGGTCAAACCCCATTTTGGTAATTAAACCTTGAAATGAAATATAAAAACATGAAGGAATGATGAATGAACAACTCTATGTCACAACTCACAAAACATTATTTGAACCTTGGATTATATAGATCTGCAACTAGCATGAATTGGCTTCAATGGATATGGATCTTGACTTCAAATCTTTTCTTGAACTGATAATTTGAATGCTTGATTGAATCATGAAACCTACATCACAATGTTAGCTCCAAAAACATGCATGACTCCACATAATGCTTGGATCTTGTATTGTTGAAACAAATTATGAAGAAATTTTCCCTTGAATGCTCTTGAAAATAATCTTGATCATAAAATTTTCTATAAGGATGCTCTCATCAAAATTGCTAGGTGAAACAAAGTGAAATGACCTCTTATTTATACATATATTAATATTAATTCATGAAATTAAAATATCACAAGCTGACATTGAATTGTGGATTTGAAATAATTAAAATACTACTAAAAACATAGTTGAAAGGGGGGTCCTAGGTCTAAGTCAAGACCTATTCACCCTATGGAAAATGTGTCATAAGTATAAGTGAGGACCCAATCACCCTATGGAAAAAGGGTCCTAGGTCTAAGTGAGGACCTAGTTGCCCTATGGAAAATGGGTCCTAGGTAACTTACCTAGGACACACATTCTTCAAGGAGTCTTATGTTATATCATTAATGAATCTCAGGTTTTCTCATTTAGAAATATAATTAATTAGGCTTGGATTTGAATTAAAGGGGCCAATTAAGGGCTAATTAAGCTCACTTGACTAGGGGAACCCTCAATAAGTGTGAAAGTGTAAATAAATATTTTTTACAACACTAAATTAAGGCATTATAAGGTTCATTTTAATTAATAATGTCCTAAACTTAATGTGAACATGCAAAATACATATTACAACATTAAATTAAGGAATAATTAAGGCCTTTTTAATATTTTTTCCAAATCAAGTGTGAAAATGTAAGGGGATGCATTTTTCTACACTAAACTGATGAAAGAGGGGTTCTCAACAACCCTCTTTTCTAAAAGAAAACACTCAAAACACCCACAATTATGCATACAAAAAACAACAAAAACTCAAGGATTTAATTAAGATTTACAACAACAAATCTTCTCATTATAAAAATATGATTACAATGTCATTTTTAGACAATAAAGGATTGATGGATAACAACATATGCCCTTACATAATTAGAAAATTAAAGAAAATACTAAACAACAACAAAAAGCAAGCTATGTGCTTCATGAGCACCTCCAAATCTACAAAATTCTCTTACAAACAACCACCTATAGCTCTTCAACTTTCAATAATGGTGCCTTCTATCCTTCATGGCTGCAAAAACAATTTCAACCTACAAAAAAAATCCTTCCAAAACCCCTGAAAAAAAAAACATGCCAAGTTCTCTCCTACTCCAAACCTGCAGGCACAAAAGAAAGCCCAAAACATGCAACAAAACCTTTCTCCCCAAAATCCAAAAATCAAAATTTCTCTCCCATTTGGAAAAATCATGACCCATTCTTGAGAATTAGTGATTTCAATAATATAAAAATCATTAAATTATTTTTCATGCCATTTTGTAACCCCCACAAACCCAACACCCAAGTTTTCTTTTTCTGATTTTTCCAAAAGTGCAACTATACCTCCACTATCTCCACTTTCTAACTTGCATAACTAAACTATTTTTTATTTAATTAAATATAATTATGCTCAACTCATTAAAATTAGCCTCTTAACATAAAATTAACCTCTTAACATAGAATGAAAATGAAAATGAAAATTTCAATTTTATTTATTTTTTGTTAATGCAAGATTGCCAACCATCCATGGATGCTCCTGCATCAGACAACCATGGTAGAAAATAAATGTTTCATGAGTGTGAATCATAAAAAATTATAGATTTTATGCTCATTCTAAATCCATCTTGCTGCCTTATTTACCTAAACCTTATTTCTCACCTATTCCTACAACTTAATGTCTCTTCTTTCATTCTTCCTCTCTCTCTCTTTTCACATAATTCATCTCCCATCGACATACACTATGAAAACCTAAAAAATCATAAACATCAATTTATTCTTCTTCAAGAAAATAATGAAATTCATTCATTACCTCTTTCTCTATTATAATTGTAACCATTTGTTTGTCATCACCCTTGGTTACAACATTGTGTTCCTCTTTCTCCATGCCTTCTAAAAGACAATTCTCAATTGCAATCACTTCCTAATCTACATTCACATCAATGTTAGCATCATAATCAAAAGATTCATCATTTTCTTCTTGCAACAAATTGTTAGTCATACTAATCTCCTTATCACATAAGAAGTCATCAATTAATGCAAAGGGAAGATCACCAAAAAACTCAACATTCTCCTCCTCATATCCTTCCTTACTTTCAACTATAGTACCTTCATCTATAAATGTACCCATCACTCCAATATCTTCTTCTACATCAATCTTATCATGCTCAAATAAATCATATTCAACTACATTCTCACAAAAAAATAGATTTTACCTCCTCTATCTCCACTGAAACCTTCACTATACCTATCTTGAATGCAATGCATACTATTGCAACTTGCATTAGAAAATTAAAATATTAATCCTCATTCTCTTCCACTAACTATTTAATTGCATTAACCAAATAATTTATACTTTTATTGCATAACTTTCCTTCTTCCTTACTCAAGGGCTTCAACTTGTGTTTGATTCCATCCTTCATTAGGGAGTATGTATTGACATACCCATCATGCACTGTGCACCTATCAAATTTCCAAGGCCTCCCCAATAAAAAGTGACAAACATCCATAGACATTATATCACATAAAACTTTAGCATGATAATCACCTATCTTAAATTTTACTAGACATTGCTCATTTACCAAAACTTTATGATCATCTTGCAACCAAGCAATCCTATATGGATGCAGGCGTCTTCTTCTTTCTAACTGTAACTTATTTACAATTTCTTCAAAAACAATATTTTCAATACTACCACCATCAATAATAACATTACAAACTTTACCTTCACACTTGCATCTTGTTTTCAACAATCTTTCCCTTTGATCTAGTTTGTTTCCTTCATTCATTCAGACTCTTCTTGAAACAAATACTTCTCCATTCTCTACCTCTTTTGAGTGTGAAGAATTAGCATCTTCCTTATTCACATTTTCTTCCCTTGCATTATTTTCATCCCTCCCATTCATCATCTCTAGTTCCGGACATTCATAAAATATGTGTCCACATCTAAAACAAGTTAATTTATAATTTACTCTTCCATATCCCTTACCCAATCATCCTCTTCCTCTAAAATTTTGATAATGGAGTTGATTTTAACTCTCACAACTTTCATCCTTTTTTCCCTTAGTATCACCAATTTGATTTGTATCCTCATTTTCCTACACATTAGTTTTACTCTTTCCTCTTTTCTTATTATCAAATTTTCTATCCAACTTTTTTTCAACTTTCAAAGGAAATTGATAAGCTTCTTCTAAATTAAAAATTCTTACCAAACTGAGTTCTTCTTGAATTCTTGGCCTAATTCCATCGAGCTATCTTGCTACTTTCTCCCTTTTTTCTTCTGAATATCTTGTTCTTAAGAGGATTTTGTGAAACTCTTCTCTGTACTCCTTCACAATTCTTATCCATTGCCTCAAAATTTGCATTTTCTTAAGCAACTCAAGATAATAATATACTAGTATAAATTGTCTTGTCATCATCCCTATCATTCTATCCAATTTTGATATCTTATCCTTTCCTCTTCTTCCTCTTTCAAGTTGTATTTCCTTCAACCAAATGCAAGCATGCCCTTTCAACCTTTTTTTTTGTAAATCTAACTCTATCAGGGTCTTCAATTTTCTCAAACTCAAAGAAATCCTCCATGTCATTTATCCATTCAATTAATTATTCTAGATTCAAACTCCCATTGAAGGTTGGAACATCCATCTTCGGTCTCCTTCTAATATTTTACAAAGCAACAATAAGAGGATCATTTATTGTTGTTGCAACATTTCTTGCACCACTTGACTAACTTGAAGTGTTTGAAGATTCATCTTCACTTTTAGATTCTCTTCTCCTATGTTCACCTCTCCTCTGTATCTCTTCTTGTAAATTTTTCAACTTTCCTTCTCAAGGCTCTAAAATCATCATCATGGATAAAATTTCCAATTCTTCCTCTACCTATACCACGTAGAGCTCCTCTTGCATTCATTTTTCTCACAACCCATACTCACAATCCTAGTGTAAGCTACCTCTCTTCAGTGGTATATTCCCACACTAAAGATCTTCTTGCTCTAATACCACTAATGAAATAGGGGTTCTCAAAAGCCCTCTTTTTTGAAAAAAAAACTCAAAACACCCACAATTATGCATACATATCAACAACAAAAACTCATGGATTCAATTGAAATTTGCAACAACAAATATGCTCATTATAAAAACATGATTAAAATATCATTTTCAGTCAACAAAGGACTGATGGGAAGAATAATATACCCTTACATAATCTGAAAATTTAAAAAAAAAAAATTACAACAAAAAGTGAGCTATGTTATTCATGAGCACCTCCAAATCTACAAATTTCTCTTACAAACAACCACCTACGACTTCAAATTTTAACAATGGTTTCTTGTATTCTTCATGGCTGTAAAAACCATTTCAACCTGCAACAAAAATCCTTCCAAAACCCCTCAACAAAAAAAAAACACGCCAAGCTCTGTCCTCCTCTAAAACTATAGGCACAAAAAATTCCCAAAACAAGCAACAAAACCTTTCTCCCCAAAATCCAAAAATCAAAATTTCCCTCCCATTTGGAAAACTTGCAATCCCCTCTTGATAATTAGTGGTTTCAATAATAGAAAAATTAATAAATTATTTTTCATGCCATTTTGTAACCCCCACAAGCCTAACACCCAAGTTTGTTTTTTCTAATTTTTCCAAAAGTGCAACTACACCTCCACTATCTCCACTTTCTAAATTGTATAACAATTTTTATTTTATTTAATTAAATATAATCATGCTCAACTCATTAAAATTAGCCTCCTAACATGAAATTAACCTTTTAACATAAAATGCAAATGAGAATTTCAAATTTGATATTTTTTTGGTTGATGGAAGTTTAACAACCATACATGGATGCTCTTGCATCACTAACTTTCTATAACTTGAATAATGACTATGTAAGTACTAGTAAAATTCAAAATCCAATTGAATTTATCATCATTTTGGCTGTAAATGGATTAAATATTTATACAAGCGAAGAAGTCTATGACCAATATTCGATTGTGACATTAAGAATTGTTCGAATAGATTTTTATTTTATATATATTCTAACACTTTCTCCTTTCCCTTCCAATAAAGCTTTAACCTTTAAACCCCACACATTTTTGTAAAACACCTAGTATTCTCCTCTAGTGCGTAATATTTTTTATTAAACAAAAATATTGTTATCAATTGAAACAAACTATTACCATAGAGAAGAATCATAATACATTCATTTATCACATTAACCATTTGAGGAAACAAATATGGATCTTTAATCTATATAAAAATTACCAACATAATGGCATGTAAATAACACTTTAAGAAAAAGAATGTCAAAATAAAAGATGAAGGTTGAAGCATAGACAAAAGAGAAGAGATGTTGATATACATAGGGGAAATGCTTTCAAGTAAAAAATGTCCCACCCTCCAAAGAATATAAATAGTGTATTACAACCAACACAATAATTACAATATACTTACAAGCTCTTATGACTCCTTTGGAGGAAATGCAATAGAATAACCCTACAATGAAAATTCTCTTCTCTATTCATCCAAACACCCAAATAAATAGGTAATAGCCAAATAGGAAACTATAAATAATTTCAAGAAAATGATGTGTGAGCACAAGAGTTATAATTCCCACATCTCTATGATATAAATTCTAATGCCCATGTCCAAGTTTTTGCTCCAAAACAGAAAATAATCGCATGCATGATGATATATAATAAATTTTCATACTCAACACATGACATGCATAATATAAGATCATAAACTTGGTCAATATTCTTGGTTCACTTTGTATCTCCCTTTCTATGTGCTCTTATGTACTTATAATGTCATAGATGCTCTTATAAACCTTATGTGAAATAATTCACTTACATTTATTATAAAAATGTCATACTAAATCATATAGATGGCACAATAGACAAATTATAAGTAGGATGCTCGATTTCCCAAATGAGAAAAAAATAAAAATAAAATGAGATTAAGATAATTAATTTCAACATTATGATTTATGTGTTGTATGACACACCTAATCCCAACATTCTTCCACTGAATGTATACCTTGCAATAAAAAAAGGGAAACTCCAACAATTTGTAAATTACAAAAGGGTGCCATGCTATCCAATTGAACTTTATTATGTTCATAGAGTTTGAACATAAAATAATTTACAGAAATTGACTTTAGAGCTCACACTTATAATAAAATCTAGAGAACACATTATAGCCACAATAAACAACTTTGGAGCACATTCTATGTAGATACCATTAACTTGTGAAAAAATACCCATTCCAAACTCCAAAACAAGATCAAGTATGTGCCACATACTATAGTGTAGTCAAAACAAAAAATAGCAACTATACACATGAAATTTACATCATGCATATTTAATTAAATCATATTTTCCCATCAATTAAATAAATTTACTTTATTTGATTGATCTCCTAAAGTATCTTCATTTAATTAAATTGAATGTATTTAATTAAATGGATAGTGCATCAATTTCCTCCCTTTTGATAAATCCAAGCATCTAAGTCAAAAGTCAAAATCACCTAACATCATCTTAATTAATCAAATCCATGATTAATGCTAATTCTAATCACCCATCACCCCATCCACAAATTGGGACCAACATCAAAATAAAGATGTAAATCAAAGCAAGAAAAGCCTCATCAAAAGAAAAGAAGTAGCGAAGCATGAAGTACAAATCAAATACGTATGGATACCAAAACATACAAAGAAAGATTATCCCTATCAAGCTCCATTAGTCAAAGAAACTATGGGAAGAAATAAAAAAGGGAAAAGTATCCATCAAAGATGCAAGATTTTCAAGAAATGTACGAAGTGTATCAAGCAGTTGGTTCTAATTCCATGCACACTTCCATATCCACCCATCATTGCTTATCTTCCCAAGTTTGGAGAGTCAAGGGTTCCAAACTGTCAACCAATCCATCTCTTATCCCTAAAAACACCCCATCCATGCGTCCACGCTTAATATCCAATTCTCACATTGACCATGTATTGGTAGCCACCCTTCATCATAAGGATTTAGAAGGCACTCTATCGTGATGTGCACACAAAGAAAAAGTCAACTCTGGTATCAACGAAGCCAATCAGGGATCTCAAAAGTTGCATTCAAGTGCATGTATCTTGGAAAAACAACTTCTTTAGGAAGGATATCGATGGCACATTATGAAAGAAGTGTCTACACCACTAGGTGGTTCAACATGAGCTTAAAATCTTTCAAAAAAAACAAAACAAAAAAAAAAGTATGAAAATCCAAAAAAAAAATTTAGAAAAAGGATTCAAAACAGTAACGAAAAAAATTGTCCTCTAGTGAAAACCACTACGGTGGCACTTTGGGTAGGTACCATGATGAAAACCTGCAAACATGCATCATGTTTAGAATCAAGTATCTGTGTGTGCCAGTTCAGGTGAAGGCATCTCATCCCATCCATAATAAATCCAACATTTCATCCATCTTATCCATAATAAATCCATTCATCCATGATCCATCTATTCAATCCATGTGCATATATCTACATCTGTAGTCCCAATTATCTTGATCTTGATGAAAATTTGGTGTACACTTTACACTTGCTTATGGTAAAAATCTTGACATGGGTCATTTTCATTGATCCTATCCTATCCAACATTCTCTGAGCCACGAAGCATTATCCAAATGAGCATCCTTTGTTCAAACACTATATCTTATCGCAAGATAATCCTTGGCATCATTTGCATGCTTACAATATCCATCCATCCATACACCTATCCAGGCATCTATCCATAACATTCCATACATTGCTAGACACTGGGGGCAGATATTTAGATCTCACTTTAGGAATAAATCTTGATCTAGATATCCTCCAACTTATGCGATGATCTGAACATTGGAAAATGTGAAATAAAATTGGTCAAAGCATTTGTGATTCAAAATACAAATCACTATCCCATGGCATATTTTGATGAGCAATTTTTCCTTATCAAGCTTCATCTTTCATCAAACATCAATCCAAACAATCAATATTAGTCGCATCTAACACATCCTTCAACGTCACATCAAACCATTCAAAACAATTTTGTTCCAAAATCAGGCTTCAAAATTCTGATCAATGAAATCCAATGAATCCATCATCATCTCAGGATATCCATCTTAATCCTTGTGTTGCTTAACACTATCCTTGCATTGTTATGCATCTTAAACAATGTTATCATCATCAATCCATCAATCTAATCAATCAACCTTAGCTTGGTTTTCAACAAAAACCTAAATAGAGCACTGATATCATCACACATATCCATATCCAAATCGTCAAAATCATATGAAAAATCCAAAAACATCAGAAAAATAGAAAAATCCAAAAACATCAGAAAAACAAAAAAAATCCAAAAACACTCAAAAAAATTAGAAATTGTCAAAAACATGGTATCTGAACTATGTCATCTCTGAGCTTAAATGTAGGCAAGGCTAATATTTGATCAGCCCCCAAGACATCAAAATCCAAAAATCCAAAAACAAAATCCAAAAACATTCATAAAATATGACAAAACCCAAAAACATTTGAAAATTTGGAAAATCAAAACATTTATAAAATCTCAAAAATCAAAAATAGCCTCAAAACATTTCAAAAAACATCAAAACATCCAAATATTTGAAAAAATCCATCCACCCCATTTTTTTTTCACCCATTTTAATCAATCATCCATAATAAACTAATCATCACCTTCATCCTTTGGCAAAACAAACAGAAACAACCACAACAATTTGGAAAAAGAAAACTTCAAACATAAAATCAGAAGAAAACAACAAAATTTTAAATGTAAAATCAAAATCCTGATCATTCGCAAACATGTCAATCAACCTTATATCAAAAGCCTATCAAACAACTTATCAACCCATCATCATCCTATACAATGCATGTCCTAGGATATATCGTTCTGACAATGGGCATCGTTTTGGATTAAAAAATGGCATGCCACCATCCACTGACATGTCCTAAGATGTATCCTTCTTACAATGGACATTATCTATTTGCAATCATTTTAATTCTTATCCTATCAAAACACATTCCCTTTTGGTTAGCGGTATTGAAGAACATCAGCTTGTTTATTTACTTTATCTTTTTCTTTTGACTTATCTCTTTGTGCTCATTCCAATAACCTCTTGATGATGTCCAAACAAATGGATTTAGAGAGATAGGAATGAGGCAATGATCATTATCATTTTGTCTACTATGCTTGTTCAACATTCTTGTAATATAACTTAGTGAATACTTGTTTTGTTAGATATGTATGGAGGTTGTTTTGGGAAGCTTGTTGACTATTGCATTGATAAGTTATACCATTCTATGTTTTGGTCCAAGATGTTTGAAGCTTCTAAAGTGCATCCTAGCAAGGTTTCCATATGTCAGGTGTGAACAAGAATACTCCTATCTATTTTTTGAGTCAAAGTCCATCACACTAAGTGCAATGCCATCCTGGTTCTTCATACCTTGATGCATCATGCTTATGTGTGTTATCAAACATAAGGTAAGTGGCCCTTTTAAAATGTCAATTCTTGATAAGAAAATCATCCATTTCTCATCATCATCTCTCATAAATTTGGCTTGTTAGATCCTCTTGTCATCATCTCATTTCTTCTTTTCTACACTAACATCATCATGATCAGGTAATCATCATCACCAGTGCATCCATCCTACATCCACAAACCATCAACATTTTGCACATTATCTCATAGGTTCATGTTCATCATTATAATATAGATCTGTTAGTCTAAGCATCTCATAAAATCATACACTTACATAAAACATCTATTGCATAATCATATAGGCATCATCACATCATCCATCTGACATGCATTGCATTATCATTTAAGTTGTTTTGGATAATATAGATTGGTTATTCTAAGCATCTTAAAACCATCTCATTTGCACCATCATCGCAACCATCCATATTTATCACAATATCGACCCTCAAATCAAATCTTTCGCTCAATCTCTCAAGGGGGTAATGTACCAGTATACTTCTTTCTGCTGGGGCATTAAAAAAAAAAATTAAAAAAATTGAATTTTGATCGCGACAAGATTATTCTTTGAACTAACGCAACAAGTACATTACTTCAAAGAGAGGAAAAATTTAGACACATGAAATTTACATCATGCATATTTAATTAAATCATATTTTCCCATCAATTAAATAAATTTAGTTTATTTGATTGATCCCCTAAAGTCTCTTCATTTAATTAAATCAAATGTATTTAATTAAATGGATAGTGCATCAATTTCCTCCCTTTTGATAAATCCAAGCATCTAAGTCAAAAGTAAAAATCACCTAACATAATCTTAATTAATAAAATCCATGATTAATGCTAATCCTAATAACCCATCACATCCTCTAGCTTTTCCCACTTGCACAAATAAATAAATTTATTGATTTATCAAATTTTCCATTTTCTTTCAACATGGCATAAAAAGAGAATATTCTTCCAAATTTGAATCTCCCCCCAGATTGACGTGTACATCCAACAAATAATTTATGAGCTCTTACATGTCTCTTGCACAAGTCAAACTTAGCATTGAACTCATCTTGTCATCAAATTCAAATTTCAAATATCCCCCTCTTTGGCACATTGACCAAAATGTACTCATTCCTCAACCTCTCACATGTTGACAAGTGGCCTCTTCTCATTGGTGGATCTTTAGTATGACACTCACCCATTTTGCATGTCTCTCCATCATTCTTTCTTATAAATAGAGAGCTCATACTTTGCATTTGATCATCCACAACTTGAGTATTTGCACTATAGTCAAGAATCACACATCTCCATCATCAAGAGCTTATCAAGGATTGGGAAAGGGATTCTTTCCAAAAAATAACCAATCCACTATGAGATATGATTTACTTCATGTTTTAATGTATGCTTTCAATTAGTTTATCTAATCCTTTGTTGTTTTGATTGGATTATGAGGCATGTTGAGTTATTTTATAGGGATGTTGACTGTTTTCTTTGTTTTAAAATACTAATCATGCTTTGTGTGTTAGGATTTTAGCCATTTGCATATTTTCACATCTACAAAAACTATTCACTCACATCCAACTAACCCCAACAACTAGTAGAACTTTTTCTCATGACATATCCAACCAAGATTATTTCTTCCATCCATGTATAATCTACTATCTTGCTCAAGGTTACTATCTCCCATAGTAGCAAACATATCAATATTCAAAAAACATTGAAGACCCTTTGAGACCTATCCACCAAGGACACATATACCTCTTAGAACTCGCACAGTATAAAAAATATCCAATTTAGAGCTAATCAAATAAACAAAAAGTTCACCAACAAAAATCTCATCAGAGGTATGTTCATTTCATCAAAACCATTATCAAAGATCATAAATAATGATCAACAAACTAAAACTAACATGTTGAAAAGTATAACATACTTCCTCCAATAATTTTTCCCTTAATATCCTTAACTCTCCCAAGTTATCCACATAATAAATGATAAAGTTTGGATAGACACACATTATTGCTAAAAAATAAAGAAGCACAACACAAATAAATGAACATAAATATAGTGATCACAGTAGCTTCACATAAACCTCAAATTCAAAGTCACATGAATATGAACCTCCAAGATGAAATAATAGACGATAGAGAAATTATAAACCATATCCCATACCATGACCTTCTACCAATACCAAAAAGTGTTCAATCTATGCTAAGTAAGATTCTCTCTTCTTTAACCACAAACTTAGAAGCCTTAACAAAATTCAATAGTTCAACCGAAAGGCCAAACATAACATCAAAAAATTAGTAAACCTAAACGGATGTAACCTTAAGTAAAATAAGATCCAAATAATGCATTCCCATCATGAGGGAATATGCTCAAAACTATCATCTACACTTAAAACCAAACTCTAGTGCACATTAGAGAACACTCCAAAGAAGAATCTCTTCTAGAACAAACATTTGTAGCTCAAGTGTCAATCTCATGAGAAAAAAGGAAAAAGACACCATTCCATGAAATCCTCAAATAATCCCCCCAAGAATTAACATGTTTATCTCAATACTCAATCCTATAAGAAAAAAAATCATAAAACCTAGAATATATTTGAGTAACTAGGTAGGCAATACCTCTTAGACAATTCTCCACCAAGTAGACCAAGAGTGAGGAATGAGATTGATCCTCCTAAGATGCATTGAGTCACATGGAATCTATCCATAAATAATATTCTTAATATGTGCATGATTAACTCATGTACAACTCTAGTGTAATGACCCTTTGCTAAAATATGCTTATAAAAATATTAGATTTAAAACACCCACCAAAATATTCTAGCAACAAATTGTATGAAACAATAAAAACATGAAATTCCCATAAAGAATATAATCAATTTGAAAATGTATCACTAGATGGAACCAAATATTTCATTAAAACAATTTAAGATTTATTTATATATCAATGAAAACATATTTAAAAATACATAGAATATTGAAATACCCAAACATTGCAGTCCTCTAAAACTGAAGTGTAGATGCAACCTCTACATAAAGTTTCTTTCAAGAAATTAAAAGGGTTTTCATCCTCTACAATCTAAGAAAATAAAAGTTTCATTTAATTCTCTCCCCAATAGAGTATTTTTGTCCTCATATCCAATAACAGAACACAAGTTCTTAAACTAAAATTGAGTTTTGATATAAAAAATAGCCAAAGTTGACAAAAATTGATGAAGCTTCCAACCTTATATAGAGGTTCAAGGCCTATTATGATACCAAATCCACTAAGATATGTTTGAAATTTTCTTACTATAGACTCTAAAAATTATCCTAGTCCTGCGAACTTTATTTTCTCCATCAATTCCCCTTTTCATCCTTGATAATTAAATACTCTTTAATTATTTAATTATTTCTAATGTCATAAGTCTTTTATTAATTAAATAATTTTAATTAATTCATTACTATCTTTTATTTCTTCTTTTGATTAATTAAATAAATTTTCTTTATTTGATTATTTACCACTTTCTACTATAATTAAATAGTTATTTTAATTATTCAATTATTCACTAGCCTTTTATGTCATATTTATTCTGTTTTATTTATTTATTAAATTGTTATTTAATAAAAAAATCAACTTATGACATGTCCTCTATAATTAAATAGTGCTTTTATTTTTTAATTATTCATTCCCCTCTCAAATCAAATAATGTTATAATTATTTGAATTCCTTCAACAACCTCTTTTTTTGTGGCAACCTCATTATCGTGGCAATCTTATCTCTTGAAATCTCATTCAATTTCAGCCCTTGATTGAATTATTTTATAATTCTTGATCTTAGACATTCAATCTTATCTTTTCCCTAATTTAGCCCTAACCCTATTTCATACTACAACTTTCATTCTTGGTCATTGATTGACATATCTTATTGACATTAAATCGTATCCCTTCATTCAAATTTTTCTTTTCTATAAAAAACTCTATCCTTGTCATTTTCATACATCTAGTTCACATGCATGTACATGTTGTTAATGGGACAACTATCTTCATTATTTTGCTATCATAGACATTAGGCTACTATTGCATACTCAAATATGAGGGCATCAAGTACATTCAAGCAAAATGGAGAAGGGAAATGGAGGTCAAGGAACTGTGGTGATATATACTTTATGTTTATGTTTTCTATGTTGGATTGTGCTCTATTGTTGGTTTAGCGATTTATAAGCTTACTTTTGATGCTATTTTACCTTAACCTAAATTTTACCTTAGATTACATTACTGAACCCAACATGAACCTAACCAAACCTTGCAGGAATTTTTATAAATTTTGAGTTTTTTAGGCCTGTGACATAATTGCAAGCTGAAATGGTGCAACTACCGAAAGCCAGTGTGATGCAATTGACATCCGAAAATCCATAACTATTTAGGGGTCAAAAACATCATTTCGGTTGCATCTATTTTTATAATTTTGATTATTTCGTTTATTGGCTTTTGTTTTTATCATCTAACATCAGTTTTACATCATATTAGTCTCTAGTTTTGTTAAAGTTGGTTGCATTTTTCCATGTTTTGCAGCTATAGGTTCTTGTGACACAACTACTTAGGGCATCACCACAACTGTCCAAGATCCAAGAACATCATTAGTTTGCATACATTTTTATATTTTTCTCTTGTTTTTGATTACTAGTTTAAGGTTTTGTCATCTAATATCATTATTATATCATCTAGGTTTCTAGTTTTGTCAAAATTTGTTGAATTTCTTGTGTTTTTACAACTATAGGCTCATTCACCACAACTATTGAGGGGTTCGACGTAGCTGATACTGACTTCACCACATTTTTTTTGATGTAGTTGCCATTCTGGAAGCCATAGTCAACAAGTCCTGCATCACAACTGTTAAAGCTAGTGAGCCGCAACTACCATTTACAGTGACACAATTTCCTATTTTTCAGAATCTTGCATTTCATTAGGAATTTTCAATGTTGGTTTTTTGCATTCAATAGTTTAGGAGGTTTCTAGTACTAATATCTGATTTGCAATGTGTGGCGTAGGTGGAAAGGAGGCATTTTCATTTTATTTTTCTAACTTGTTATCTTGTCTCATTTTGCAATTTTATTTTATTCATCCACACTCATTTGGTTAAAATTAACTTTTTTATTCACTCATTTAGTTTAAAATTTACAACTTGCATTATCTCACTCATGAGTTAAAATGAACACAACTTTCATATCCACCCATATGGTTTAAAATTTACAACAACTTCCATACCACATTCATTTTGGCTTAAAATTAACCTTGTATATTCACTCTTTGGCTTTAAAATTGACAACTTTGCATCAAGTGTCTTTTCCCCATATTGATTTGGGGATGTAAAATAAACCATTGTCTTAATTGTCTTGTTGTTTTTTATTTTATTTTAGAGGTGTGTATGCTTTTCTCTCACACCATTTGGTGATCTTGAGAATAAAAAAAATCTCTTAACATTTGCATCATCACCCACATATTTGGATTTATTAAGGTTAATGAACAACATGCTAGTGTTGGTCAATTGTGTTGTGTATGCTCTCTCTTCAGGCCTTGTGCGATCTTGGAGATCAAAAACAATATACTTTTCTTTCTTTTGTTTACCCTTAGAGGGGCCTACCAAGTGAGACACATCCATACACAGAACTCCTTTGTGGCTCCAACTAATTTTTCCCTTGGGCTGGTATATAAAAGCATGTGGTGAAACATCATATCCATCATATTGTATCGCTTAGTCATATAGGGAAATTTAGAAAGGGGAGCTACCTTTGAGTATAAGCGCCCCAAGTAAGTTGGTTAGAGCCTTAAGTGGCTTGCTAGATGCTCGCAAGGTGCCATGTTCCTGAGTTATAATGCAGTCATGGCTGGAGGCTCTTCAAAGAAAACTATCCAACCATGCAATGAGAACAA
>VDFB02353493.1:116227774-116242739 GCA_007258455.2 Sequoia sempervirens
TCTCTCCCCATCCAACTAGAAAATTGTGCCCTCTATGATTAGGAATGCTAACCCCACCAATCAAAGTACATAAGACACATTCATATCTCTCATACCACTCTACCAGTGTCTCCCACCTAATCTCATAGCCATGAATTCCAAGCTCTACCACGTCCTAATAATCCCAATGGTCCTAGATGGCATGCATTCCTCACATAGGATCATATCTCACCCACTCTCCTAAGATCAAAAGTACGAGTATCTGGTACATGTCCTCTAGGGTGATGGTTGCCTCCCTAGTCAGAAAATGCAATTTGAGCATGTCTCAAAGTGCCACCTCTCCACAAGTGTATTAAGAAAAACTCTATTCACCCTGACGATGGGCATATAGGTCACATGGTACAAGCCTAGCTGCATCAACCCATACTTTTCAACATCGGATAACTGATCCTAAAGCTGAAAAAGTTGATGGTCGAGACTCCCGTGTATAAATAGGGGCAAGAACAACCTCTAGTCACAATTAATAGTCATTGCATAAATCCAAAACCCTAGTTAGACTTATTAGACCTAAATTGCACAAGACACTTTATCCTAAACTAGGGAATTTTTTAGCCAGTCAATTGTGTCATTATGCTTAGAAAATGTGTCACATAAATCAATTGTGTCAATGTTTTTGCATCTGCATTGCACAACTATGATTGCATTACACCCCTTAGCAAATGCATCGCTGGGGTCAATTATGGTCAACCCCCAATAATTTGCATCACTCCCCTTTAAATATGTTGTCTCCCCAAGAACATGTGGTCCAATTTGTTGAATGCATCATTCTCATCCATGAGTATGGTGTAGCAAGCAAATGCGATGCACTTTACAGTTGTACCGCACTGCATTTGACCCCCTTATTCTATCCTAGTAGCTATGTTGTGATGTGACAATTGTGGCCAACCACAGTCACATGCATCAGTCACAAAGGAAATTGTGGTGAATGTCATTCACCGCAATTTCCTGCTGAAATTCCTAGCCCTAAAAATACACAAAAAACAAAAAATCACAAGGGCACGAAGTACTTACCAGGTCCCCTACTCCCTCTAGCCATCAAAAGGTTTGAATACGATATCCATAGTGCTTGATGTGTGGAATATGAGACATACAAACAACTACTTTCCCTCCAAAGCTCTCCAATCTCCAACTTCAAAATGCACAAATAGGCAATTTTAACAATCAAATCCCTAATTATAGGTAATCAATTAGGGTTTGCACTAGGGTGTGCACTAGGGTTGATACTAGACACACTTTTGGGAAACTTCAAACCTAAATTTCACCACTCTAAAGGCTCTAAAATTCATTTCTTTCACCACCATTGCATTCCTAGCTATCAAATTGACTTATCGGAACAATTTTTTAAAAAAAAAAATTTGCAAATATTTTCCGAGGGGGCATAGTTCCACCCTGCTTACACTAGGGCATGTTTTGACTAATTTTCTTTGACACAATATGACAAACTGCATTGTATGAAAGAGGAGAAAAATGTAGACACTAAAAATTGTCCTAGGCCTGTGAACTTTATTTCCTCGATCAATTCCCCTTTTCATCCTTGATAATTAAATATTATTTAATTATTGAATTATTTTATAATGTCATAAGTCTTCTATTAATTAAATAAATTTTATTTATTTAATTGTCTACTAGCTTGTCATCTTCTTCCCATTTTTGAATTAAATTATTATTTAATCAAAAATTAACTTGTCACATATCTTCTATAATTAAGTGGTATCTCTATTATTTAATCATTCATTCCCCTTTCAAATAAAATAATGTTATAATTATTTGAATTCTTCCAACAACCTCTTTTTATGTGCCAACCTCATTATCCATTCCAATATTATCTCTTGAAATCTCATTCAATTTCACCCCTTGATTGAATTATTTTATAATTCAATCTTATCCATTCATTCTTATCTTTTCCCTAATTTATCCCTAACCTTATTTCATACTACAAATTTCATTCTTGGCCATTGATTGATATATCTTATTGACATTAAATCTCAGCCCTTCATTCAAATTTTTCTTTTCTATAAAATACCCTATCCTTGTCATTTTCATACATCTAGTTCATGTGCAAGTACATGTTAGTGAGACAACTATCTTCAATATTTTTCTATCATAGACATTAGGGTACTATTGCATACTCAAATTTGAGGGCATCAAGTACATTCAAGCAAAATGGAGAAGGGAAATGGAGGTCAAGCAACCATGGCATAGGTGATATTTACTTTTTTTTTATCTTTCTTATGTTGGATTGTGCTCTATTGTTGGTTTAGGGCTTTAAAGGCTTAGTTTTGATACTATTTTACCTTAATCTGAGTTTTACCCTAGATTACACTTACCATTTTCTTGCATTCAAATTTGGGCCCATTATGGAATATTCAGTCATCCATGGTGATAGGTGAAATAATTTTTTTCAATGGTGAGGGTTTAGGAAAAGGAATGCCCAAAGGTGGGGATCCAAGGAAATTCATACACATAAGATGTAATGGAAAAAGGAATAGGGTAAATGAGATGTATGCTTGATGAATGCATGATCATGATGAGCCAAACTATGCCTCTAAGTGGCAATGAAAATACATAAAAATAGAGTTAAGCAACTTAATGTATAAAAATTTGAATAGATTATTAACATAATTTGGAAAATATGTAGGAATATAATTTGTAGTAATTTGAATGTAGTCTATACATTACTAGTTTTTTTTTTGGAAAAAAGTAAATTTATTTGGTAGAAAAAATAAATTTTAATGAAGCGGTACTATAATTAAAAAAAATAAATTAAAAACATGTGTCATTCTAGCCAACCGAAGAATTCTTGATATTTTTATTTTTTCAAATATTTAAATATAAGTAAAGGACACATGCCCAAATGTGACACATATATTCTTGCAATTTTTTTGCAACTAAATAATTAGTTGTGATTTTTTTGTAGGAATTTTAAAAAATATTAAAAAAATAATTTTACAACCAGCCTAATTTGGTCAAAAATATATGAAATTCATTTTTAACCTATAGTTTGTGACACATAGAGTGTAACACATCTTTCAAATTCAAAAAATGTGAAACGATTTGAAAGTTATGGATGATTTTCAATCAAATTATTAATTAGGACCTCAAAACATAGTGCATATAGAAAATCAATAATAATTATCTTTTAAATTCAAAATAAAGCATATCTTATATTGATAGAATCCTAATAATTTCTTGAATAAACACTTTTCATTTCATAATTTTTGAATTAAAAAAAACTCATCAGCAGGAAGGGTGAATAAGTGATAATAGATTTCCACAATCCATGTAGATTATTGCAAGTTTTTCTGGATTAGATTGTGTCAAATTTTTTGCATCAACGTTTCGAATCACACTCTGTGATTCGTCATCGGGATAGAAGGGAGCATAGGAAGGGTGATGCTTGAAAAATCAAGGTAAATATCTAAACATGTTGAGGTAGTTGAATTTTTAGGTTTGTCATTCCCAATCCAAATCTAAAAGCATTCCCAAGGCCATGATTGAGGAACTTTAAAAAAAATAAAAAAATTCACTAATATTAATATTATATAAAAAATATACAATAATAATATATATAATTTAGAATATAATATAATATATGATATTAATATGTATATATATTAGTATACATTAATATGTATAAAAAATATATCATAGATTGTTGAAAGGGATTATTATTTCATATTTATTATAATCAAAGTATAAATTAACCTACAAGGAGCTAAGGGAAATATGCACCTCTCTCCACCTACCTCTCCATCCATTCCTCCCACCCTACCTCTCTCTCTACCTCTCCCTCCCTCCCTCCCTCCATATCTCTCTATTTTTTTTTTATCAACCATCTCCCTGTGTACCTCCTACCCTACCTCTCTCTCTATGTGCCTCTCTCCCTCCCTCCCTCCATTATTTTGTCACTACTATCTATCTCCCCTCTCCCTCTTTCTCTACCTACCTCTTCCTCCCTCCCATGATCTATCTCTCCTCTCCATCAACCTATCTCTACCTACCTGTCACTCCACCCCTCCCCCCTCTCTACTTATCTCTATCTATCCTCTCTCTCTACCTACCTCTCACTTTATCCATCCATTATTCATCCTCTCTCTTCTCTCCTCTCTACCTCTCTATCACCTCCCTTATCTAATCTCTATCTCCACTCACCCTCCCTCTACCTCCCTCTACCTCTATTCCTTTCACCCCTGTATCTCTACCTTTCTACCTACCTCTCCCTCCCTTTGTACCTCCTTCCCTATCTCCCCATCACTCTCTCTCTCCATCTCCCTTTCCCTAATTCTCTCTCCTCTTCCCTCTCTACTTCTCTCTATCTCCCCTCACCCTCTCTCTACCTACCTCTCACTCTATCCCTCCCACCCTACCTCTCTCTCTCCCCCTTCCCTCTCCACTTCTCTCTATCTCCCCTGACCCTCCCTCTCTCTGCCTACATCTCCATCTATCCATCACACCTTGCCTCTATTTATCTCTCATATCCATCTCTCTCTCTACCTACCTCTCCCTATATCCCTCCCACCATAACTCTCTATCTCTACCTCTCCCTGCCTCATGCACTTCTCTCTATCTCCCATGTTCCTATGTCACTCCCATATACCCCTCTCTCTACCTACCCCTCTTTTCCTCCCTCGCTATTTCCTTTTTTCTCTCACTATTATCTATATCCCCTCTCCCTCCTCTTCACCCTCTCTATCTCCCTCTCTACCCATATCTCATTTTTTTCCATCCTAGTTTACCTCTCACTTTGTCCCTCCAAGCCTACCTCCCCCTCCCTCATTCCATCCCTCCTCCCTCTCTCTCTCTCTCTCCCTCTCTTTATCTCTACCTCTTTGAAACAAAGAAAATATAGGTTCATCAATGTGAATTAATAAAAAGGGGTATGATGGGCCTGTTTCTCTAATTTCATTCAGGAAATGAGATCTAAACAATAAAGTGACTATCAACCCAAAAGGTGAGTCAAATCAAGGTGTGAATCTACAAATTTCCCTTTTACGTACGGACAGGGGCCCTGGTTAAACAACACTTTGGGAGGAAAGATTACAAATAGAAAACAAACTCCAAAATGCAATCTATAAAGTGCATCTAATAGATTAACCTTAATTATGATGGAACCAAAAAAAAATTGTGGAAATGAGAAGGGGAAAATGATGTGTACCAGTCACCAAAAGTGTTTTTTCAAAGCTTATTGAGGACTCATTCACCCTATAGTGAATGGGTCCTGGCTAGGGCTCTATAAAAATGGTTTCTAGGTTCTCTTCTACTATGTCTACACTCCCAAATCCCTGAATTTCATAGTCGGATAGCTAGAAATAAATCCTATAGGTTAGTTTCCATGAAATTTCAAGAATGGTGACAACAAATGCAACTTTGACAACTTTACAATTTTTCTCTTCAAGAGACCTCCCACCTAAGATCTAAAAACACACATCAAGAGGGAAAAATGTTGTTTTTTTGGTGAATGGGGGATTTCCTTGGTCAAACCCCATTTTGGTAATTAAACCTTGTAATGAAATCAAATAATATGAAAGGAATGATGAATGAACAAGCCTATGTCACAACTCACCAAACACTTGTTTTAACCTTGGAATGTAGATCTACAAATAGCATGAAATGACTTCAATGATGTGGATTTTGATCTTGAAACTAGACTTGAAATAATTCCTTTAAATGCTTGAATGGATCTTGAATACTACATCAACACATTATCTCAAATAATGTACATGATGCAAGGAGACTTTGACATGATAATAGGATATTGAATGCTGCAATAATTCTTCAATAATTATGCTCTTGAATGCCTTGAAAATTCTCTTAATAATGCTCTTGAACTTGCTCTAGCTTGATCTCATGAAGTCACATAAAATTCTTAGGTGAAACATAGTGAAATAACCTCTTATTTATGCATATGTTAACATTAATTCCCAAAATTCAAATAACACAAGCCACCATGTGAATATACATTTGAAATCCTTAAAATACTACCAAAAACATAAAAGAAATTTAGGTCCTAGGTTTAATTGACGACCCATTCACTCGTGGGTGAATGGGTCTTACATCACTCACTTAGGACAGACATTCTCCAATATAAAGTGTTATGTCATGAAATTGATGAATGCCATATTTCCTCTTCGAAAATTGCAATTAATTAGTCTTGGATTTTTGCTAAGGGGCCGCCAATTAAGGTATAATTAACCTCAATTAACTAATAAAGCCTTGGATAAGTGTGATAGTGTAAAGGTACACCTTACAACACCAATAAGGAACAATTAAGTCCATTTTATTTAATAAGGCCTTGAACATAATGGGTCCTGGCAAGAAGTTGAGTCCACTTTTTGGCCAAAAAGTGGAAGTGTTTTCCCTGATTTTTAGAATTTGACACATTTGACCTTAAAATTTGAAGCACTTAGAGATGGAATCTTTGAAAATGTCACTAATCATAAAATGTAGTACTTGGAGTCTAGTTTCCAAATATGTAATTTATTTCAATACCCAAATTGTACAAATTGAGTTTCAATAGGCGTTTCTAAAAACCATTGTTTAAAAGTCATTTTTTTATACCATACCATGCACGTGTACAACATCCATATTTTCACCTAAATTATCATATTTTTCTAAATCCTTTTGGGAAAGATTTGTGACTCACTAAAGCTTGTTTTCAATATTTTTTTGTAACTTTTTATTGAATTTTTTTTTTTTGTGAAATTTTTACTAGGCATATTTGTCGTCTCGAAAAATTGGTCTACGACACGCATAAGATGACCTAAACTTATCATTTTTTGATTTTAAAAAATAAAATGAAAAGAATTATCTGAAGTTTGTTCTCGTGCAATCTGTTCGTCAAAATGTTATGTTGATCAAAAGTTATTAAAATACTAAAAAAACTTGATAATTCAAGTTTATGGACTAGTTTTATTAGAAATTAATTGAAAAATAGAAAAATTAATCAAATTATAAAAAAAAAAAACATATTTGAAATCTGCACGGTCTCATCTATAATGGGTTTTAATTTCGTAAAAATATTCTTTAAAATAGGTCTTCAGACATATGTCCGAAGTCACTATTTTCCTATGACATTAACATGACCTTCAAGTTGTAGGTCAAACCAACTCCAAAGCTTAGGTTCGGGTCCTCAAGCCATTTCCCGAACCAAAAAACAAGCCAAAAACCAACCCAAAAATTCATAATTTAAAAAACGGGATCCCGTTTTAAAACGAGATCCCATTTCATAAAAAACCATTTTTTATGGTTCTATGAAATAGGATCCTGTTTTGTAAAACGGGATCCCATTTTGAAAATTACCAAAAACAGAAAGTTTTCAAAACTTCCCGAAATGGAAATTTTTCAAAATTTCAAAATGGAAAAGTTTTAAAAGCAGGATCTATTCGAAAACTTTCTATTTTGGAAATTTCCATTGTGATCTGTTTTTGAGAAAACTTTCCATTTTGGAAATTTTGTTTCTAGAAAAATTTCAAAATGGGATCCCGTTTGAAATTTTGATAAAATATAAATTTTAAAAATGGGATCACTACACAAGCAGGGATCCAAGGTTTCAAAGTTGATTTCATTTTTTCCTAAAGGAGTAAAGCTTTCCATGTTCCAGTGAATGTCTTGCTTGAGACACCCTAATGGGCTATGGAAACATGTTAAAACATACTAGATTTGAAAACAATTTAGTTTATTTTTGGTGATAGTGAATTCCCAAATTAAGAAGTGTGAAAGGGATGCTTTTCATGCACGCCATCTTTATCTACCTTTTTATCCTGTTTATATATCACCATCTCCATCCCACTCTCTCTGCTTACCTCTCCTCCATCTCTCAAATCCTCTCTCTCTCTCCCTCTCTCCTCTTCACCCTCCCTCCTTAGCTCTCTACTTCTCTCTATCTCCTTTCTCCATCTCTCTACCTTTCTCTCTGTATATCCTACCCACCCTACCTCTCTCTCTCTGCCTCTCCCTCCCTCCCTCCCTCCCTCCCTCCCTCCTTCCCTCTCTACTTTTGTCTATCTCCCCTATCCATCCATCTCTCCCACCCTACCTCTCTATACCTATCTATCTCTCCCTTCCTCCCTCTCTCTCTCTACCTACCTCTCACTTTGTTCCTCCCACCCTCTCTCTTCATCCTTCCCTCTTTAATTCTCTCTATCTCCCCTGTCAATCTCTCTCTCTACCTACATCTCCCTTGATTTCCCTTATACCTTTGTCCCACATATACCTCACTTTCCTAGTGTTTATATAATATAATATTATAATATGCATACTATAATTTATAATATATGATATTAATATAGTATTTAATATATATATTAGTATATAGTAATATTAATATGATATATAATATTTATATAATATTAACATATAACATGTGACCTCCTAGGAAGTTCTAGTGTTGCACCCTCTTAAAGCTAGTATTGGCATAGTGTGGTGGTTAAGTTGTGGTGTTATTGTTCTTTGCATCAAGATTTAAACCCCACTAGGGTGTTATTGTTGAGTGTCTATATTTGGGATGAGAACCCCATTTGTAACCCCATGGGTTCATAGGTTCGAGTCAAAAGCATTTACCCCATTAAAGGAAAAACATAATATAAATAATATAATATTACATATTATAATATATATATATAATATGATATTTATGTTATGTTATATTATATAATATAATAATATAGTAATATATAATATTTAATATTTAACATTATATATTGATTATAATATATTCTATAATAATATATAGTATACATTCATTTTTATTTCAAAAAACATATATCAGTTTCTTCCTTTAAAGATAGATTTACATTTTGTAAATCTTGTTCTCTCCATATGGTGAGAAAAATATTTTCAAAATGGATATTTGTTTTTAGCTTTAGAAATAGATATATGTTTTTAAAGGAAGAAATGAATATCCATTTTTTTCTTTAAAAATTTATATATGTTTTGTTTAAGGGGAGAAAAGGGGAAAAGAGTTGTTTTGGTCCTACCAATGACCCCCAAAAGTACATTGGTTTTGAGAACCTCTTGATTTCTATGGAATATAGACAAATCATGATTTTTAACACTATTTTACATTAAAGGTAATTTTATCAATCATTAGGGCACTTGATTTTATTTGACTTATGGGGAGAAATAGTCTTCATAAAGCCAAAATGAAGAGGAAACTTCAAGCGGATGAAATTGAGGTGATTAGGGAAGAAGATAGAGCAAGGAAGAGGATGGAAATAAATTGTATTTTGAATACTCTTCAAGGTAAAGGTTTTTATTTACCATTAAATGATATTGAAAGTGACTATGATAGTGAAAATAAAAATGTTGAACATGAAATTGAAAATATGATAAAACTTTTATTGATCAAAGTAACATCATAGAAGAAAAAGAAATAAGTAAATAATTTATAAAAAAAATGTGGATATGACCTTATGACATTGAAATTTCACTCCATAATCCACTTATTGACAACATTGAGGAAATTGATAACACACATTAAACAATGAAACTCGATATATCTTCTAATTATATAAGAAGAGAGGACCTTCTGCAGAAGAAAATGAAATCCCAAATCCATCTTTTTGTAATGAGCTCAATAAAATTGAAAAAAATTCAAGAACCTCAAAATAGTTAGTTGAAATTGATGAGAACATAATAGAAATTTTTGAAGGAAAGAGGTCATCACAAACCATTCATTTGTGGGTTTCAAAATTTTTCATTAAATACTTTCCAATAAGACATTAATTGAAAAATGTCAAAAAAAAATTTATAGTTACTAAAGGCATACAAAATGCGACCCTTACTGAAGAAATTGAAGATTCATGTAAAAAATTTTTTTGATCAAAATAATATTATTGTCAAAAATATTTTTAATGCACTCAATTCTATTTGAAAGAATAGTAAGTAAAAGGATAAAAGAGCTACTCGTAGAGTAATTGCAACCCCATTAGTAAGAAATCAATTAAGCAAGGCTTGATTATTAAGGAAAAATGTTGTTAAATTAATCCTAAACCAAAAAAAAATCAAAAACACTAGCAATAAGATCAAGAATAGATAGTCCTCTTCAAAATGATACTTAGCATTTTAGTGGTCAACTTCCATGAGTTGACAAGAAGGTATCAATAGCACAAAGGATGAAATTAAAAAAAATTGGCACTCTAAATCTAGAGTATCCACCAATGTAAAAGATGTTTTAAAATTAAGAATTGGGGATCAATACCACACACCACATCCTAAACATTTCATGGAATGTAGCTGAAAACATTATATACACAATTTTGTGAAACACATCCATTTTTTGTGAAAATCTCACAAAGGAAATTTTAATCTTGTAAGCCCTTTCATTGTCTACCTCTTAAAATTAGTAATATATGTTATTGCAAATACCACATGGAGTTTTCTATATATCATGAACTATTATGCTATATTTATTCTAGTTTGGTTACTAGTGAAATGCAATTTTTAAAGCCATATAGGGATTTATTAGATTTTTTATGTGTTAGAGATGACGGTTTACTTTCTATAAAAATGATTGTTTAAATGAAAAGTGTTTCTAATGTATTTGGTTATCGAAGTTCATATCATGTATTCATGATGATAGTGAGCATGATTTTGGAAAGAAAATGGTTGAGAAAATAATATATGAGATAATTAAATACAATTTGAAGAGTCTAGGTGAAGGTTCTAGATGTGAGTTGCTTACAATAGAAGTAAGTGTTACCTATTTTATTTCTAATTTTTAGAATAATATGTTTTACAAGTATGGAAGACATAGCCATAGGTATCGATAGTTAGATCAACAATTCAAGATGTGTAAGGATTTTTCCTAATTGGAACTCTTATATTTGTAGTCAATTTTGTAGAAAAATACACATTACAACCACAAAATAAAGTCCAATATCAATATTACAATTTGACTCATATTGCTATTTTTGTTCACATCACATATAAACATGCCCTTGATAGTACATAAGAGAACAAGAAGATAGTCGTGGAGTTCCATTTTCACATGAATTATAATCTCATTCCTTAGAATATGTGAAATATTATTCCAAAAAAAAAATTCTTGTAGGAAAAAGATATTAGAATGGTCCAACATCTCATTTGGTCAGATAATTGCATCGATAAATTCATGAATGCTCATATGTTTTATTGGTTGAGGATAATGCATGCAGTTAGGGGTATATCTCATATTTATAGTTTTCTTTTAAGCTAGGTATAGAAAAGGGGAGCATGATGGAGTAGGCGCACATGTGAAGACAAATCTATTTAAAGAATAGCTAAAGATTAGAGGCAACACTAAATCTAGTGATGCAAGTTATAATGTTCAGTGGTGTAACTATGCATTGTCACAAGAAGGGGCACTTGATTTAAAAGTTTGTAGGTTATTTTGGTTGGTTGATGAGGCGATGGTGGAAGACAAATTGGATTTTTCAAAATATCAAGCAATTATCAAAGATGCATTCATTTTAAAGTTTAGATGTAAGTATATGGACTATTTAGACATGAGAATTGGTTTTTTTTCTCAGAGTTGTGTTAAATGTGACATGAACTATAATTGCATCAATCAATTCAAGAATTATTTTATATGTTAATGTTTCAGAAAAATACATGTAGAGAGGGGTATACCTCATATTTGGAGTTTTTTTAAGCTAGGTATAGAAAAGCGAAGCATAATAGAGTAGGTACATGTGTGAAGAGAGATATAGTTAAAGAATAGCTAAATATTAGATGCATCACTACATCGAGTAATAAAAGTTATATTTTTTAGTGGTATAACTATGCATTGTCACAAGGAGTGCCACTTGATTAATAAGTGTGTAGTTTATTTTGGTTGGTTGATGCATAGGGATGATGGGAGAGAAATTGAACTTTTTAAACAACCAAGGAATTATCTTGAAGATGTATTCATTTTAAATCTTATATGAAAGTATATTGACTATTTGGATATGAGAATTATTGTGTTTTGTTAGAGTTGTGTAAACAAAGATTTAGGGAACCCTTGTTGGACACTTACCCTACTAGGATCTTTCACCTAAAAGGGAAGGAATAGTGTATAAATATTTGTAAACACTCAAAGGATGAGATGTAAAGAGATGCAATGTGTCTAATTAAGATGTACTAATGCACTAATCTTAAAATGGAATGATATTATAATGCAAAACCTAAGATTTATGAAGTGTTGGAAAACATAGTGTGATATACAAACATGAAACAAACAATCTAAAGATGCAAATAGAACTATAAATAAAGTTGTAAAATAGAATGAATGCACCTAGGAGATGAAGAGGATTTGACTGAAGATTGCAAAGACTGCCGAAATTCTAGAAATGTTATCATTGAAGCCTAATGGGACTAAGTCGTCAAGTAGGGCAATTTAGTCTAGTTTCTGGGAAAACTTTCTAAAGAAAGAATCTACCAGATGGATGTCTAAAAGTAAAAAAATAATTGTTCAAGTATTGAAGTGGGACTAAATCTCCAGGAGGGGCAATTTAGTTCTCCTACAGTTTTCAGGAATCTCAGGACTATATCCTGTAGCTTCAGGTTTGCAATCACTTTTGTGATGTAGGTCTGGATGTGAATCTTTAGAAATTGACCTGTAGAATATCTCCAAGCTTGAATTAGGGTTGTGATTACTTAATATACTTTGTTGACTTTTTGACCACCTTTCAACACCTATTTGCTTGATAACTCTACATACAAAAGTCTGCAAACACACATGCAAAGGGAGAAAAATGGTTGAGGGTTAGGTTATAGAGGTTTGCCTTGGTCAAACCCCACTTTGGTAATCAAACTAAAAAAAAGAAATGAAATGTAGAGAGAATGATAAATAAATAACATGCAAGTGTCATAAACTTACCAAACCCTTGTTGAAAATTTGAAGATATGCAATGAAGAGCTCCAATGGATGACTTGATTAATATTAGAGTGCTTAAATTCTTGAAAGATTAAGATAATTGCTTGAGAGAATGCTTGAATGAATTAGGAGATTGTAGCAGATATAAAATGAGGTGAAAAAACCTTATTTATACTTCACTTTAGTAAATTTCCCAAAAATAACACATCATAGGCCGACCTCAAGGGTTAGAGGACAAAATCCCACCAAGAAATTAAAATTATTTTGATTTGTGTGCCACATGGGACTAAGTCACCCAAGGTGGTGAATTAGTCCACTTGGGAAAATTTAATTGGATGTCGAGAGTTTTAGGGCATTAAATATTGCTCAATGGGAATATCTTTAAAAACACACTTAAAGGGGGTCAAAAAGTGTATTAAAGGGTCATTTAAACATAAGAAAGGGTAAATTAATGAAGAAAAGTATAGAAAGTGTGAAAGTGGGTTACAACACTTCACAACACTTTAAAATATGACTTGATAAGTAATAAATATGAATTATTATAAGAAGAGTCTAGAAAAGTATAGAAATGTATTACAACACTTGACAACACCTTCACAAGACATCATAGAAGTCTTAATGAATTAAATATTCAAGACCTAATGTTATATTATAACATTAAATCTAGAAAAAATCAAGTCAAAAGCCACTAGAAAGGCCTAAACATGAGTAAAAGTAGAAGGCTTACTTTTTTCATGTCCACAAGTTGTATTAAGTGTGATTGGGCTCATTGTGAGTCAAGTGAGTGGGTAGATACATGGATTCCATAATATCTAACCCGTTTATCTCAAGCTCATTTACATTTACTCAATGAAATGGAAAGTTCATGTTTGAATATGAGCATCTATTAGATATTTTTCATCTAGGACATGTAAATGTAGTTGTTGCACCACATGGGAATGAAGAGAGGTCAAACTATTGGTTGGCATGATGTTTTCAAGGAAAATAAAAGCTAACACAACCTATGAAAATTGTTGATGGGTTAACATATCCTACATGATCACTTGTTATTGTTAGAACTTGGTTGGGAACACATATGATTAGAAATAATGACATACCTACATTTGAGGAATTTGAGAAGCACAAAACCATACTCATGTATTCACACCTAGTTGTATCAATGAATGTTAAGTTATTGAAACATCATGAAAAAAAGAGTAAAATAAATATGGATTATTATTAATTCTAATCATGAAGTAGTATTGGATACTTTGAAGGTAAGAGATGATCCCTTAGGCACATTTGAGTAACAAATCTAGAGTACCATACAGGATAGGTATGAAAATTTTCATCTCAGTGGACTTCATATTTTTTTTTTTTTGATTTCTTGGACTAAATGTATGTTAAAATTATGTTATGATATTAATTTTAATACACCATTGTTGAGTTAAATGTAGGTTAAAGATTTTTTTAAAAAAATTCACTTGTATGTAAAAATATAGGCTTTTTGGAGAACACAGGTATAATTTTTAAGTGATTCAGATCAAAAGTTATAACATTTTTCTTTCATTGTGGAGACATTCAATTTATTTCATAAGATGTTATCTAAGATAGAATTCTAAGTAGTGATTCTTAATCTTTCATTTTTTTTGAGAGAATGTTTAGTTAACTTTGTAGTTCATGTTGTTTATTATGCTCAACAATTTTTTAATATTTAAATTTGTAGGTGTATTTCTACACAAGTTTGGAGTACTTAGATTAATGTATGCAATTGGAAACAATTTTTTCTTTATTCTACCTAAATGATGATATTTTTATGGGTATGACAAGTCTACAATGGAAATACATCCACCATTTTTTAATATTGTAGGTGTTTTGGAAAATAAAGCTACTATAAATAGGTCATTGAGATCAATAGTTATAACTTTCAATGTGATAAAATCTAATTCAAAAGGTGACATCTACAATAGAATTATAAGTAGTGATTCTTAATCTTTCATCATATTTGGTTTGAGAGAATGTTTAGTTAACTTTGAATTTCTTGTTGTTTATGCTTAAAAATATTAAATGCGGGTCTATTTCACACAATTTTGGAGTTTTATGAGGTTATGA
>VDFB02353493.1:116242839-116351490 GCA_007258455.2 Sequoia sempervirens
GATTATTTAATACATTAGTTAGTTTATTTAGTTAAATAGTTGGTCTTAAAAGGATTTAACTATTTTAATTAAATAAATAAATTAATTAAATTAAATTATTAAGTGCATAAATTATATTTTATTTAAATGAATTAGAAAATTAGAAATTAGAATAAAATAAAATGCATGTAAATTAAATTGTGATTGGAAATTGATTTTTAGTAATTAAAATTAAATAAATAAGTTATTTGCATGCAATTGGAAAATTGAGTTTCAAATTTTAAATTTAATAGATTAATTAAATTACATGCAAATTTTTAAATGGAAAAATTTGCCGAGAAGTGGAGAAGATATTTTTCTCAACAACTTCTCGACAAGTGTGTGAGTGCCATAATTGCAAAAGGTTGTTGAGATTTTTTTCACGGAGGTTATTGTGGATCTGGGATTTTGTATGGGGTTATTCAATTGCCTCGGGGAAATTTTCTGGGCACTGGCAAAATTTCTTTTACTGTGCAAAAATCTTTATTCTTAGAAGTTGTTATCTCTCTGTTGGGATTGTGATTCTTGGTGGAGGATCTTCCAAAGGATTCACGGTAGTTAGACAAAAGCTTTCTTGGAATTGGTGATTGCGTTCTATAGGCAAAAAGATTTTCTTCAAATAAACCAAAACTTCAATTCACAGGTATTTTTCTGGTATTTCATGCAATTTGTTTTGAAAAAGAATGTTTTTATAGTTAAAACCCTTGATTTGTTGGTGATTGATTTAATTGGAAATTCTTTCTGTGCAATATTTGTTGTTGGTTGTTTGTATGAATTTTTCAAGAAAACAACAGAAGAAACTTTGTCTTGGATAAATGGTATTTTAAAGAATTTTCTGGAAAGGATATTTTGTATATTCCAGAAATTTAATTTAAAGATTATTTCTATGCATTGAATAATTTTTCTTTATTTAATTCAGAAGAAAATTATGTTGTGAAAATTAGTTTCAAAATGGTAGAAAATGTACTGTGAAATTTATTAAACCACTATATTTTTCTGGAAGTTTATTTTATTAAACAAAAAAAAAAACAATCTATATAATTTATACAGATTCTGGTTTTTGTTAAATTATCTATTTATTTGACAGGAAGATTAAATTATATATATTAGCATATATTAGAAAATTACCAGAGATTCTTTTAAGTTTATAAGTTATATTTAAAAAAAAACGGAATGAAATCGCCGTACGACAGATTTAATCCGAAAATATTTAGAAAAAAAAAAATATAGTGAAATTCGTTTTTAATTTCATTGGTTTTTATTGATTGTGAAGGGGATGCTGGGGGAGCTTCCTCCCAGCCGCCGCCCCCCTCACAGTGGAGGGTGTGGCTGCTGTGAGGCAGCGCCCTCCACACATATGTGGAGGAGGCGCTGCCCCACAGGCAGCGCATCCTCCCGTGAGGAGCTGCGGGCTGCGCAGTAAACATAAACCCTATTTAAAATTTTCGCTTTATAAAATATTCAATTTTTATAAAAGTTAACTTCTTTTATATTTTATATATTATTAATATATATATTTTATATATAATATGTTTCGAATATATTATATATATTATATAATATTATAATATATATTATATAAATTTATTAATAAATTGAATTTTATTTATTTTTTTTCAATGTGATGTTTTTATAGCATAAATAATGGTATAACATTATGATTTAAATAAAATTATATAATTGTTTGATTTATATTAAATTAATCAATGAAAATTTGGATTAAAATTGTTTTATTGACAAAACGGAGTTTATTTTAATATATATATATATAAAATCGTGAAAGTTATGACTTAGAATGTTTGATTATGAAATTTAATCAATTTGTTTTAATTTCATGCAAAATAAACTGTTTGACAGGATTTAGTATATCCTAAAGTAGATGCAATAATTTATTTCAATATGTTTTAAATATTTTTCTTTTTTTTGGGCAAATTGGGAAAACATAGAGTAAACAAGTCTTCCAGACCAATTTTGAGAGTGAGAATTTGGGAATGATAAGTTGAGTTCTTTTGTAAATCAAAATTGTGTATATGGTTTTGTTTAGAGGTTGACATCTGTATTATGAACATTGAAAGTTGTTCGTTATAATGTGATTGGTCTTTTTATTGATATGGGTTAGATGTACACCTTGTAAACCATAGTCTTGAAAACATAGTTTCCCATGTTATGTTTAGGGGAGTGGCTGTTTGTAAGGGCCGACACACAAAGTGGTGTCAGGGTAACTTACAAATAGTTAGTAACTCAGTGAAAATTAAAGTACACATTAGATAGTTTAAAACATGTAATAAGATGCTTATGCCTCTCTTATGACTCTTGAGCTTCTTCAATCATGAGTATAAGTTGAGAAGGCCTGGAATGGCAAATCGGTGTCTCGTTTCCTTAAGAGACACTCGATTCCGCAACTGTATGCAATAGGGGCCAGGTTTCATAAGAGGTTACCAGGGTAACCCAAGGATTGGGGGCCGGGACCTAGGAAGAAACACCAGGGTAACCATTGCATCGTTGTGATGACACTCCACCTAGAATAACAGTTCAACCTTGAGTTTGTGTTTCAATCAATTGTCAAAATCTGGAAGCAATGTAACCAATAGTTTGTTTGTACTAGTGTCTAGGGTTAGTAGATTAGGTCTAGGTAGCCTTATTACTATCTCCTAGCATGGGGGGTGGACCTACGGGTACCACATGGTTGGGTGGAACATGCACCTTACTCCGTTGGGTCCCCAGTTCAATTGTTGCATTGAGCGCTTCATGGATGGAGAGCTCGCACATGGACTTCTTTTATACTTTCATCATTGTATATTATAACATGTATTTGAAAACATCCCTCAATTTTATAAGAGGTGATCAATGTAATTGTAAATGTATTTGTTATTTAAACTACCTCATCAGATGGATGAGTAATGTAATATCATATCAATGTAATGTATGGAAAACATGTTTGTACATTAATATATCTTGAATGGAAAATTTATTATTATGCAATGTTATCTTTATGTTATGAATTATTATGTGCAATGCGAAATACTTAAGTCGCTTATGGAATACTCAAAGTAGTGTAACGTCGTTTAACCTAAGAATGTATGCAACTAATTAACTTAGTATTATTACTTTTAAAAAAAAAATTATTACACCTTTTATATCACTTTTGCAACATTCTTAGGTTATTAAGACGGGGCATTACAGATTGGTATCAGAGCCAAGGTTACAAACACTGGACGCTCTGGGTAATCTAGAGCCCATTAGGTTGACCTAGTACGTAGTGTCGCAACTGATAACCTTGGTTGAATAGTATCTAAGACTCGTTATTGTTATGTGTAGGAACATGCCTAGGCAAGGAGGAAGAGGTCATGGTAAAGGTCGAGGTGGAGTCCGAGGGCCAATCCCTCAGGTTACTCCCCCTCCTAGCCCTCACCATAGTGACCAAGCAAAACAGATGGGTCAGAGAAATGAGGGACATAATCCCGAATAGTCAGCAGTTGAGGGTTCTCAGATACGTCCACTTTTAGAGGAGGTCCTAGCTCATCTTGGACCTAGACAGGTAGATGAGCAGGAGGTTGTGAGAGAGAGGGATAGATCCCCTAGGAGAGTAGATGACACAGCACATCAGGATGCTATCATTGCTGGTCATATGAGGGATTTACTGAGAGCACGTCCTCCTACCTTTGATGGTTCAGGAGGAGGTTTAGAGGCAGAGACCTGGCTACTGGATTTGGGTAGATGCTTTGCCATGCACCCTTACGGTAGCAATACCTGTGCCAGATGCGCTATTATGCACTTGAGAGGATTCGCCTCTACATGGTGGCGCCTTGAGGAGCAGAAGCTCCACATAGATATTGGTTCTGTGTCTTGGGAGATGTTTCTTGAGAGGTTCAGAGCTCGGTTCCTTTCATCACCGGAAGATAGGGTCGATGTGAGTTCCACGATTCACGCCGCCAGCTCTTCCTCGTAGAGCAATATGAATGTAGGTTCTATGAACTCAAGCAGTATGCTGGTATTGGCAATGATGAGCCTATGCTAGTACAACATTTTATCAGGGGTCTGAATGCCCGCAACAGTGGTGGTGTCTGAGTCTTTGAGCCAAAGACTATGGAAGTCACGGTGGAGAAGGCTCGCATAGTTGAGGAGAACCTTATTATGGCATTAGGTGGGCATACAGGAGTGCAGATTGGGAGTGCTCCCCGCAGCTAGAAGCCTTAGTCCACTTCCAGGTGGCTGCGCACGCATGTGGTTCTTCCAAGAACCAACAGACACCCAAAAAGGGTGGGTAGCAATAGCAACAAACAAATCAAAAGAATATTAGCCCACAACCACAGCAAGGTAATAGCCCTCAGAGTGTACAGTCTACTGTCAGTAGGGGTAGTATCCAACAATCCAATGCACCTTCGGGTGGCAGAGGATTCGGTAGAGGCACAGGCACAGGTTGTTACTCATGTGGGCAGCAGGGACACATAGCTAGGCAGTGTCCAATGAGAGGTTCTACTGGTTTTGGGCCTCGACCTATAGTTTCAGAGCCTACAGTGGGAGATGCAGGCAGGTCACATAGGGTGTTTACCGTGGTGGGTAACCACCAGGATGAGCACCAAGGTGCAGTTGGAGAGGTTCCTGATGGAGGACCGACATCATTCTTTGGGAACCATGCACATCCTTCTACATCGAGAGTTGATCCTCAGGGGTCAAGACGTTGACTGAGTATTGATCCAGAGGGATCTTAGTGGCTAGTCTTCCATTTCTTGGAAGGATCTATTTTAGATGTGTATGTGTTATTTGTTTGCTACTAGCAGGCTTCCAGGAGTAAGCCTGATCCTAGGGGGAGAGGATGTAGTACCCCTCCGTTTATGCTTATGCTTTTTGCTGTTATGTTTTCACACTATTAGACCTATGATATTTTGTTGGATATTTTGATGTTGGTTTTGGCGATAGTGGATTTATTCCGATGACATGATGATGATACTTTGTATGGTGATTATTGATTTCAGACATGTTTTGATAAAGCTTAGATGTTTACTTCGAGATGATTATTGCTATGTATATGTTATGATGGACTAACTGCTATTTATTTCATCAGTTTGATGTGACGTGTATTGGTGTGGAGAACGATATCACATCACTCGCTTGCGAGTGCCCTGTGATGTCTATGATTTTCTCCGCACGGTGTGCCTATACAATGGCTTATATATATATGCATGTCATTTGCTTGGTTGTAGGATTGTAGGTACATGACAGAGCTCCACAGTTACTTTTCAGTGCAGCATTAATCAAGACTCAATGGATAATATGTTGATTGGGAGGTAGTAGTTTGGTTCATCCTAGTCTAGTCTTTAACCCGGTCATAGTACATTGTTTGTTTAGTTCAGAGTCATAGGTTGTTTTGTATTTTTCTGTTTGGTTTAATTGCTTGAAAGGAAAATGTCAATTTAAATAATAGTTAATTATGTTTTATTTACTGTTATTTAAATTAATTTTTAAATGTTGAAGAAATTAGTTGCTTGTTATTTAATTAATTAATTAGCTTGTTTGGTTAAATAGTTTGATCTTAAAAGATTAAATTTATTTAATTAAATAAATAAATAAATAAAATTAAATTGTTTTAAAATTGTGTGTGAATAGATTCAATATTCAAATTAATTTTTTTTTTGTGGAAATGGTATTTTTGGTTATTAAATAAATTTTTGTATTTGGAAATTGTAAATTTAAATAAAATAAAATAAATGCATGCAATTTGAAATTTGATTTTTAAATTTAAATAAATGAATTAAATCATGCAAAATCTTGGAAAGGCAAGATTGCTGAGAAGTGGTTAAAAGATATTTTGCACTTCTCGACATGTGTGCCAGTGCATTTATTGATTATTGTTGAGGAAATTTGTTCACGGAGGATAATTTGGATCTAGGGAAAAACAGAGAGATTATTCAATTTCTTCACGGGGAAAGAATATTTGAGCTTTTACAAGACTATCTGTTTATGTTATTTAGGAAATACTGTATACTTGTGGAAGATTTCTTGGTTTGTATTCTGGTTGCTATTTGGGCTTGGTTTCTCAAGAAAGAATTGTGAAAGCTACAGGAAAAGTTCTTCCCTGTCAGTTTTTTGAAGCACAGGAAAACAGGTAATCTTCTTGTGAATTATTTTATTTGTTTTGAAAGGGAATGTCTGTGAAAAGAGATTATATTTTGTCGTGTGAAAATTTGATGATTTCAGAAAGCTTCTATAGAATCTTCTCTGTAGGAAGTATTTAAAATTTTGTGGGGGAAATATTTGTTGAAAGAGAAAATTAAACCTCTGGGTAATTTTGGTTTTGAACGGAAATATTGTGTGTATTCTTCTTTGAAATCCTTGTTGAATTTTTTATAATTTCCCCTAATTCCTGCATGAAAAGCCTAAAGAAAATTTTAAGTTTCTCCGATTTCCTTACTGTAATCCTGATGAAACTTCTATATATTTTATTGTGAAATCCTATGAAATATAAATATATATATACATATATATATTTAATATATATATATGTACATATATTTTATATATATATATGCATCATATCTAAATTGGATTGTAAAAATATATTTATTTCCATATATGTTGCCGTACAGGCGTATTCTTTTAAAAACAGATTAAATTTCCATATTGTGAAATTATAAATTCCGCAGGTTTTAATTTATTTATTTGTATGAAATAAAATGTGAAATTTAAACACTGCGATATATGGTAAAGGGGGTTGTGGCTACCCCACAGCTGCCCCCATATGGGGTGACGGTTGTGGAGGCAGCCGGCGCTGCCTTCACAGGCAGCGGCGGCTCTCACAGCCGCCTCCCCATATGGGGAGGGCTGTATAGACACAGTCGCAGGCTGTGTACACTGTGTACACAATCCGCGACTGTATAAATGGCATTCATTCTGTGTTCAACTGGAAATAAAAAATTTTACTTTATTTCAATTATTTAATTCAATTTAGGGTTTTAATGTTATTATTAAATGATTATATATATATTTATATATATATATATATGTATATATATATGTATATTTTTTGTATATTTAATTAATGTTGAGAATATTTGATTAAAATATTAATGTGGATAAATTTGTTTGGAAAAAAAAATAAAAATAAGAATTTATTTGTATTTAGATAGTTATGCATAAAATGTTTTCAATGAGCGTAATTATTAAATGTTTTAAGAACTGTTGTTAAAAAAAAAAAATTAGAAATAGATACTTTCTCTCTTTTAATTGTATGACTGGATTTAATATATCCCAATAATAGATGTGTATTTGTTTTAAGTTGTTTTAAACTTCTATTGGGTAAAAGGGGGAAATTTATCTTTAAGTGATTTTAAGTCTTCCAGTTGCAATCTTTTTAAGGGAGTAAATTCGACTTTGGTTCCATGTGATTGAACAAGTTAGGGTAGTGCACCTGATTTTGTGAACGAATTGTGATGTACATTGTGTTATATTTGGTATTATATGTTGAATTTGTGCACTTTGTCTACCCTAGATAGTGAACTTAGAATTCCTTTGTTATGTTTAGGGGAGTGGCTTTTTGTAAGGGCCGACACACAAAGTGGTGTTAGGGTAACTTGCAAAGAGTTAGTAAGTCAGTAATAACTAAAGAACACAATAGTTAGATTAAAAACTCTTAATAAGATGATTATGCCTCGCTTGTGACTCTTGAGCTAGTTCAGTCTTGAGTATAAGATGAGAAGGCCTGGAATGGCAAATCGGTGTCTTGATTCATCAAAAGACATTCGATTCCGCAATTATTAGCAATGGGGCCAGGTTTCGTAAGAGGTTACCAGGGTAACCCAAGGTTGGGGGCCGGAACCTAGGAAGAAACACCAGGGTAACCTTTGCAATATTGTGATGACACTCCACCTAAAATAACAGTTAACCTTGTGTATGTAGTTCATTCAATTGTCTAAAATCTAGAAGCAATGTAACCATTAGTTAGTGTGTACCAGGGTCTACGGCTAGTAGATTATGTCTAGGTAACCATATTACTATCTCCTAGCACAGGGGGGGGACCTACGGGTACCACATGGTTGGGTGGAACTTGCACCTTACTCTGTTGGGTCCCTAGTTTATGATCATGGCATCAAGAGCTTGATGGATGGAGAGCTCACACTTGGAAACTTATATGTACTTCTTCATTGTAATTTGTAAATCCTGTAATTGAAAACATCCCTCAATTGTTATGAGGAGAACATTGTAAATGTAACTTGTAATTATTATTGAACTACCTCATCAAGATGGATGAGTATTGTATATTTTATCAAATGCAATGTAAGGAAACAAGTTTGTAATTTATTTTATCTTGAATGAAATTCAATGTTATGCAATGTATATTTTTATGTTAAATAATATGTGCAATGCGAAATACTAAAGTCGTCTATGGAAACTCAAAGTAGTGTTACGTTGTGTAACTTAACGAATGTATGTAACTAATTAACTTAATATTAACACTTTAATAAAAAAATTATTTCACTAATATATACAATTGCAACATTCCTTAGGTTATTATGACGGGGCATTACAAAATTGATGCTTTCCTTTCTCATAATGATCATGTTACTGACCAAATCCTCGAACTCCTTATTTTTCCTTTTCATCCCCAACATTCATTATTGAAGGAAATCCTTTTTTTTTAATTTATGTAGAAAATAGTACAAGGAGAACCATACTTTTTATTCACCTCCTTAACATCCCCTCCTATCAAGCTAAGCCATTTTGGTATGGGTTTCAATTTCTTGCTTTAATATTTTTCATCTTTATCCTATAGATTATCCTCTTTTTTTCATTTTTAATTTTCTTATCCTTATCATATGAAACTTATTGCAACTTCTTGGGATTACCTATTTTTGATAACTAAAAAGTTAGTGAACCTTATATTATTTATTTTTTTCCTATCACTAGTAATATGTGTTATGATTATATGCTTATAAAGCCATGTTTTAGTGATGTACTACCTTATTTTATCCAATATGGTGTGCTTGTTGACATTCAATATTTTTCACTATATATGAACCCCATGGTATTCAAGGTAGTCTTTCACATTTCTCCATCTCGAATACCTTGGTGTATTGATTATTAGAGAAAGAGGTTGAAATATGTTGCAACTATCGAGACCAAGGATAAATGAATTTAATTTGGTGAAATTTCCCAAGGAAACCAAATTTAACACAAATATAGACAGATTACCAATTATAAATATAGTTTGTCTTGTGGCTATATTTCAAGAAGATCCTAAAGAGACACATGTTGCTGCAGTGAAGATGATATTCAAATATTTGAAGGGCGCTCTAGATTGTGGCTTGTGGTATCCTAAGGATATTGATTTTAGACTAAGTGCTTACACAAATATAGATTGGGTTGGTTGTGTGGATGACAAGAAAAGTACAAGTGGAATTGCATTCTTTCTTAGATGTTGATTACAATAATGGCTTAGTAAGAAACAATATTTTGTTTCTTTATCTACTACAAAGGCTGAGTATATTGTAGCAACATCTTGTTGCACACATGTATTATGGATGAGGAAAACATTGAAGGATATCAGAGTGGTGTATGATGATCCTATTTATATCTTTCGTGATCATATAAGTACAATCAATATTTCAAAGAAACCTGTGATGCATTCAAGGAGAAAGAATATTTAAATAGTATATCACTTTCTAATAGAGAAGGTTATTGAGAATGAAGTAAAGTTTGAATATGTACCTACAAAGGATCAAATTGTTGGCATACATTCACAAAGGCTCTTCCTACGGATACTTTTGAGTATCTTTAGGAGAAGTTGGGGGTTATTTCCTCTCCTTTGAACTAGATGCATATGAAGATGCATCTATCTAGTGGATCTATGGATTCATTCTTTCTCTAGATTGATGTTGATGGATACCCCTTAGGGGGAGTAGGTAGTGACTTTGTTGTAGTATGGAGTAAGTGTTGGCATTTTGCAGAGGTTGCTAATTTGGTTGGTATATACTTCTAAGGGGGAGTATTCAGAGTAGTAGCAAGTATATTAGTTCTATTTAAAAGGGGGAGAAAAATGAAAAAAAAAATCCTTTTCCATTGATGTCAAAGAGGGAGAGAGATAATCATGTGAAAACTATTTATACAGAAGGAGAGAGAGAAGTCATGTGAAAAAGAAAAAAATGTTGAAAGGGGGAAAGATAGAGAGAATCATGTAAGAAATGTCGTGTATGTTGTCTTTGATGGTTTTTCACATCCTGTGTTGCCATCAATGACAAAGGGGGAGATTGTTGCAAGTATGAAGGTGTTGTCATTGATTTCAACAAGCTTGTACTGTCATTGGGGAAAGTTGTGCAGTGGTATTAGTTGCATTATGTTGTCATCAGTTAAGTTACTAGTGTTATCCTCCTATTTTTCTTTGATAAGCTTCTGATTATGGTTGCGGTATTGATAAAGGTGTTGAGGATATTGATAAAATTGATAAAAAGAGGAAACAAGGTGTTGCAAAGGTGTTTTGGTTTGCAAAAATGTTCTAGTTTTTCTTTGCATTTCTTCTAGGTTGAAGATATACTTGTGTGGTTTGGATATGTTTTCTAGAGGTGTTCAGATTTTCTATATCCAAAATTTGGTATTTTGGATTGATGTGTAGAAGAAGTTATTTTCACTAGTATGTGAATTGGTTTTTCAATGTTGATTATAGAGGTGTTTGGGATAAATGTTTTGCTTCACATTTCTCTATAGTTTTGCTTCAAGTATTACAATTTTGAAGGTATGTTGATGGTGTTGGTCTCTTTCCTATATCAAGAGAATTCATAGTTTGGCACTCTGAAAGATGGATTTTAGAGTTATAGTGTTTGGTAGTGTAGTTTGAGTGTACCTGCATGTGCATTCTGAAGATGTGAGTTGTTCTGAAGGATTTTGATGGATTTTAGGATGTTAGAGGAATATTATAGATCATAATGAAGCGTGGAGTGTGGTTCACAAGTCATCCTTGGATTTGAGGAAGTGTGTACTTCAATGTTTAATGTTTTTTGCATGGGTAATGGTCAACTTGGTGTTTACACTATATTTGAAGATGTTTAAGTGTTAATGAAGGCATAGCATGGTGTATGAGTGTTGATTTGGGTCCTAATTAATTTTTTTATTGGTCCACATTCATTCCTATCCAGCATGATAATGCTTAGTAGTGACCTATTTTGAATTTGTAAAGTGTAAGGTGTGTATAGCCGACTTGAAGATGTTTTTCAAGTTGAGGGTGATATAAATACATGCCAATTTGATGTGAGATGAAATGTGGAATAGAATTGAGTGTTGTGATGTGAAATTAAGTGTAGTAGTGTGAAATGCAATGCAAGATATAATGCAAGAATTCCAAATGTAGTGAGCTAAGGTATCTTGATCTCTTGAAGGTTGTGGGTATTGTTGGAGTTGTTGTGGTGGATTCTTTGTTGCATTGAGATTGTGTTCTCTATGTAACATTCTATATTATTTTTTCTTTTTATTCCAACAATAAGCTTAGGTTGTGAGCCTTTCTAGACAATGTGTCCCTTCTAGGGTTTTCTACATAAATATGGTGTTCTCTTTTGTATGGTGGTTTTTTAGTTTCTATTATTTGCATTTCATGTTTAAACACTATAAAAAATTAAGTGTTTAATGAATACATGTGGATCTATTTACTATTGAGGGATTTTATGTTTTAATTTGGTATAACTTTAATTCACCCCCCTTAGTTTTATTTTTCATTCAACACAAAACATATGTTCAAAAATGCCACATAGGCATATAGCAAAGGACCCTAAAACATACTCATTTCCCACTAGGGAAAGGAAATAGATCATGAGTTGCCTTGAACTATCAATTGGATGGAGATGCATGTGATTCGAGTGTCTTTCAAATGTGCTCACTCATCCTCCTCTATTCACTTCCCTAGAGTTCCAACCGATACAATAAAAAGTATAGATGTTATTATATAAAAATTGAATTATGGAATGACATATAATAGAATAATCACTTACCACAAATAAAAAATAAACACTCATCTATACTAAGGGAACATTCATGATCTAGAGTGACAAGCCCTTGTAGCAAGCATCAAGATAACAATTACACTACATACAAGTATCATTAAATATTTTAATAATAGACCAAAAAAAGAGAAAATATAATGTGAAATTTACTAATCTATCGCATACCTTAGTCAATCAAAACTTGCTACTATTGCAGTAGCATTATGGTCCATTCTGCCACAAACATCAATAGGACTAGCTAATGTCAACATTTGAAAATGAAACAACAAATCTTGGTCAATTACATAAACTACCTAACATTTTTTTACAACACCATTAATGAATAAAGGTTACCTAAGTGAAATTTCATCGATGACAAAAAGTGAGGCATTTATGTTGAAGGTCCACTAGCAAATTATTTGACATCCAAAGTGAGTTATGAGATAATAATTCAAATAAGGTTCAACTATTCACATGTAATAATTATTTCTTTAATACTAGTTACATGCTTGTGCACTTGATGATGTAAACAAATAGGGGTATGGGGGAAGGATGCAAGCATCATCAAAATTTTGACCCTCAATTTTCATCATATTCATTCTACTAATTTGGTTATTCTTACATTTTAGAATAAAATTTAATAAACAAAATTAAATGAATTTACTGAAATTTACCTGAGTATCAATTTCAAATGTTTCATTCAACAAGGAATTTTTCATAACCTTCTATTGTTCAGTTTTTGTATCTTGTGTAGTTGTATCCTAAGTACTTTCATGATCATTTGTGCAAACAACACTACAAAAGTCACAAAAGTGGACTAGAAATTCGGGCCTAGAAGACTCAACCACATGAGATTCTACTAGAGGCCTCACATAATGTATTAGGCTCTGAGTGAGTGAGCTAAACAAGTCCAAGGTGTCCACCTCCACATTATCCTTCACACTAGAGGGAATAGTCACATGCTCCAAAATGGGTCTAGATAAGGGTTTTGTTGCTAGCTTAGGATTATGTTGCAACCCCACTCTATCAAGTGTGGAGCCCCCATCTCTACCTTGAAAAATATAGATAGTCAAAATAATTTGGAATCTTATTGAGGACAAACTCACGATAGAGTTTCTACAAAAATTACTATGGGACCTCGTAGTTATTTCATGGAGGTTGGTCAAAAACCATCCACCACCTATCACAAAAATTATTTTTTATTCCTTTATGGTTGCACCAATGGATGGGGAACCTCCTACATGCAACTAATAAAGGTTACTTGGTTCTTGGGTCCATGAAAAGGGAACACTGTAAGTTAGATTTGAAAATTTTCTTTCTTCACTTGCACATACAAAATTTTATTTGCATAAAATTATTTTTTCTCCTCCCACTTATTGGATAAAAATTAAATTGTGCACTCATTGATTCTACATGAGATATAATAGACTGCAAGGATTTGGCAAGGCCTCTCCTATGAGATTTTTTTGTGGCAATATCATTTAACGTTATAATCAATTCTTCAAGTTATTTTTTGTTGTTTTCTATTTTCCCTAGAATATTTTCTTGTGTTGCTACATGATTTCTATAAATTCAAGTGGGAGTTTGATGTTGTTCTTATTCATGAGGGTCTTTATGAGGAGGTGGGGATTCATTTCTTGGAAATTAAAAAAATAAAAAACCTAATTCAATCTACAATTTAATTCAAATTTGAAACTAAAAAACTAGAAATGTATACCTCTTTTACCTTCAGAAAGGTTCACAAGCTCCAAGTGAAAATATTGTAGTCTATTTAGCGAGCGTGGGTTGGGAAGGGGAAAAAATCAGCACTTGAAATGATGAACAATAGAATGAGGGTAATGAGATTGGGTTATTTTTATGCTAACTTTTCAATTTGGTGCTCACCAAATGGGCATGGTATGTCCAAGCCTTAGGCTCAACCATCCAAACCATTTGGCACTCGCAAAAAGATAAATGTGGTATCTTTTTTGTGTCACATCTTTTTGCAATACAAAATTGAACTCGAATAGTAAGGAAGATGAATGTTGATCTAGATTAGGTTACCCATGAAAGAGTTGTCCCAAAATAGGAGGGTAGGAATTTTTAAGAGATGGAGGTAATTATATCTAAAGGAGGCTCTAGAGCTTATTTTTAAATACATTCACATATCATAACATGATAATAGATTGGTGAAGTGGAGAGCATCATTATTTGGTGGAATGGGAAGGATGGTTATTAGACTAATATGATCATGAAAAAATAGGAGTAATTATTCTAAGTAGAAGGTGGTGGTGGTGGTTTAGAGATATTTACAAGATAACAATAGAAGATATTTGTGGTGTCTTTGGAGTTTGTGCTTAATGACTAATTTTTTTCTTGGTTGGTAATCAACTTGGGAAGGAAATTAGGCTAGATAATCTAAAGTTGTAGGAAACTATTTTGGTGAGAAGAAGAAAATAGAGGAAATGAAGGGTGAGATTGTGGATTTCATGGCTTTCATGGAGAAATGAATAAAGAATATGGAGTTGAGATACTGGGTAATTTTTTAAAGTAATCATGCATTAGCTAATAATTAATTAAGCTTTAGGGTATGTGTAGGATCATGATTGGCCAAAAAGTGGCGATATGATGGATATTTGTAGGGTATGTAGCTGATGACTTTTTTCTTACCCAAAATTAATGAAATGAAAAAGGGTTTTTAAAGGAGATTCTCAAATTTCCACCAATATAAATTATACTTTACTTTGAATTTCATAAATAATTATTATTCATTTTCTATTTGAATTACGACTAAATACCTGATTGATTGGCTGATTGAAAAACATCTATAGCTTTCAAACGATATCACATTTTTTGAATCTGAAACATGCAGCACATTCTATGCTTCATATACTATAGGATTAAAACAAAGAAAAAATAATTTCATGAAGTTTTGACATAATTAAGGTGGTTAGACGTACAATTTTTTATATTTTTTAAAAGTTGTGATAAAAAAATCATAATTAATTATTCACTTGAAAATAAATTACAAAAAAATATGCATCACATTGGGACATGAGTCCTGTACTTATATCTAAAATCTTATAAGAAAATATTATCATTTTATTGTGGTTAGGGTGGTCAGACAGAAACCTACTTCTTATTTTTTCCCTAAAATTTAATTACTACTGCATTGAAATTTCAAATTTTCACCAAATAGATTTTGTTTTTAAAAAATTAAACCTAGTAGTTTAGAATCTACATTCAATTTGCTACAAATTCTATTCTTACATATTTTTGAAATAATATAGATAACTTATTGAAATTTTTATGTCAAGTTGCTTAACTCTAATTTTTCTGATTTTTTTGCCACTTAAGAGCCTATTTTTTTCATGATGATCCTACACATACCCTTTAGTTGATTATTAGTCTAATTTATTCTCATGCACTTAAGCTAAACTTAGGAGTGATTTTATGCTTTTAGGGTTTTTCTCCTATATAGCACTCAACCCTCATTGTAATTATTGCTCAAGCTCTCATATATATTTGATAGTCTCTTGCTTTTGTAGCTTTTTCTTCTTGAGGAATATTGCATAGATTGTTTGTAGATCTCTTGCATGGAAGATGTCTATGTTCGTTTTTTGATCCTATTGCTTGTGGTTATGTGGTTTTTCACAATTCTAACATGGTATTAGAGCCTCAATTCAATGAACCCCTTGTTGATTTATGAGGTTTTTTTCTTCATCAAGGGTTATAGGCTTCAAATCCAAATCCCCTTTGCCTTTTATGCAAATTTTGGAGGTGGAAATTTTTGGTACATTTTGGCATAGATATAAACTCACCATTGGATTCAAAGCTATCGAGAAATTAATATTTTCCTTTTGTTTGGCCTAATTTGGATTCTTCAAGTTAGATCTACGAGGGTTTGAAGCGGTTGCTTTTTTTCCAGATATTGAGAGTAGCTATGATTTTGGTGCATTTTGGCATGAAATGGACCTTGTCATTGGATTCATAAGGTTGATTCCACATTTTTTTACTATAAATTTGTCTATATTCGGCATCAGGAGCATCTGATGCAAAAAAAAATTATGCAGGGCTCGTACGGCCTCCATATGGCCTTATGCACAAAAAATTAAAAATAAAATAAAATAAAGGGACAAATCTTGGATTCTTTTAATTTTTTCGTATTTTTAGAAACTTTATAAAAAAATCAATATTAAAAGTGGGCGAGATTTTTTAAAAGTTTTCATTTTAAAAAAGGGGTGGAGTTTTTTTTGTAAGGGTGCATAGTACCTTGCCACAACAATGGCTATATAGAACCACCAATGGTAGCCTCTTCTAATTGCCACACTTCTCAGTGGAGTCCAAACAAAAAATATGATGGTTTTTCACCTTTTTTGAGTGATTCTCAAATTTTCAACATCTGTTTTCATGCGGTACTTTTTCAACAACTTCAATGGCATGTTTTGGTCAAAATGGGAATATTTCATCATCAATTTTTTGCACAGGGAGACCAATTTTTTTTCCAACCAGAAGGGAATATTCTTGCAAATATTCCCACTAAAATCAGCATTACATCATCTATATGGATGTTTACATCTGTCGTACGGATACTACCTAGGCCCGTTTGACCCCTTCTTTGGCTGTCAAGAGTAGTTTTTTTTGTTGGCCATAACTTTTGTATATGATGTCATTTTTTGGGAAAACGAGATATCATCAAAAATCTAGTTCTACAAAATTTCTAGTGGTGTGGGTCTCATCAACTATTTTTTTCTAGTGAATTCTAAAACATGTTGAAGTTAAAGGTGTTGTTTTCAGTCCCGAGCTCCTAAATTTTGACCAGTTTCTTTCTTTTTCATTATTCTAGTGGCGTTGGAACCATCTTTTAGAGATCGTCACAACCATTGATGAAAATTTTCCAGATTGTTCTCCAAGCATAATTTATTGAGTTTTTTGTGTTTTCACACTCTAGTGAATTACTTTGAAATCTTAGCTCCTAAAAAACTAGTTCTTTGTATGGGATGACTTGTTTTTGGTTTTTCTTCATGTATTTACAATATTCTATCCTATTTGGGCATTAAATACATATTTTTAAATATTCACATTGTCTTTTGTAGACACACTAAGATAAAGTGCCATTCTAGTGTATATTTTTTGGTGATTTTTCACATCCTCTTGTACCTTGTATTCATACTATGATGTAAAGTGCCATGAAGGGGTTGATGTTTACCTTTGGTTTTCCATCACACCTTTTTCAAGTGATTTTTCCTTCCATGATAGTAGTGAATCCTAGGGATTCTTGCCTCATACAAGTGTTCCTTAGTTTGCACAGCCTTTTATTTGTAGGTTGTTTCTCCTACATGCATTTCGTGGTTTCACAGTTTCAATGTTCCTATCATGCCTCTCCCTCTTTAGTATTATGGGGGGTTTCTACTATTTGTGTGAATTCTTTCTTGGTTTCATGTTGGAGTGATCTATGTATCTAGTCCTTGTTCATATGTTCTTTCAGATGCATCATAGATTAGTAGCTGGTTACATGCATTTTAGTTAGTTGGAGAATTTACCATATGGAGATTATTTGATTCCTATTTTGTAGGTGATCTTCCATTTTCATTTGATTAGAGACTATTCATACCTATGTTTTTGACTTGTAGCTTTTCCTACATGTTTATTAGTGTTGTTTTTGGTCACTTATACAGTTTCATGTGTCATTTGTATCTTTGAGTTCCAAATGTTTACATTTGTTTTCCATATATTTCGAGTAGTTTAATTGGGGACACTCATGTAGATTATTGTCTCTTTCATGATCAATGTTCTTCAGACTATTGGTACTTGTATTGTCAACTTGCATATTGCATGTTGAGTAATGTCTTTAGGGTCACTCATGTAGATTCATATACCACATTTATCTTCAACTTCTAGATATTTTCCTTTGTTTGTCATTTGATTCAAGTAGCGTCGTTGGAGGAATTCATGTAGTATAGTCTTCTTGATTTTGACATTTGTATCTTCAATTTCTAGATGTTTTTCTTTGTTTATCATCTGATTCGAGTAGTTCCATTGAGGGCACTCATGCAAATTCTTGTTATCTTGATCTTGATCATCATTTTTTTCAGAGGAGGTTCTTCATTTTAGCACCATATCACTCATCATTTGACAATAGTCTACAACTTCTTCATGCTTATGGGTATGTGCAGGATCATCACGGAAAAAACATGCCCTTCAGTGGCAAAAAATTAAAAAAAACAGTTAGGAAACTTGACGTAAAAATTTCAATAAGCTATCTATATTATTTAAAAAATATGTAAGAATAGAATCTATAGAAAATTGAATGTAGTTTCTAAACTACTAGGTTTATTTAAAAAACTATTTGGTGAAAATTTGAAATTTCAATCTGAGTACTTAAATTTTAGGGGAAAAATAAGAAGTAGATGTTTGTCTGACCACCCTAACCACAATAAAATGATAATATTTTTTTATAAGATTTCAGATATAATTAGAGGACTCATGTACCGATGTGATGCATATTTTTTTGTATTTTTTTCCAAGTAAATAATTAATTATGAATTTTTTATTACAACTTTTAAAAAATATAAAAACTTGAATGTTTGACGACCTTAGCTTGGTTGAAACATTATGAAATTCATTTTTTCTTTTAATCCTATAGTATGTGAAGCATAGAATGTGACACATGTTCTAGATTCAAAAAATATGATACTGTTTGAAAGCTATAGATGTTTTTCAATCAGCCTATCAATCAGGACTTTAGTCATAATTCAAATAGAAAATGAATAATAATTATTTATTAAATTCAAAGTAAAGCATAATTTATATTGGTGGAAAGCTGAGAATCTCCTTTAAAAACCCTTTTCATTTCATCAATTTTGGGTTAAAGAAAGTCGTCAGCCACATACCCTACACATACCCATCATATCGCCACTTTTTGGCCCATCATGATCCTGCACATACCCTTATGTGATGTTATACATGTTTCTATTTTTCAAGACATTGTTTTGGTTGGAAGCTTCTCTTCCTTTCACCTTCATTTAGAGGTTTTTTATTCCTTCATTTTCCTTTTTCTCTTTAGGAGAGGAGCTTTCTCCCACTGTGGTTTTTCTCCTTTTCTCTAGTTTTGAGAGATCTTTTGTTTGTACATAGATACCTAATGAGGCCTTGTTTTCTAGGACCCATCATGCATTATTTTTAGGGTTTTTAGCTACTCCCTAAGTTCATCTTAAGGGGGCTTGTTAGAGTAATCATGCATCAGCTAATAATTAACTAACCTTTAATTGATTATTAGTCTAATTTATTCTCATGCACTTGAGCTAAACTTAGGAGTACTTTTATGGTTTTAGGGTTGGTTTTTCTCCTATATAACACTTGACCCTTATTGTAATTATTGCTCAAGCTTTCATATCTTTTTTACAGCCTCTTTCTTTTGTATCTTTATCTTCTTGAGGAATATTGCACATATTATTTGCAAATATCTTGTGTGGAAGGTGTCTTTGTTCCTTGTTTGATCTTGTGGATCATGTTTTTGTGGTTTATCACAATTCTAACATAGTTAGGGTATAGAATTTAGTTAAGGAAATGGATGGAGATTTTTGTGTGATTATTTATTTTTCCATAAAAAATTTACTTTTGGATATAAGACATACAAGGGAGTTGATAAATTGAACATGTAGACCTTGATATGTGCCTTAATTTTATACAAGGGACAAAGGTTCATATTTTTAACATGTAGACCTTGAGTTGTGACTTAATATTTTCCATTGCATTTGGGTCTTACTTGCTCCATGATGATATTGAGGATGTGGTACACACAAACTAGTGATAGTAGTACTTGAAGAGATAAATTGAGGATATTTCCAAACACATGAAGGTGAAGCTTCTTATGGATGCCATTTCAATTTTTTTAACTATTGTGATGATAAAGACTACAATGATGTTTTTGATGTAACTCCATTTGGTAAAGTTTCTTCTTGTGAAAAATGTATGGTTGCTAAGGAGGGGACCATCAAGCATATACAATTTTCCTTGGGCAACATTTCCTATTTTTGCAATATGTTTTGGGTTGGTTATCTAAGCTGCCTATATGGTCAAGGGTAGTTTCAAGTGATGTTTCTTAACTATAGTCGGGTTGTATTTTGGTGAGGGTAGGATAATAGTTTAATGTATATTTATTTATTTATTTATAAGAACACTATGGATGGCTAGGTTAGTTAAATTCTCATTGAAACTTGGCTAGTATATTCTATATGGTGGATTTTTACTACAAAAATAGTGGATTCCTTGGCACTAGCATTTGAGGTTGATAGCCCAAATTTTTTATATGGATTCTAGGCCTTAATAGGTATATTATCAATATAATAAGTTATTTAAATAAATTTATAAAAAAATATAACTTAATTGATCTCCTAGACAGAAGGGGGAAAGGGATAGAGGAAGGGAGAGAAAGGAAGAATATGAAAAGGAGAGAGAGATACAAAGATAGAGGGAGAGAAAGAGGGTTGGAGGTTAGGTAAAAGAAAGATAGAGAAAATAAGAAAATATATAGAGGATGAGAGAGAGAGAGAGAGAGAGAGAGATTACATTAATCTAGGGTTTTTTAATCATTTATAGCCCTTTAAGTCTGCCTAGGGTTTCTAAACTATTAATGGCCCTTTTAAGCTCAAAAACACTAAGAGAAAATGGTAGTTAATTGGGTATGTGCAGGATCACGATGGGAAAAAAAGTGGCAATATGATGGGTACTTGTAGGGTATGTGGCTAATGACTTTTTTTTTACCCAAAATTAATGAAATGAAAAAGGTTTTTAAAGGAGATTCTCAACTTTCCACAATATAAATTATGCTTCACTTTGAATTTAATAAATAATTATTATTCATTTTCTATTTGAATTACGACTAAAGTCATGATTGATAGGCTGATTGAAAAACATCTATAGCTTTCAAAAAATATCACATTTTTTGAATATAAAACATGCATCAAATTCTATACTTCACATACTATAGGATTAAAAAAATAAAAAAATGAATTTCATGAAGTTTTGACCAAGTTAAGGTGGTCATACATACGAGTTTTTATATTTTTTAAAAGTTGTAATAAAAAAATCATAATTAATTATTTACTTGGAAAAAAATTACAAAAAAATATGCATCACATTCGGACATGAGTTCTCTACTTATGTGTAAAATTTTATTAAAAATAATTATCATTTTACTATGGTTAGGGTGGTGAGATAGACAACTACTTCTTTTTTTTTCCCTAAAATTTAAGTACTAGTGCATTGAAATTTAAAATTTTCACCTTGAAATAGATTTATTTTTTCTAAATAAACCTAATAGTTTAGAAACTACATTCAATTTTCTATATATTTTATTCTTACATATTTTTGAAATAATATAGATAACTTATTCAAATTTTTATGTCAAGTTGCCTAACTCTAATTTTTCTGAATCTTTTGCCATTTAAGGGCCTAGTTTTTCCATGATCATCTTGTACTACCCAATTAGAAGAAAAATCAAAACCACCACTTCAAATTGATGTCTTGGTGCTCTAATAAATTTTACCTCACAAAAGTTTGAATATATGTTTTTTAACTATAGTTTTTTATTATTATATAGTAAATTATTAAATATAAATATAATAAAATATATAATTTCATGTATGCAATAAATAAATTTTAATATAATACTAATTAAATTAACCTATAACAAGTATAATAGATTAATTTACCTTGCATTAAGGGGGGGAGAGAGGGAAGGAGGGTAAAGAGGGGAGGATGAGAGAGAGATTGAAAGAAAGATAGGAGATAGAGATATAAAGGGAAAGAGATATTGAGAAAAGAGGGACTAAAATTTGATCAACCATTTCATGTCAATAATATGAAGATTTGTGGTATACATATATATGTATATATATAGCAAGAGAGATAGATAGATAGATAATATAATGAGATATATAGAGAAATAAAGAGATATATAGTGGAAATGAGAATAATACAAAAGGAGATTGAGAAAGAAGTATAGAAAGAGAAAGAGAGATAAAGAGAAATAGAGAGATAGATAAGGATACAAAGAGATATAGAGCTAGAGAGTTAGAGAGGGAGGTAAATAGTGGTAAAGAGATAATGATTTTCCTTTAGAAAAATTTATAATTGTATCATCTACATTATTCTCAATTGTTCAACTGGATTATGGAATACAAGTGAAGATATCAATTGTTACATAGTTTCAACCATCTCTTAAATTTTTTATTAAACAATGTTGTCCTTCAAATCCTTTTTTCTCTTGTAATGAGGTTCATAATATCTACAAATAGATAAATTATTTTTTATTTTTTATAGATAAGATACTATTTAACATAAATGTATGCAAATTTTGATATATTTTTTCTTCAATAAACTTCTATTTGAATTTTATTTCTAGGTGATACATGTTTACCTTAATCATATGGCTATTAACATTAGTAATTGTATGTAAGGTTTCTTTATCATTATGATCTATGATATTCAATTAAGATATCCAAATCATTTGCTAAAAAAAGATGTGTATGTCTCATAATGCATTGGAATTCATTATGAAAGTAAATATGACACCAATTTGTCTTCAAACAATTTAAACTTGTAAATTAATTCTTCTCCTCTATATTAAAATATTTAAAATTTCTTTTATGGAATTATTCATTTTGTTGAACAAGACAACTGGGAGGGGGGTGAATCATTTTTAGGAAATTTAGCCTTTAATAAATTCACTAGAACTTAGATCAATCACAAATCCTTAACTCTACTAAAATGATTAAAAATTAACTATAAGTGTAGAAACTAAAAACCATCACACAAACACAACACCAGATTTACATGGAAAACCCAATGAGGGAAAAACCACAGTGAGGATTAGCTCACAATATAAAGAATATCAAAACTGATTACAAAGGCTCACTACCAGAAAAGGATCACTGTCAAAACAAGACTGACTATCTAGATCAAGACTCACTATCCAACAAGGGTTAACCACCCAAAGAGCTCACTGCCATAGAGATACAACAAAGATATAAGTGATATGTTATAGAGAGAAGACAAGCTCAATGCAATAGATATTTCCACCACAATTCACTTAACCACTTATATTCATGCATGAATGATATCTCGTACACCTTTAGCTCACCACATCTAGAAAATTGACATTTAGAATTCTCACTAATTTGCCACACTTACATCACATACACACAATTTTTTGCATCTATTTCACATCTATCTACTCTATTTCTTTGCACTTATCTCTTGTAAATCATTCACCACTAACTCACACTATATTTATACCATCTTCAACTTTGACACATATCAAAAGTTTTGCATCCATCATTAAATTCAAATTAGGTCAATGCCAAAATATCCTAGGGTGGAATTAGAATAAGAGCGACCCAAACACACACTTGATGAGGACCCAAATAGGTCCCAACATGCTTCATGAACATTGAAAGTAGTGTTCAACACAAGGTCAGTCCAACCATTATAAAACACATAGAACAATTAAGCTTGCACATGCAACCCTTAACATGATCCAATCTTTCTAGACACCAAAATTATCTTCAACATAATCATAACAACTTAACTCTAGAACTGCAAGTCATAAGATTTAACCAAAAAGAAATCTGGACCAACAACATTTCTCTTGAACCTCATCCAAATACATAGAAAACCATAGTTCACAACTAGTGAACAGAACTCGCACTATACAATGAATCAAAATCCAAAAATCTAGATATAGCAGCTTCCAAAAACCTTGATCAACATACTTGAACCACACAAACATAGGAACAAATCCAAGAGGAAAACCTAGAGCAACCACTGAACACCTACAATCTTTCTCCATTACAATTTTCTCAATATCCTCAGCATATACAACCAATAACCTGCATCCATGACATCCATGACAACAACAACCAGTTGATAACCAATTGACCAATTGACATCAATGACAACACCTTCAAAACATGTGATGTGAAAACCATCAAAGACAATGCACTATCTCTGAACACACCTTTCATGATTTTGCTTCATTTTCCCCCCTTAGTAGATAATATTTTTCACATGATACTCTTCTCCCCCTTTGATATTAATTGCAAAAGAAAAATATATTTCACATTGACTTCCCCTTTGGAATTAAAAACAAAATACTCTTGCAATGACAACATATGACACTACCTGCAAAATTGGACACTAAAATAACTTTTTTTAACTAAATCTTCACTTTCTGGCACCCATAGTAGCTAAACTGTGAGGGTATGTGCAGGATCATGTCGGGCCAAATAGTTGCAATATGATGGGTATGTGGTTGGCAACTTTTTTTGTACCCAAAATTGATGAAATGAAAAGGGTTATTAAAGGATATTCTTAGATTTTCACTAATATAAATTATGCTTCACTTTGAATTTAATAAGTATTTATTATTCATTTTCTATTCAAATTATGACTAAAGTCTTGGGATAGACTGATTGAAAAACATCTATAACTTTCAAACGATATCACATTTTTTGAATCTAAAACATGTGTCACATTCTATGTTTCACATACTATAAGATTAAAAAAGGAAAAATTGAATTTCATGAAGTTTTGACCAAGTTAAGGTGGTCAGACATACGATTTTTTTATATTTTTTAAAAGTTGTAATAAAAATTCATAATTAATTATTTTCTCAGAAAAAAATTACAAAAAATATGCATCACATCGGGACATGAGTCCTCTTCTTACATATAAAATATTATAAAAAAACATTATCATTTAATTGTGGTTAGGATGGTCAGACAAACACCTACTTATTTTTTCCTTGAAATTTAAGTGCGACTGCATTGAAATTTCAAATTTTAACCAAATAGATTTTAAAAAAAAAAACAAACCTAGTAGTTTAGAAACTACATTGAATTTTCTACAGATTCTATTCTTACATATTTTTGAAATAATATAGATAAATTATTCAAATTTTTACGTCAAGTTTCCTAACTCTGATTTTTTTACCACTTAAGGGCCTATTTTTTCCATGATGATCCCACACATACCCAGGAATTTGAAGATGATGCAAACTAGAGTTTCATGAAATTTTCATCTATAGATTCTAAATATATTTTTTTCAAAATTTTTGGAATCAGGTAACACTTCTTTTTCCATCTCCCTTGAAAACTAGTTTTTTTCAAAAAAAACATTTTTAAAAAGTGACGCTCACCATATAACTCATAACTCTTTTTCCATGAAGGATAAAACTCTAATTCTTTCGAATTTAGATTTGTAAATTTGATATCTAGTGCTTCCACTTGATTAGATAGTTTTTATTGAATATTTTTTCTTTAATCAAGTTTTGAAGTCAAACCAATTACAATTCAGACATAGTGTGACCGTATAACGTGTAACTTTTTTTGTATGTATCAAAATTCTTTTCTTTTCTTTTTTGGATCAAGGACATCAATATCTAGTGCACTCATATTTTTCAAATTTTTTTTATAATCTTCTATTTTTCCACATGTGCAGAATAGAGAGCTTGATTTTCGGTGAAAAACCTATATTCACAAGAAATAAAAAATAAATATAATAATTAAATTAAATTTATTTAAAATTATACTTTTTGGGAAGCTTAAAATGAGGAATACATACTTACAAAAAATAATTTTTAAATGAATTCATTTGATCCCCCAAAAGGTAAATCAAAAGTGGCTTTTAATCAACATTTTGATAGGTGTAAAGGAGACTCTGTTATAGGTATGGTTTAAAACTAGCGGGGTTCTATCCAAAGGGGTTTGATCTATGGTAGTTTGTTCAAACCCTCTTCAATTGGAATGCTGTCAATGGAAATTTTTAAGGCTTAAATTATTATATTTTCTAAAAATATATGATTTTAGCAAAAATCAAAATCTCCCAGAAATTGTAAACTAGCTTTGTGGGATCACCCTACTCCCCCTAAGAGGTAGCCACCAAAACATCAATCTAGAAGAAAGATAGATCCATAAACCCACCAGACTAATGCATCTCCATTTGCATCTAGTTCAAGAAAGGAGGGGCAATGACCCCTAACTTCTCCCAGAGATACTCAAAAGTATCTTTAGGAAGAGAATTTGTAAATATATCAACAATATGATCATTTGTAGGTACAAACTCAAGTTTTAATTCATTATCCACCATAACTTAGAATGTATTGAATCTATCTAATGCATCATATTTCTCTCTAAGAAATGTGACCCATGTATACCTAGAGCAATCATTAATCAAAAGCATAAACTACCTTTCACCTTGTAGACTTATCACTCCTGTAGGACCACAGGGATTTATATGAATTAAATCCAGTAGTCCAATAGTAGATTGTTCCTTTGATTTGAAATGATTTCTTGCTTGTTTCCCAAACTAACAATTCCTACAAATAGAATTAATAGGCTTTGTAATCCTTGGTAAATATCTCATGGCCTGAATTTCACTAATCCTTGCCAGATTATCAAAATTCATATGACACATTCTTCAATGCCACAACCAACTATCATTAATCTGATTCATAAAGTATCATCCATCAACACCCTTAAGTTGATAGATATTTTCTTTAGATTTCTTTCCTACAACAATCATTGTTCTAGAGTCTTTCCTGATATCACATCTTTCATCCTTGAATACAATATTATATCCTTTACTGCACATCTTTCCAACAATCAAAAGATTATGCCTTAAGCCCTTAACATAGTAGACATCATCAGTATTATGCTTTCCATCAAAACTTATTGAACCTATCCCACAAATCTTAGCACCATATCATCTCCAAACATAACTAAGCCTCCATCCTATTTTTCAAGTTTAAAAAACTTACTCTTATCACCAATCAAGTGATGTGAACAACCATTGTTAACAACCCAATAGTTATTTTCATGTTTAGCATGTAGGGAAGAGATTACTATACCTTCACTTTTCTCCTTCTCAGGAGGTCATTCCTTCACCTATTTTTCTCAATTAGAAAAAGTAGGTTGGTGCAGGTGCACCTTGTCCTTTGAATTCCTTCAGAAGGAAAAAATTGCAAAATTTGAATTTTCAAGTGTAAAATAATTATAAAGGCCTTGTGACATCACAATTAATGTATTTAAAGTCTTTAATAGGTCTTTAGGAGGTTTTTTGGGTAATTTTGCAAAAATGTTTCTAAAAATTGCAAAGTTGTTAATAATGCAAAAAGAAAGCAAAAAGAGCACAAAATTAGGAAGATCAAGAGTCATGAGGGAAAAAGAATGGTTTGGTCAGTTGGAAAGTGAAAAGGTAGTTTCCTTCACTATTTGAAATATCTTTAAAAAGCTTGTAGATGCAAACAAATGATCATCTTTGTATTCTTGAAGATTACCATCAATAAAGAGTACCATGTTTTAATAAATTTCAAAGTTCTTTCTATTGTTCATTAACTTGTACGGTTTGTACTGCAGTATAGGGATTTCAATCTTATTACTCTTGATATATTAGAGAGTTAGCATCCTTTTAAATCCACTTTGAAGTGATTTTATTGAGTAGAACATTCATTTGAAAGCATTAACTGTAATTTAGTTAGAAACCCTTAAAACAGGGGTTTTGAGAGTCATTTAAAGAATTATTCCTCCATCCCATTGATGTAGGTTTAGTTGATCAATTGGATGGATTGAGTAGGGTCTATTTTTTATGTATATGTTGTGTGAGGATTAATAAATGCAGCGGAAGATAAGGATTCAAGGTTAAAGTTGTCCCTGAAGATTTCCATTATTTCCATGCATGAAATGGTTGGCTCAGAGTTGGTATTTGTTGAAAATGCACACAAGGAGATTGGATGTTGGTTCCTAGAGTGTTTGCAGACATATTCAAACATTATTTAAGTAGTCATAAGGAGTGGTAAGGTGTGGAAGGTAGTTTTACAATAAACCTTCACATTCTTAAGCATATCAAGCCTATAAACAAGGATTTTATTATGTAATACTTTAGTAGGCTTTTCAATTCCTAAAAATGGTTGAATCTGGTGTTTTGTAACTTGAATAAAGACTATTTTGAGTTATTAGGTGTTTGGGTGGTGATTTAAGGTCACTTTGAACATTTGTAAAATTGGCCTAATTTAAGGCTTTTTCCAACATTTAGACAAGTTTTATGATGTTTGTTCCAAAAAAAGTGTTGTTTCTTTTGAAGTATGTTATAAGGGACTAAAATGGGTTCCTAAATGTGTACTATGTTTAGAAAAATACATTGTGAATGAAGAGTAATCACCCATTTTCAGGGTTTTATGACCTACTAGCATATGCATGAATTTTTTGCAAGGAAATGTGGAATTAGTTGCAATGATGAGTGAATTGAAGCATGTTGAATGAATGAATTGTTTTAGAGTTACTAATCTAGATTTTGCTTGATATGAGGATGTTTATGGTGAGATCAGATTGTTTAGTGAAATTGGAATACTTAAATATTGTCTTGAAAGTCTTGAAGCAAATGAGGAAACAAGTGAAATTTGAAGGTTTTGGGTGTAATGAATAGTGAGTTTTTGATGAATTTGCAAAGTGATCTTCTCAGTTGAGTTTGGGTCTTGAGTACCCTAGTTGATTAGTAGTTTTGGTAGATGCTCTTGCATCATAGTTTCATCTTTTATACCAAGAACAAGCAATCATTATCATCAGGATCTCCATAATCAAATTCCTCATCAGAAATACTAGCATCCTTGAATTCACATAATATATGCTTTGTTGATCTTGTTTCCTTTGTTTTCTTTATTAAATCTTTGTTTATTGCTCTTAGCTCTTTCTAGACATCTCAAAGCATAGTGACATATTCTTCCACAAGTAAAGCATTTAAGAGGTAACTTACCTTCATACTTACTGGAGCCTTTCATCATCCTTCTCACAAAGTTAGCTTCTACTTCATCAATATTTTCTTCATCCAGATCTTCGACTCTTGTAGCCTTAAATTTAGTTTATGATTTGGATCCATTCCTCAAATTTGGCTTTCTCATCTCATAAAATGTCAGAGTTCCCAATAATTGATCTTTACTGTAAGTCTTGTAATCTATATGTTCTTCAATAGCATATACCTTTTCACTATATACATCAGGGAGAGTTCTAAGAATCTTCTTTACAATCTTGGATTCATCTATTGTAGCACCAAGTCCTTGCATTATAGCTACTAACTCATCCAATCTATGTGCAAAGGATTTAACATTCTCATCTTTAGACATATGTAGGAGCTCAAAATGTGTCTCCAAATTATGAAACTTTTCTTCTTTGAAACTTACATATCCTTCATGCGCCTTTTCTAAATCATCCCAAACTTCTTTAACAGTCTTCAGATTTTGAACTTTAATCAACTCAAAATGTACATGACTATTCTTCAAAATAAACTTTGCCTTATTATTTGCTTTATGTGCCTTGATCTCCTTAGTCATACTCAGACCATTATCAGGAGGAGTGTAAACAGTCTTGTAAGCTTTCTCCACATCATATCCACAATATTCTAAATATTCTTCCATCAACATTTTCTAGATAGTATATTTTTTTCCATTGAACTTTGGATACGGGTATGTGTAGGATTATGATGGGCCAAAAAGTTGCAATATGATGGGTATGTGGTTGACGACTTTTTTTAACCCAAAATCGATGAAATGAAAAGGATTTTTAAAGGAGATTATTAGGTTTCCACCAATATAAATTATTCCTTACTTTGAATTTAATAAGTAATTATTATTCATTTTCTATTCGAATTACGACTAAAGTATTGATTAATATGCTGATTGAAAAACATCTATAGCTTTCAAATGGTATCTTATTTTTTGAATCCAAAACATGTGTCACATTCTATGCTTCACATACTATAGGATTAAAAATATAAAAAATTGAATTTTATGAAGTTTTGACCAAGTTAAGGTGGTCAGACATACAAGTTATTTATATTTTTAAAAAATTGTAATAAAAAATTCATAATTAATTATTTACTTGGAAAAAAATTACAAAAAAATATGCATCACATCCGGACAAGAGTCATCTACTTATATCTAAAATATTATAAAAAAATATTATCATTTTATTGTGGTTAGGGTGGTCAGATAGAAACCTACTTCTTATTTTTTCTCTGAAATTTAAGTACTACAGCATTGAAATTTCAAATTTTCATCAAATATATTTTATTTAAAAAAAAATAAACCTAGTAGTTTAGAAACTACATTCAATTTTCTATAGATTCTATGGTTACATATTTTTAAAATAATATAGATATCTTATTCAATTTTTTTATGTCAAGTTGCCTCACTCTGATTTTTCTAAATTTTTTGCCACTTAAGGGCCTATTTTTTCCATGATGATCCTACACATACCCATACTCATAAGTAACTTTTCCAACCATCCCAAACCTTCCTTAAGTAGTTAAGCTCTTCTCCAAGGAACCAAGCTCTAATAGAAATTTTTGAACAAGATAATTGAGAGGGGGGGTGAATCGGTTGTAGAAAATTTAACCTTTAAAACATTCACCGAAACTTAGATCAATCACAAATCCTTAACTTTGCTAAAATTATTAAACATTAAATGTATTTGTAGAAACCGAAAACCATCACACAAACATAGTAACACTAGATTTACATGGAAAACCAAATGAGGTAAAAACCACAATCATGATTAGCTCACAATATAAAGAATATGAAAACTAATTACAAAGCTCACTGCTAAAACAAGAATAATTGTCTAGATCAGGACTCATTATTCAACAACGGTTAACCACCTAGAGGGCTCACTACCATAGAGATACAAAGAAGATGGAAAAGATATGTTACAAAGAGAAGATAATCTCAATGCAACAAAGATTTACACCAGAATTCACTCAACCACTTGCAAACATACATGAATGATAGAGTACACCTTTAGCTCATTTTATTAAAAAACTCAACATTTAGAATTCGCACTGATCTTCCACACTCACATCACATACATACATTACTTCACATCTATTTCGCATCTATCTACTCTATTTCTTTGCACTTATCTCTTGTACATCATTTAGCACTAACTCATCCTATATTTATAACATCTTCAACTTTGAAACATATCTAAAGTCATCCATTCATCATTAAATTCAAATTAGGTCAGTGCCAAAACATCCTAGGGTGGAATTAGAATGAGGGTGACCCAAATGCATGCTTTAGGAGGACCCAAATAGGTCCCAACACATTTCGTGAACTTCAAAAGTAGTGTTCAACACAAGTTTAGCCAAACTAGTGTAAAACACATTGAACAATTAAGCACACACAACCCTTAACATGATCTAATCCTTCTAGACACCAAAATTATCATCAACTCAATCATAATAGCTTAACTCTAGAAATGCAAGTCATAAGACTTAACTAAAAATAAATATGAACCAACAACATTTCTCCCAGACCTCAACCAGATACACAGAAAACCATAGTTCACAACTGGTGAACACAACTCACATTGTCCAATGAATCAGACATCTGAGCCACACAAACATAGGAGCAAATCTCGGAGCAAAATCTAGAGAAACCACTAAACACCTGCAACCTTTCACCATTGCTATTTTCTCAATATCCTCAACATATACAACCAATAACCTACATCTATGACATCAATGACAACAAAAACCATTTGATAAACAATTGAATAGTTGACATCAATGACAAAACCTTCATTCTTGCAGCACATTTAATATTTCAAACAACATGTGAGTTTTTAGCAAACTTTTAAAAATAATTTTTGAAAGGGAAAATATAAAATTTCATCACTTAATACAAAAAATTTCTCCTACATAGCTTAATCTATAACTATCTTAGTTCTACAACCACAAGTACCTTCTTACTTGTATATAAAATTTTATCTAGTTTTTTTTTGTAATGAGCATTCCAAGTTGGAGGTTTGTAGTACATAATTTTAAAATATAAATAATTTAGTACTACATTCATATGTGTAATTTTTTATTTGCAAATAATAGTAATTTGTACATGTCATATGTCTATAGAGACATAGGTTGTAATGTATAAAATTTTACTTTCTTAATGTCCTCATAGTTAGCCTCATATATTTCCTTACTACATGTCAAAAAATGATTAACACAATGAATGAAATCATCATTGCCTCACCCATTTCACAAGGTGTGAGTGCTAGTTGGAAAATTTGTCAACTACTGACATGACTCCCTCTCCCTCTCATCATGGATCAATTAAAACTAGGGAAAATAATTCAAATATAGACACTACCAATGGGATTATTCTTGGTAAAATTTTACCTATGGAAGAATTGTCACGCCCCGCCGCGCGAACCCCAAAGGAACTAAAACAACGGAACAATTTTTTTTAAAAGAATATAATAACATACTTAAGTATAACAACATAACATTATATTAAGAGGCACAACTTGTTCCAATGGGGTACACGAAGTGACATGACTATTCTAACTCATAACACGATAATAAGATAACAACAATAATTAAACAATTATATAAATCCATTCATTCTCATTTCATCATTTACATATCCATTAAACAATAACCATATTAATACCACATGCACATAGGACAATACACGTAATTATACAGATATAAAATGTTACATATTTCAATAGATACAACATAACGTAACCAACTATAACAAATGACCCTGAATAATTACATGGCCTGAATGATTATTACATCCCAATGATAGAAGAATACAATCTCAATAATCACATAAACAATTACAACAAGGTCATCCCAACACACGTGGGGGACAATACACCAATGAATATATTACATAAGAAGTATATACATCAATCTGGTACATAAGGATACTGGATCATCAACATCCGCCAAAACCTACAAGTAAAAGATACATCTGCAAAAAGAGAGGGAAACCCAACGGGGTGCGAAGCACGTTCCACCCAACCACCCCCGTGCTGAGAGTAGACAAGGAAGGGTCCCTGACCAAGTACGCCTAACAATAACAAAGACTAACTCCCAATAGATACATCACATCAAAGACCACCTAGAAAACTCACGACAACCATTCCAAGAGGCACAACAACAATTCACTTCCGAACATAACAATAAAACATCTTCCCAAATAACAACTAGTCACACGCACAACTTTAATGAACTCAAGACATAATAACAAAGGCCTCATCCAAAAATGACCAAAGAGAAAACAACAAGGAACTTAACCACCACAACCACAATATTACTTCACAACTACAATCACAAAGTCACTTAACATGAGGTTACAACGCTTCCAGAGAACAAGACCATGAACATCGCACAATAACTGGCTAACTGTTGACATAGGAAGAGTGTCATGCATAAATTGCCATGAGTTACCCTGGCTCAACCTTCCTAGGCTACCGGACCCCCATCCTGGGTTACCCTGGCTTGCCTCTACAGGCCGCCGGACCCTCACGCAAAACTATGCGTCCATCTCATCTCGAGCCTTATCATTCACTTGCTTCACGAGAGAGACATCCTTTATCTTTATTAGTGTGAAAGCCCCCCCATTTATTTCTTTTAGATTATCAGTTAATTAAACTCTAGGTAGGTTACCCTGGCGCCCCTTTGTGTGCCGGACCCCCACAAAGAGCCACTCTCCTATCGACAACACACAAGGCACGATACCACACTAGGTAACTAAACAGTATAAACTCTCCAAACCAAGGAGAAAACCAACAAGGAACCCACTCCAACCACTGGAGGAAACCAATCCAAATACACACTCCTTCCAAAGGAGGTACCATTCTCATTACCCACTCCTATTTCCTAGGAGGCACAAATCCCCGTTCGTGAAAACCGGGTACAACATCAATGTACAATACATCAAAGCGATTCACCAAAATGAACCCCTACTCAAGAAAACTTCTCTGGAAGACTTACCATACCCTTAACCCTAATTGCCCGACATGGGGAAAAAAAATAAACATGAAAGACACGCCTTCCATCTCTGGAAACCCTTAACAGTAACTTAAACTCTTATGGAAGGTAAGGTAAACCTAGGGTTGCCCCAAAAGACACAATTAAACAATGACGAGAATCCCACAATAGATTAATGGGAAATTCTTAAGAAAACAATTACTAAAACAAACAACTCCATAAAATGTATTCCCAATACTAGATAATTTCATCAACAACTAAATCGAAACTTTGAGAAATCCAAAATAATCATATCGTTGAATCCAAGTTTGCACAATTACAGTATAACATTACATCATTTAACTTTAGCCAATCGGTTCAATTCCAAACACAAAATTTATTATACACATTCGAATATTATAATAAAAAAAAATAACAATGAAGTGACCCCAAGAAAGGTCAAGCTGGAATGAGAGGACTGACTTCCACATTATTTCTACAACGACTCCCAGCTCAAAACTTAGAAAATCTAATTCATACCAAAGGAGATTCAGTGACGAACCTGGAGTCCTACGTTGGAATTCAATGAAAATGTGTTGTAAGGATTTCTTTCGCAGCCAGTGCTCCACTCCAAGATTTCCGAAGCTGCGTGCAAGCCCATCTCCCCTTACTTTTCCTTTCTAGATCCAAAAACTACAGAGCAAAACTTCAACCAGAAAACTTGTGTGTGAATAATTTCCTGATCAAAATAATAAATCACCAAATAAAATCAATAAATCTTTTTCCGCTTTCTTTTCCAAAAAGCCCCTTTCCTTATTGGCCCTTTTTCAGCTTTTAAAAGCTCACCTTTATCCCATATTTTAATTGGAATAATTTATTTAAATTTAGATATTATCTCCACAAAAAAATTCCTAAATTAATATTAATAAAAATAATATTTAATTACTCTCAACTATATTAATTTAATTATAATTATTTTCACTTTTAATTAATTAAATCACTTTTAATTTATTATTTATTCAATTTTAACATTTTTCTAACTCTTGATTAAATCAAATAACAGTGAAACAATAATTAATTATTTTATGAATTACGATTAATTAATTAAACACTAACCAAGAATAAAATAAATACTCAACAATAAAACTACATACAAGACAACGACGACACTTCAGTCAAAACACGACGACTCACAACAGACGACGGACTTGGGACGGGGACACTTCCAAGCCTACTCCCTTTTTCAACTTTTACCCATTGGGTTAATTTATTGCTCGCCCTGTCCTGCCGAAGCAGGTGGAATCGAGACTTATTCCTGCAATCCTGCATCCAAATAAACGTCAAGTAACACATGTATACATATGAAATCAACATCCTATCGTGAGAAGGAATTGCAGTGTAGCAGGGCACTCGTGAACGAGTGATGCTACACTGTCCTCTCACCTAATCTATTCTAACAATTATAATATCGATAATGAGTTAACATTTCTAACCTAATCGACATAAGATAACATGATATTAAACTATTGCATCTTAACTAATTATTAAACAATTGCATCATATAATAATACTGAATTTAAATAACATCACCATAAGATCATCACATTGACATATAAACATTAATGGCAATTCATTTAAATAAACAAATAATCCAAACAACGCACAGAGTATCATCAATCATCCTAATAATGTCATATCAAACGAATAGGTCCACTCAAGGAATAACATCATCAACTACAACCAACCAAATCAACCCTAATAGTATCATCATAGAAATTAATAAGTCTAAGCAGTATGAGGGGTATTACATCCTCCCCCCTAGGACATGGCTTACTCCTGGAAGCCATTAAATAGATAAGAGTAAGCACACAACAACCACGCAGAGATCATGCCGCAAAAATCTATAACTACCCACATATTCATTCATTTCCTATTACCATATTCCATAATTCCATGCAATATAACACGCAAAAGCAACTCCAAAACCACATAGGGTCAATCAGGCAATCGCTTGCACGATGAGGTAAAGCACAAGAAGACATACAAGGGTGGACATAACAACAAAGCTGGTTGTATCCCACCACACACAACACACAAAATTCTCACACTACCCAATTGTCCATAATGCATTCTTCCATTAGGAAGGATATCGGTGCATTGTACACTACACCAAGGGTCCTATCCCTTCCACTAGTTTCCTGCGTCATTGGACCTACACCACGTAACAACGACTTCCGGGTAGCCCAATCAGATCAACCCAAAAAGGAAAACATAGACTAACGAACAAAGCACCTAGGTCAATGCCATGACTCAATATGCCTGGAGTATTACCTACACAACTAACAACTTAATGGGTCCACATTATCCCAGAGTGCCCAGTGTTTAAACTTGGGCTCTGATACCAAGCTGTCACGCCCCGCCGTGTGAACCCCAAAGGAACTAAAACAATGGAACAATTTTTTTTAAAAGAATATAATAACATACTTAAGTATAACAACATAACATTATATTAAGAGGCACAACTTGTTCCAATGGGGTACACGAAGTGACATGACTATTCTAACTCATAACACGATAATAAGATAACAACAATAATTAAACAATTATATAAATCCATTCATTCTCATTTCATCATTTACATATCCATTAAACAATAACCATATTAATACCACATGCACATAGGACAATACACGTAATTATACAGATATAAAATGTTACATATTTCAATAGATACAACATAACGTAACCAACTATAACAAATGACCCTGAATAATTACATGGCCTGAATGATTATTACATCCCAATGATAGAAGAATACAATCTCAATAATCACATAAACAATTACAACAAGGTCATCCCAACACACGTGGGGGACAATACACCAATGAATATATTACATAAGAAGTATATACATCAATCTGGTACACAAGGATACTGGATCATCAACATCCGCCAAAACCTGCAAGTAAAAGATACATCTGCAAAAAGAGAGGGAAACCCAACGGGGTGCGAAGCACGTTCCACCCAACCACCCCCGTGCTGAGAGTAGACAAGGAAGGGTCCCCGACCAAGTACGCCTAACAATAACAAAGACTAACTCCCAACAGATACATCACATCAAAGACCACCTATAAAACTCACGACAACCATTCCAAGAGGCACAACAACAATTCACTTCCAAACATAACAATAAAACATCTTCCCAAATAACAACTAGTCACACGCACAACTTTAATGAACTCAAGACATAATAACAAAGGCCTCATCCAACAATGACCAAAGAGAAAACAACAAGGAACTTAACCACCACAACCACAATATTACTTCACAACTACAATCACAAAGTCACTTAACATGAGGTTACAACGCTTCTAGAGAACAAGATCATGAACATCACACAATAACTGGCTAACTGTTGACATAGGAAGAGTGTCATGCATAAATTGCCATGAGTTACCCTGGCTCAACCTTCCTAGGCTACCGGACCCCCATCCTGGGTTACCCTGGCTTGCCTCTACCAGCCGCCGGACCCTCACGCAAAACTATGCGTCCATCTCATCTCGAGCCTTATCATTCACTTGCTTCACGAGAGAGACATCCTTTATCTTTATTAGTGTGAAAGACCCCCATTTATTTCTTTTAGATTATCAGTTAATTAAACTCTAGGTAGGTTACCCTGGCGCCCCTTTGTGTGTCGGACCCCCACAAAGTGCCACTCTCCTATCGACAACACACAAGGCACGATACCACACTAGGTAACTAAACAGTATAAACTCTCCAAACCAAGGAGAAAACCAACAAGGAACCCATTCCAACCACTGGAGGAAACCAATCCAAATACACACTCCTTCCAAAGGAGGTACCATTCTCATTACCCACTCCTATTTCCTAGGAGGCACAAATCCCCGTTTGTGGAAACTGGGTACAACATCAACATACAATACATCAAAGTGATTCACCAAAATGAACCCCTACTCAAGAAAACTTCTCTGGAAGACTTACCATACCCTTAACCCTAATTGCCCGACATGGGGAAAAAAAAAGAAACATGAAAGACACGCCTTCCATCTCTGGAAACCCTTAACAGTAACTTAAACTCTTATGGAAGGTAAGGTAAACCTAGGGTTGCCCCAAAAGACACAATTAAACAATGATGAGAATCCCACAATAGATTAACGGGAAATTCTCAAGAAAACAATTACTAAAACAAACAACTCCATAAAATGTATTCCCAATACTAGATAATTTCATCAACAACTAAATCAAAAATTCGAGAAATCCAAAACAATCATATCGTTGAATCCAAGTTTGCACAATTACAGTATAACATTACATCATTTAACTTTAGCCAATCGGTTCAATTCCAAACACAAAATTTATTATACACATTCGAATATTATAATAAAAAAAAATAACAATGAAGTGACCCCAAGAAAGGTCAAGCTGGAATGAGAGGACCGACTTCCACATTATTTCTACAACGACTCCCAACTCAAAACTTAGAAAATCTAATTCATACCAAAGGAGATTCAGTGACGAACCTAGAGTCCTACGTTGGAATTCAATGAAAATGTGTTGTAAGGATTTCTTTCGCAGCCAGTGCTCCACTCCAAGATTTCTGAAGCTGCGTGCAAGCCCATCTCCCCTTACTTTTCCTTTCTAGATCCAAAAACTACAGAGCAAAACTTCAACCAGAAAACTTGTGTGTGAATAATTTCCTGATCAAAATAATAAATCACCAAATAAAATCAATAAATCTTTTTCCGCTTTCTTTTCCAAAAAGCCCCTTTCCTTATTGGCCCTTTTTCAACTTTTAAAAGCTCACATTTATCCCATATTTTAATTGGAATAATTTATTTAAATTTAGATATTATCTCCACAAAAAAATTCCTAAATTAATATTAATAAAAATAATATTTAATTACTCTCAACTATATTAATTTAATTATAATTATTTTCACTTTTAATTAATTAAATCACTTTTAATTTATTATTTATTCAATTTTAACATTTTTCTAACTCTTGATTAAATCAAATAACAGTGAAACAATAATTAATTATTTTATGAATTACGATTAATTAATTAAACACTAACCAAGAATAAAATAAATACTCAACAATAAAACTACATACAAGACAACGACGACACTTCAGTCAAAACACGACGACTCACAACAGACGACGGACTTGGGACGGGGACACTTCCAAGCCTACTCCCTTTTTCAACTTTTACCCATTGGGTTAATTTATTGCTCGCCCTGTCCTGCCGAAGCAGGTGGAATCGAGACTTATTCCTGCAATCCTGCATCCAAATAAACGTCAAGTAACACATGTATACATATGAAATCAACATCCTATCGTGAGAAGGAATTGCAGTGTAGCAGGGCACTCGTGAACGAGTGATGCTACACTGTCCTCTCACCTAATCTATTCTAACAATTATAATATCGATAATGAGTTAACATTTCTAACCTAATCGACATAAGATAACATGATATTAAACTATTGCATCTTAACTAATTATTAAACAATTGCATCATATAATAATACTGAATTTAAATAACATCACCATAAGATCATCACATTGACATATAAACATTAATGGCAATTCATTTAAATAAACAAATAATCCAAACAACGCACAGAGTATCATCAATCATCCTAATAATGTCATATCAAACGAATAGGTCCACTCAAGGAATAACATCATCAACTACAACCAACCAAATGAACCCTAATAGTATCATCATAGAAATTAATAAGTCTAAGTAGTATGAGGGGTATTACAAGAATAAAAAATAGGATCCTCAATGGAGTATCCCTATTTTTAGGAAGGATAGAGTATCCTCCTTCAAGAATGAACCATAAAGTTTAATCTTTGAAGTGGTACCCAATATTTGTCCCTAAATGGATTTCACTTTATAATCCTTGAGTAGAATATTCATCATATTAGACCCTCACCATAATTGAAAGCTTCATTACATTAAAAGAAATCTCTCTAGAAACAAACAAATTTTAAATTTCAAAATTATTAACTCTAAATATAATAAAATAAAATATTATACATAACTAAATCCAAATAATATATCACACTTATAATTTTTTCAACTATTTTTTAGAATTAAATCGAATTTAAAATAAAATATTAACATCACAAAATTAAATTAAATTTAAAACTAACTTACACAAATAAAATAACTAATACTCAAACAATACATCAAAAAAGATAAAATAAAAAAAATACACTTTCCCCCTCTCTCTACATATTTTCTCTCTTCATTTTTATGGCCTTTTTTCTCTCTATACATACCTTTGAGTATGACATAGGAAATGATGGACCAACAATATACAGATTATAATCCTTTGAGAATTTCTCTATAATCAATCAAAAATTTAATGATTATATTTTACCAAAAAATGAAAACAAAAAACATCAAACATTGCCATGGAAGGAATCTATCAAAAATATTTGAATGACAACACTTGCAAAAACAACATTTGTTGATAGATTGATATTTATGGGATGTTGTTGATGAGAATGTTTCCAGGTCTACAAATCCTACTCAATCTACTCAATATGATGTTATGGACCATAAATCCAAGGGTCTAATTAGATTATTCTTGGCAGACTTTGTTTTAATCAATGTCCATGAAGAGACCTTTGCATAGAAACTATGGAAGAAGCTTGGTGAGATGTATAAAGCCAAATATTTAGTGAACAAGATTTTCTTGAGGAAAATATTGTATTCTTTGAGAATGGAAGAGGGTGGATGAATTGCATACCACTTGGAAGCATTCAATATGTTGGTGGCTTAGTTGGAATTAGTTGGTGTCAAAATGGATGAGGAAGACAAATGTCAGATCCTACTTTTCTCTTTGCTTGATTCATGGGATTCTCTTGTTATGGCTATTGGGAGTACTTCTATTATATTGAAGATTGAAGATGTGGTGGGTTATTTTCTTTCTAAAGAGATGAGGAGGAAGGTATCCATCAGTTCCAAGGAGGCCCTAAATTTTCGTGGAAGACCCAAGGAAAAAGGAAAGAAGAATGAGAAGCGTGACAAATCCAAGTCCAAGGGGAGATCTAAGTCTCCTGGAAAGTCCAAAGTTATTTGTTGGAACTATAGTATGCCTGGACATTCTTATAAAGACTACAAAGAAGAAAAGAAGAAGAAAAATAAGAAATTTGATTCTTATTCTGAGTTCAAGAAGGAAGATGGTGACACATTCATTATAGCTTTGGAAACTCGTGCAAGTAATGATGCATGGTTAATTGACTCAGGTGCATCTTTTCGTACGAACTTTAATAGAGATTGGTTTTTTGAATATGAAGAATTTGATGGAGGTAAGATGTATTTGGTTGATGATTCTAATTTAAACATTGTTGTTTGTGGTAAAGTTAAAATTAGGTTTCCTAATGGTAGAATAAAAAAGACTAATGGTGTGTTGCATATCCCTAGTTTAGCACAATTTTTTTTATCTATGAGAAAATTAATAGATGCAGGTGTGTAGGTAGTATTTTCTGATATAGGATGCAAGATGGTTGGAGGTGTTATGGTGATTGCTAGAGGTGTCATATATGACACATTTTATAAGATTTATGCATGCACTATTGAGTGAAATAGTACTTCTTTGAAAAGCAAGTCTATGGAAGAAGTGAGGGTTTCACCTTCAACAAATTGTCATGGATTTTGGGTACCTAAGGGTGCTCTTTTTTTTGAATCAAAGTTACCTATAGAGAGAACTATGTCATGGCACTAGAGACTTGGCCACACTGAAGAAAAGGGTCTAAAGACCTTGAAAAATAAAAACCATTTTGAAGGGTTATTTGATTGTAATCTTGAATTTGATTTTATGTGAGAATTGTATTTATGGAAAACAAAACTATGTTCATTTTTACTCGATTTCTCATAAATCTTTTGGTGTATCAGATCTTATTCATTATGATCTTTTTGGTTCTATATATGTTCCTTCAATTGGTAAATCCACATATTACGTTTCATTTATTGATGATTACAATAGAAGGACATGGGTATAATTTCTAAAGAGTAAATTTGATGTTTCCAGTCAATTTAAAGAATTCAAATCAATGGTTGAGTTGTAGACTCGAAAGAAAATAAAATTTTTGAGGACTAATAATGGTGGTGATTTTTTGTCGAATGGTTTTGATAGATTCTATAAAGATTTTGGTATTCATAGACAAAAGAGAACTTTGTATTCTCCATAGTAGAATGGATTTGTAGAAAGAATGAAAAGGACATTGATGGAGAAGGCTAGGAGTATGTTAAGTGGTGCTAGTCTAGAACAATTGTTTTGGGCTAAAGATATTGCCACTGCTTGTTACCTAGTTAACAGGTCTCCTACATCAGCTCTTATTGATAAGACACCTAAAGAGGCATGGTTAGGCCACAATCCTTCATTAAGACATCTTAGAGTTTTTGGTTGTGATGCATATGCACATGTGCCAAAAGAGAAGATGAAAAAGTTGGAGAAAAAAGCTGTGAAATGTATCTTCATTGGATGTAGTCACTGTGTGAAAGGATACAAGATTTTGGATCCTACTACAAAGAAGGTAATACATAGTAGAAGTGTTATTTTTAGGGAAACTAAACCTTCTTCTGTTACATTGTTGCTAGAATAAAGTAAACAAGATTTGATTCAATTTCCTTCTACACCTGAGAAATTTGAATTGAGAACCATGGATAGACAAGAAGTTGAGGAGAGCTTGTCTAGCTTTGAATCTTTAGAAGAGGGGGAAGAACCTCCAACTTAGCTTGTTCATAGTTCTACAAGGCATAGACAACCAATTGAAAGGTATTCACTTGATGATTGGATTTTATTTTTTTTGAATACTAACATGGATGAACCCAGATTAGTAGAAGAGGAATTAGGTATGAATGATGGAGAATCCTAGAAGATTGCTATGGATGAAGAAATGCAGTCTTTGAAAAATAATTATACATGGGATCTTGTACTATTTCCTAAAGGATGAAAACCTGTTGGTTGCAAATGTGTTTTTAATAAAAATATTGGTTCAAATGGAGGTATTGAGAATTACAAAGAAACATTGGTTGCAAAAGGCTACTCTCAAGTTGAGGGTGTTGATTATGGCCTGAGATATTTTCTCCTGTTGCAAAAATGGCATTCATTAGATTTATGCTTTCTATTGTTGTTTCTCATGATTTAGAGATTGAGCAAATGGATGTGAAAATTTCTTTCCTTTATGGTGACTTGGAGGAGGATATTTATATGACACAACCAGAGCACTATGTGGTGAAAAGTAAAAGTAAATTGGTTTGCAAATTAAAGAGATCTTTGTATGGTTTAAAATAGAGTCCTAAGATGTGGTACCAAAAATTTGATACATATATGTTGAGTTTGGGATTTAAGCATTCTAAATCATATCATTGTGTTTATTATAAAACTGATGGTGATCATTTCTTTTTTATTGCATTATATATTGATCATATGTTATTTATTGGTAGAGAGAAAGATATGATTTTAGAACCAAAATCTCAAGTTGTTGATAAATTTGAAATGAAAGACCTTGGTGCAGCTAGACACATTCTTGGGATGGAAATTAAAAGAGATAGAGTGAATAGAAAGTTATGGCTTGGCCAAAGTAAGTATGTCAATTTATTTTTACAAAGGTTCAATATGCATGATTGTAGACATTTATGTGTTTCTATTTTGGCTAGAACAAAGATATATATTTTAGATTGTCCAAAATCTCCATCAAAGATGGAAGACATGAGCATAGTGCCTTACCAGAGTGCATTTGGAAGCTTGAAGTATGTTATGGTTTGTAAAAGACCATACATTTCATAAGTAGGTGGAGTTCTTTCCAGATATATGCTTAATCCTAGTAGAGTTCATTAGAATGCAGTTAAAAGAGTCTTCAGATATTTGTGTGGTACCTCAGATTATTCCTTTTGTTATCATAGTAATATGATTGAAGATGATATTTCCCTCGATATTGATGGTTATGTGGATTTAGACTAGGCAAGTGATGTTGATAGTAGACATTCCACTAGTGCCTATGTGTTTACTTTATTTGGTGGTGCAATTAGTTGGATGAGTAAGTGACAAGATATGGTTGCTTTGTCCACTACTAAAGCTGAGTATATGACAACTACTCATGCTTGTAAAGAAGCCATTTTGCTTAAGAGACTGTCTTCATATATTGGAATAAAACAAGATGCAATGAAAATTTATTCTGACAAACAAAGTGTGATATATCTAGCCAAGAACCTGACATTTCATGACAAGACCAAGCACATTGATGTATAGCATCATTTTTGTAGAGATATGGTTGAAAATGTTAGGGTGAAGCTATTTAAGGTAGAGACTTTAATGAATGTTGATTCTTTAACTAATCCTATGAGCATAGAGAAGTTCAGATGGTGTTTAGACTCAATGGTTCTTTTGGCCCTCGGTAATTAAGAGATGATGTTTATGCACCCTCCCATTGTATTTGTAAGGTGTTCAACAAGTGGCATATTTGTTGGTAAAATGTTTCTAAACCTTGCAATTAGACAAGTTACTGTTGATACATAAGGTATTATTCATATGACAATGACGGGGAGTGTGGGGGTTCCCCCCTCATAAGGGGTTTGAGGGGATCATCCCCCAATCTTGGGGTCCAGAGTTAGCACACCCTAGTAGAGGATCAAAGGTAGTACCCATGAAAGGAAAATTTTATTCATATTTAATTATTGTAAATCTAAACCATTCATCATTAGGTCTTAGATCTAATGGTGTATATTTTATTAGCTTGACTTTCCCTAGAAGGCAACCCTATTTTATGATGGCATTGTATTATGACTATGTATTGTGATGTATTCAAAGAGTTTGATATCTGTTGTGTTACCTTTGGATCTTTGGTTGGTGATACTCATGTGAGAAGCTAGCTCTACAAGTATATTGTAATCTTTTTCATTTTTGAATAATATATCAAGCGAATTTTGTAGTGTGGGGTTTTTCTCCCAAAAAGGTTTTCTCCACATCAATCACTATGTTGTGGTATGCCTGATATTTGTATTTATTTATGTTTAAGTTTATGTAACTGTTAAATATATGCAAATTTTTTGCATTACTCTCCTCTCATGATTAGTGTAGGAAGTTTTTCTGCTACCTTAGCTCCCTTACATTGTCGAATGATGACTAATATAGTGTTGAAATGAAGAACCTCCTTGAATAGGAATGCAAGAGTGTCCATATGGTAAAAGATCCATCTCACTAAAATGCATGTAACCAATCACTGATGTATGCTACATCTAAAAGTAAATAGGAAAAATAACTAGATATGTAGATCACTCCAAAACATGAAACAAAGGAAACATTAGCACCCATAGTTGAAAACCCCCATAATATTGAAAAGGGAGAGCTAAGAAAGGTACACTAAAACTATGTGAAACCAATAAGTGCATGTAGTAGAAACAACCTACAAATAAAGGGTGTGCAAACTAAGGCCCACAAACACATGAGGAAAGAATCACTAGGATTCACTACTACTATAGAAGGGACATCCACTTGAAAATAATGCAAGTACAAAAGGTGCAATAGGATGTGAAAAATCTCCAAAAAGAATACACCAAAATGACACATTATCTTAGTGCATCTACAAAAGAGAATGTGCATGAAAAGGATGTCTACAATGTCCAAATAGAATATAATACTAGAAATATAATATAACAGTAAAAAATGAGTCATCCCATGCAAACGAATTTTTTTCCAAGAGCTAAGACATCCAAGTGATTCAAAAGAGTGTGAAAAGAAAAAAATATGAATAAAATGTATGAGAAATCTAGAAAAAGTACATGGATGGCTGTAAAGAGCTCTGATAAACTGCCATAATGTCATTGGAATCATGAAAAATGGAGAAATAGGTCAAAATTTATGAGCCTGGGACTAAAAATATAACCTCTAACTTGAATAGGCTATAGAATGCACTAGTAGTAAAAACAGGTAATGAAACCCACACCACTAGAAAGTTGATAGAACCCACTTTCTGATGATATCTTATTTGCCGAAATATGACATCATACACCCAAGTTATGGCCAAAAGAAAAAACACCTCGTTTATGGCACAAGGAGAGTTTAAAGGGGCCCTTGTAGTAGTCCATACCACTAATTTCAGCGAAATATTCCTAGTCTATTCCTTACGCCCAAAAAAATCTGCCCCCCTACAAAAAAAAATTGACAACTGAATATTCTGTCCAAAAGAGAATATTATGGAAAAAAATGTTGACATCTATGAAAAAGTATTATACATTGGGTTTTTTGTTTTTTCGAAAAAGTTGAAAAACTGACCATTTGGGTAAATTCTTTTGATAGCTGGGTATTTTTTTTATGGCCACTGGGTGGCTAAAATACTCACTATTAGTAGGCATTAAATCCACCACCAAGGTGGGTTGATGGGCCTGCAAGGCCTACCATACTAGGTACCCTATAGGTACCATAATTAATCCACTAAAAAAAATTAACCTGTTCAACTTTGTCAAAAAGCTTATATATATATAAATTAAAAATATATAGTCAAACTTATATTTTTTGAGGTTTTTGATATGTGTGTAGATGACTATAGAGGGGTTCTATGAGCCTTGTACAACAAAAATTGCCTCGGAAGCTCCTAACATCGAAATAGGGAAAATTTATAGTCAAAATTTATCTAATCAACCTTTTGAATGCAACTGTGAGGGTCTTTTTGACTCAAAATGCTTTGAAACCACAACTACTCTCCAGATCTGGAAAAAACCAATTGCTTCAAACCCTTGTAGATCTAACCTTAGAAATCCAAATCAAGCCAAACAAGAGGAAAAGTTGACTTTCTTGACAACTCTAAATCCAATAGAAAACTCTAATTTTGTCCTAGATGCACCAAAATTTCACCCACCTCCAAAATTTGCAAAAAAAACAAAGGGGATTCTAGATCTAAAGCTTGTAACCCTTGTTGAAGAAAAAACATCATAAATTGAGAAGGGGTTCACTGAATCCAATCTCTAATACCATGTTAGAGTTGTGAAAAAAATGAGTTGCATGATCAAACAATGAATACAGTCACCTTCCATACAAGAGATCTACAAACAATATATGCAATATTCATCAACAATAAAAAGATAAAAAATGAACCTCAAGAGTCTTCAAGAAAAATAAGAGTCCTCAAAAGTTATGAAATGTTACATTGGGTTTCATAGTTACCAAGTTTCTTTTACCATTACGAGTGAAAATGTTGATAAATGTAAATTGTGACTTCAAAATGTTTATTAGGTGAATGAAATATGTGAATATACAATAAGATGTTAATGACTTCAAAAGAATGAGTATTTTTTGAATTGATGGAATGCTATGTATTGCAATATGAAAGTTCTTATGTTTTTTTTATAGAAATGTTTTAAGATGCAAGTGGATTTGTTATGAATTTCTAACTACCTTGGTGTTGAACTAAGTTGTTTGCAGGGACATATTCAATCCTCCAGAAGGGAGGGGAGGTATCACTTGGGAGAAGTGATTGGTTGGGTAACCCTTAATGAAACCTAACTGAGCTTACACACACTCACTCTTAGTTGGTCAAGTCAATAGCTTACGAATCAGGTAAGTTCCTTTGGTCATAGCATTGACTTGTTGGAATAATTTAGTAGTCATCCTTGATTGAGATAGGTTGATTTCTTGAATTGAATGACCTTAGTTTAGTCTTTGGTTTCTTGATTATTCTTAATTTGGGTAATAGGATTGAGTCTCTTTGAAATGTGTGAGTTCTTTTTTGAGTATTATTAATCAATCAATATACATATATAATGAATATATATATATATACATATATATATATATACATACATGTGCATATGTAAAATGATAACCCATGCATTAGTACGTCATGTGCATTGGAAAATCAGATGGACATATACCGCACATATGTATATATATATATATAATATATATTTATCGATAAAAAAGAATGTGATTATATGTGTTTGCATTGGATGTTAAAGTGATAATATAAGTATATTAAAATATATGTATAATAATGTATAAGTTTATTACTACATTTATATAAATGAAAATACTTGTATATTAGAATACGTATATGTGTATACACACACACACACACACACATATATATATATATATATATATATATATATATATATATCTAAATATATAAATGATTTCTAGATGAATAAGTATTATATTATGATGATAGATGCAAGTGTTAAATGATATATATAATTAAAATCTAGCATATAAATATATATTAATATATATAATATAAAAGTTATATTATATATATTAATAATTTATATATAAATAATGTTTATATTGAAAGTATTTTGATATATGAAAATGAATATATATGCACAAATATAGTGTGAGCTACTAAAGCCATTACTAACACATTATATAAATGTTTTTTTTTAATGAAAGGCGAGAGCCTGTATATATATTAATATAGAATTAAGAAGTTAAAAATATCAGTTTTGATGCTCTTCATAGCCAAATGGTGAAATATACTAACTTACAAAGAGGCTCTTGATAGCTAGATATTATAGAATGATAATTTGCAGATATCAAAATTTTACCCCCTTTTCCTATTAATCTAAAATTTTCCCTTCCATATTGAATATTATTGTGAATACCCCTACAAAACCATAGACTTAGCACACAAAATTTACTTAATAGACCCTTACATACTACTATACCCATAAATAACTTTGATCATCTATTCCTTATTCCTCCTTACCATCAAATTTTATTTCAATTTCACCCTATCGCTCTTGAAATTCTTCATAATTATCTAGCACTAGGGGTAAAGCATTCAAATTAGGGATACCTCCATTCCATGGCTAAAGAGAGGAGCTAGCATTTTCAAGATCAAACCTCAGCTAGAACTCTTGGCCGACTAGAGCAGGGCAAGCATTACTAGCAGCTAGAACAGGATGAGCAACCACCAATTCATGAGGTTCATGGGAGATGAGAGCCAAAATATTGTTCACCTCTCTCTTTATCATGTCTACCATGTCTTCCCTTACTACCCTAATATGTCTATCGAATGATTTTTGCAAATACCTAAAACTTTGCATTTCTAGAGTTTTCTTCGTTGCATCCAACAGAGAAATATATACAAATGTTACCATTCAACAAGAAATTTCATGGAAAAATACCACTAACTCGGCCTTTTCCCTTCCATAATTTGTAAGCTTGCACTACCTTCAAAAGTCTATTATCTAGAAAGAAAAATTCCTTTATCACCTTGCAGGAAATTAATTGTAACACTAAGAGTGATTATAATATATCAAACACATTTGATAGAAAGATTGGGATTAACTATGAAGGGAAGATGATTCTCTTTTCCCGGGGATATAAAATTTCATCCCCCAACACTCTCTTCACACTCTTACAAAACTAATACTAGTGCCATTTAAAAATTCAACCAAGCTCTGCATCCCCTAATGAATCTGAGAAAGGAATCTCCAATTTTAAAATCCATGTGAATGATAGATAATACTAAGCACTTGTATGAAGCAACTAAACAAAAAACACATCATATAGAGGATATTTTACATTGCATAAAGTGTTGTTTGCATCTTGAAAAGCACCAAAATAAAAGAATAAGAGCATGTGAAATCTTAAACTAAATGTAGGGTATGTGCAGGATCATCATGGAAAAAATAGGCCCTTAAGTTGCAAAAAATTTAGAAAAATCAAAGTTAGGCAACTTGACGTAAAAATTTGAATAAGTTATCTATATTATTTCAAAAATATGTAAGAACAAAATCTATAGCAAATTGAATGTAGTTTCTAAACTACTAGGTTTTTATAAAAAAAAAAAAAATTATTTGGTGAAAAATTGAGATTTCAATGCCATAGTACTTAAATTTCAAGGAAAAAATAAGAAGTAGGTGTCTATCTGACCACCCTAACAACAATAAAATTATATAATATTTTTATAGGATTTTAGATATAAGTAGAGGACTCATGTGTCGATGTGATGCATATTTTTGTAATTTTTTCCAAGTAAATAAATAATTATGAATTTTTTATTACAATGTTTAAAAAATATAAAAACTCGTATGTCTAACCACCTTAACTTGGTCAAAACTTCATGAAATTCATTTTTTTTTAATCCTATAGTATGCAAAGCATAGAATGTGACAGATGTTTTGGATTTAAAAAATGTGATACTATTTGAAATCTATAAATGTTTTTCAATAAGCCTATTAATTAGGACTTTAGCCGTAATTCAAATAGAAAATGAATAATAATTATTTATTAAATTCAAAATAAAGAATAATTTATATTGGTGGAAAGCTAAGAATCTCCTTTAAAAACACTTTTTGTTTCATCAATTTTGGGTAAAAAAAAGTCGTCAGCCACATACCCATCATATTGCCACTTTTTGGCCCATCATGATCCTGCACATACCCTACATAGAGCAAAATTAGTTTGAATGCAAGTAATTAATATAGCACTATGAATAGAGGTGTTGCGCATAAAGCAATTGAGAGAAGTTAAAATACAAGGTAATGTGGAGCATGAAATAGGTTAAGTAGAGGAACACAAAATTCATTAAATGTGAGTTGACTTATCTGCTATTACAACACAATGTTTAAAGACTCAAGCAAAATTTTAAACAGGTTTTTGAAGGTCATTTAGTTATTGAGTTAGTCTTTGAACATCAACACCAAAATGCATGATGGAAAGAACTAGGTGGTGCAAAAATATGAACTTTCAATATGATTAGTAGCCCAAAGAATTGAGAATTATGCAATGATGGAGGACTGCTCGTAAAAGGTAGAATAAGTCTTGGTTTTGTTGGAAAATTTGGTAGTTGACCTATTTTTTTTTACCTTGCATTGCTAAGATAAACTCTTGTTATCTCTATTCTAGTCGATTTCTTGTTCTAAATAGATGAGTACTGGTTTATAATTTCTACCACCAGTTGAATTTAATTTTTTAAGTTCACCCTATAACTGAGAAGTGTCAAATTGCAAAGCTTGATAATAGGTAAAGAAGTCTCTTAATTTTTTATAAATACCTAGGTGTGGGATACTTCATTTGGCGGTATTGTTTCACCTACATTCTGCTATTTTCATTCTGAGTTATTCTTGACGGAACTGAGAGTTATGAGGAGAGTTTAGTGGGATTTAGTGAGTATTATTGAGTGTTGTTTGGAGAATTTTTGTTGAAACTTGGAGTGGATTCAGCTTGGGAGTCAAAATATATCTTTGGACTTAGCATATAGCAGGAATATTATTCTACACTTTTATATTTTGTTTGATTTTGAAAAGATTGAGTTTTTTTTATGTTTGTGTGGAAAAGACCATGAATTGATAGGATAGGGAATGATTATGTTTTGAAAGAATCATATTATGTATTACATCTTATGAAACATAATTGAGTGTATGTATGTACTCCAATATTAAGGAGTGTTTGTATTCTAGTACTATATACTAGGGAAAAAAGGAGCTTAGAATGACTTATGAAGTATTTTTCTTCAAGTTATTTTGTATTCCAAACTATAGAAAGTTCATAGATTACCTTGGAATTAGATTATCCAATGGAAGAAGTAAATTTTATTTGATAGTATATTATGCTAGGTAAACCCTATCAGTTAATGAGGGTAGCAGTACAACAAAAATGATGGCATAAGAGACATGTCATTGTTGTTAGGTTGTAACATTATGCAAACCAAATTGTTAGTCAACACTTGAATGATCACTTGATTAGTTCTTTACTTGATTATTGATTGTAACCCTAGGTTGAGAATATCCTACACTAACGGTATAAATGTTGATTGTTTATTTTATCTTGGGATTAGGTTAAACTGAGGAGATTACCTATGTGATTAAGTTGATCACTTGAATTTGTGAATTACTATTGATTGGAGCAATAGGTGGGAATACCCTAGATTAGTTGGATTGCTACTTGATTGGTTTCTTTACACTCTTGATGTGATGTATTTTTATTGGTGAAAATCTATATTTTCGATAGTCATTTATTGATGAGAACACTCTCTTGAATAGATTCTTTTATTGGTGAAACTACACTTTTGAACGAGTCATTTATTGATACAATTTCTCTTTGGATTAAGGTCATTTATTGACAAGATTATACTTTGAGTAAATTCATTCCTTGTAAAGGTTATACTTTTATTTTGAGGTTATTTATTGATACTTTTGAATGGATTCTTTAATGTTGAGATAAACCATTGATTGGGGACTTTTATAGTTCATAGCATACCTTTGGTACTATAGTTATTTAATGTTGTGACGCCATGTTATTTGGTTACTTGATAAGTAGGAGTTATTTGAATTACTTAGTAGGAATGTTATAAACATAGGTTGTTCCAAGGGTTAACGATTACCCAATGGAGGGAATTTCTTATGTGTAGTTTATTATTAAAGAGATAGGTTGTTCCTAGGGTTAAAGATTACCCAGGGGTGGGAATTGCCTAAGCATAGTACATGGATGGTCATTAAACAAATCAAGCTAGGATAAGTGGCTGAATGGATGACTCTTTTATATGAAAATTTTGCCAAAGTAGTGTAAGTAGCCATTGTTTACACTATCAGTTCACTTTGTCCAGTTTTAGACAATTTATAGTTCGGTATTTTCATACTTGTATTTGGAGCTACCATATGATTACATTCTAGATTTTTAGGGGATAACATAAAGCTCAAGAAGGCTATTGTTATGGGATTTTACCAATCAACCTCTTCATTGAAGGGAAGGGCCATCTTTCTATATGTCGTAGATGTGTGGGGGACTTCATTTGAGTCTGTGGTTGGTGGAAAAGAACTTAAGTGTATCAAAAAAAAGTTGTTTCACACTTTCAACTAAATTGTTAGCATAAGTGAATTTAAGAATTTTTAACTAAAAATTAATTTTGGTCAAACATATGATCTTGTATGCATAGCCCTTTCTATGCAATTTTGACATGGTTTTTTGATGTTCTTTCAATCCCCCAAAGCATGGCCATAAAAATTCATGTTGGGACCCATTTTATTTTAGTGGAAAATGGGTCCTCCTCACATATGACACCCCTTTTTGAATTTAATTTTGGCAATATTTTAATAATTTTCAATCCTAGATCTGGTGTTAGCTTGGATTATTTGAATTTTGATATTAATATCTAGATTTAGTATAAATATGGGGTTAATTAACATAGTTTCATCCTAAGACTTATAAGCAATCAAGAGTACACTCACAAGAGCTTTATAGAACACTTTAAGAGCATTTTTAAGGGCATTCAAGGGTAGATTAGTGAATTTTTATTGCAATAATTCAATATCATTTCATCATGTCAAAGGCATAGTGCATTCATGCATGTTGTCGAGCTAAGATTGTGGATGTAGCATTGAATATCTACTTGCAAGCATTGTTACACATCTTATTTGAGATCAAGATCTACCTTCTTCAGGGCCACTACATGTTAGTTTACAGATTTATATTCTAAGAAAACTTCCAAGGTATCAACATTTCATTATTTCATGTTCTTGCTTCAATTTCATTATTTCATCATTTGGTTTAATTACCTACAACGGGTTTGAATTAGGAAAACCCCTATTCACTAATAATAAAAACAATTCTCCTCATGAATGTGTACTTGCATATTTATAGGTTGAAGATCAAGTGGAGAACAAGTTTGAAGCAAAATTATCAAAGTTAAGGTGCAAAGTTGTCATTCATAGTGCAAGAACACAAAAAGAAGGCTATAGAATTTTCTATAGGTTTTTAGGAGTTGACAACCAAGGATCTGAGAGTGTAGGAATCAAGGAACAAAACCCATAAGTTAGTTTCAGAAATCCTAACAGGGACCCATTCACAACTAAAGGCGAATGAGTTCTTTGTGCCCTAAAAATAGCCTTCTTGCAGCAAGGTACACATCATTTTATGTTCTCAAAACTTCCCTTATAGTTTCTATAACAATTATGGTTATTTTTTTTGTTATTATTAGCTTCATATATTGCACATAATTACCTATTTTATGGTGGAAAGTAGTTGTTCATCATTTTGATCAAATCATTTTGATGTAAACCCCTTTTCCCCATTAAACAAAAAGGTAATGGTTGATAAGTTCTTATGCCAAGATGGAAAAAGGAAAAGAAGAAATGGGAAATAGAAAGGGAAGTTTAGATTCTTGGAAACTTGTTTGCATTGAGGACTAGAAAATGATTGTTCCTAGAATTTATATTTTCCTAAACCAACAACTCAATAAGATACACCTTGGATTGTGGAAGATTAGGAAATCAAGATTAGTAGGAGGGTTATGAAGGTTCAAAAATAGGTACCTCCATCCTACAAAATTATTTAAATGACTCTAATGGATAGGAAGAACTGAAAATAATGCCCTTATCGATAGCAAACAATAGTTGCAAGGAGTCAAGGAATCTGGATTAAGTAGGGATATTGTGAATCTATGAGTATGCTTTATTGGAAAGAACCAATGGATAGCATAAATTGAAAACTTTGGTCGAAGTAGGAATTCAATGTATTGTGAATCAAAAAAAACTAGAAAGGTAACAAGAGGTTGGATAAATCCTTGGAAAAACCTTATTTGATACAAGATTAGAATCTTACAATGTTAGTTGTGTTGATGGGTGTTTTTGCAACTTCTCAACACAGACAACATACAAGTATGCTATCTCTCTTGAAATGTAACTTTAGCAACTAAGTAACCATAGAAATCACCCCAAGGTCTCTCGGGTGTTAGGTCATCACAATGCTTGGAATGATTCAGTTGGTTGATGTGATTTGCTGGTAATTGCAAGGAGGCCTTTATGGTTTACAAAGCATGGGAAGTTGGGTCTACAAATGGAGTTTCAAAGTGCTGAAAGTGAATGAATAGTGATTGCCCACTTATAATATGATTTTGAAACTCACTTCAATCACCAGGTTTATCATTGTTGTGGTGCTTGGAATTCTAAATTAACAGGGATCCAAAAGAAATAGCAAAAGAGGAAAGGGTTGAGAGAGCTATTCTAAATCTAAACCATGAATGAATAGTAACAATGGAGGCTACTATAGTAGATAGACTCCCATAAAACTAAGTTTTTCTTGACCAAGAGGAACCTACAGCTACACAAAACCAATGCAATCTTCAAAGGTCTATAAATTTTTAGATTGTGCATTCACCTCATGAACATACAATTGAACTAAGTTATAGCAATGAATTAAACAAGCCCAGGATAACTTTACACATTAGTTTGTCATCAACAAGTGCCAAAAGTATGGGCTAGAAGTCCATCAAATACTATAACAACAACCACCATTAAAGCCATTCAAGAAACTAACAAACTAAAACTATCATGGAGGTTGAATTATGCATGCAAAATGAGCGAGTTCAAAGAAAACACCCAAAACAATGCAATGCTTCCTTCTATTGCGACAAAAATGCATCTTACAACAATTCACCACCACTAACAAATTAGGAGGAATCCCCTATTTATATTTTTCCAAAAGTGATATGAATGGCCATGATTCATTTGCAATGAATGGTCCACATTTATTATAGCTTAGGGTTTCACCTACCCCTAATCTTTCACAATTTAAAATAGGCTATTTTGTCTTCTTCCCTATTTCATCTTTAGCAATTCTAGCTAGATTTTTTCTTCTATTTTCCCTCTCTGTTGTAGCTGAAAATAGTTAATATCTACCTTCTTGTTGATGTGTTTGCAACATCCTTCAGCTAATCGAGTGGGTCTTCTTGGAGATTTGTGTCATTGAGAAGTAGATACATTAATCTTGATCTCGGTGGATAGCCTCTTAATGATCATCATCACTTGGTGGAAAATAAAATAGCTCCTTCTTGCTTTTGATTCATGGCACTAACTTATTGGTAGGAACTCATATGGTGATCAGTTCTCCTTTGGAAAAATTTCCATTGTTTGAGCATATATGATTTGAAGTATTCCCCCTTTTGGGACATGAATCCTGATACATCCTATGTGAAAGAAACCTTCTCATCTTAGCTTCATCCTCTCAAAGAGTCCTTTTATTTTCAGTTGAAGTCCTTATCCTTGATATAATCTCGCATGTGGGCCTTTTGCAGACACATTCCCCCTTTCCACAAGCTTGGCACAACACCAATCAAGAACATGCTCAAGTGTCATATTTTAAAGCTCCAATCACCCTTCAACTTTATACTTGTAGCACCCATAAATTCAAATTATTCCAAAAGACAACAAGGTGAACACTAATACTCATCATTATGACTTAGGTAATAATAACAACATTTCTCATAATAATAGTAACCAGACAAAACTCCATAAATGGGAAATTCAAATAATTAGAACTTCATATTAGAACATTCCCCCCTTTTATGTGTCTAGTCATTGACAATAACCTTTCAAAGGAAAAACATGATATCCCCCAAAACCTTCTAGATCAAATTTTTAGCATCGTTTAAATAACTAGAAATGTGATTTTAGAATGCGAAAGGGTAAGATGCTGAGAAGGTCTGTGCAAAAAAAAAACAACGGTAGGCAAACTAAACCTCCTATGGCCACACTCACAAAACACAAACTCCGCCAAACAGTCTGAAACATCCTTCCCGCTTGCTTTCATAGTGGTTCATTAGTTCTTCTTTAAATGACTAAGTGCATTATGTTGCTTCTTTTGGGATCTACATTCGATACTTGCCTTCTTCACTTGATCGACCTCCTTTTGCAATTGATCCTTCATAAGGATCATGAGATATTGATTAATAATGAAATTGCATGGGTCTAAACATCTATCGTGAGTATATATATATATGAAATATCACATCAACCCCTCCCCACTCTTAGAATTCCTATGATCATAACTTTAACCAATGCCCACATCTAGACTCTTTCGAAGAACTTTATTTCACTCGATCATCCATTCTCATTTGTTTATCAAGGCATCCTCATCCCTTAAATCTTAAATATATGAAAGCATGATCAATTGTTCGAGAAGTGCTACGAATTGTGGGAAGAATAAAAGTGAGGGGATTTAGGAATGTGGAGGGAAGTCAGACGTAGGGCAGCATGGCCACAAGCAGGACCCGCACCTCAAATGGTCGTAAATTACTTGTGCAGAGAAGTTGCATGAGAGGGCCGCTAGTGAAAACCATCATTAATGGCATGGGAACTATGGCCTCTCGCTCCACAAAACCTGCCAACGAAATGCGAACACAATAGGCAGTGACGCCGCTTACTAAAGGTTCCACAATATCAAAAATTTGTAGCAATGTCATCAGGTGCCAAAGTGTAGGCTTCCTCCTGAAGAAATATTTGGCCACCTCCAAACGACCCATAACCCATGCGCGTCCATAATGGGAATCTAAACCAATGACTATCCCTCGGTCACCACCTGAGAGTTAGCTATTAATCTCTGATTGTTTCCACAGAAAGTTTAAACTTTTTCTGATTTCCTCATACACCTAATGTGATCAAGACCTGACTTATGCATACCATGTGACTTGCTTTGTCCATTTGATACATATCGAACCCCATTGACGGAGATTCTACCATTTTGAAGTGACAATCTGTCACTCATCATAAAACGCACGTAAATCTTCTTTAGGTTCTTAAACATTTTTCTTCCTTACCCCCAAGCCCGATCACCGTGGGGGCATGCTGATTATGAGGGAAATTATCAAATAGTCATCTACACCATCTCCTCATGATAATGGACTAAAAGAAAGTGGGGGCCATTGTCATTGGTAACTCTCTATTTCACTGCTCTGTCACCGATGATATGAATTCTTCCCTACATCAAGTAGGCAGCCAACATGGATTCTTCTATTGTGGTGCTATTGATACATATATTCCTTGACATACAGGAATGGTGAGCATAAAAAGGGTCCCTTGATCATCTATCTTGACACCTCAAATCTCTTTTACGTGAGTGCATTTCATCTCGTCGTGGATTTGCTTCATGTCATTCCTCGAATGCTTTCCAATAAGAGGATGCAATTTGGTTCCATCTCCATTAGGATTATCAATGACATGGAGATAGAATGTGAGTCCACTATTTGATGGTGCAGGAAAACTTATGCGGGAAGGAGCCAATGGGAAGACACCAAGGGAAATTCGTTATAATAGCAGTAAGAGACGGTGTCCTCCATCACATCAAACTCCACGTAGCACATTTTCTCAAAAGTTTGCCATCATCTGATGGATTTATTCCCATGACGCTGGCTCTTTGTTTTTGCTACTCATAGGTTAAATTTGTGTTCATTCACAATGATCTATGCATAAATCCCACAACTCCTAGAATGATGCCGAGGTGCTCTTCCCTTGCAGGGTTCACGATATTGATTCATTTCCAGCTTCACCCAGTCTTGTAATGTACTCTCAAACTTAAGGAAGGTGTGAGCATGGCTATACCTTGATATCGATGGACATTACGAATTAGCATATTCCTTTTATACTATCTGCGGGGTTAAGCAATGACACAACCAACTCGAGGGCATATGATACATGATTTCTCGCAACTGATCTCCATTATCTGTTGGCCTCAAGGGAGAGTGATTCTAACATTCTCATTCGTTCATCACTCAACACCTTATGCCATGTGAAGGCTTTGACACAATCCCTTGTGATTGTTTAGAACAATAATGATCTTTTAAAGTTTTCAAAGTACCGATGTAGAATCAAGGAATGAAGCGATGGAAGAGTGGATGCGTGTTCCAATTGAAATATCTATGAAGATTAGGCATTTTAAAATTAATCTAGTCAGTCTTTCCGGTGTGTGTTTCAAGCATCCCCCAATCGACCTACTTCATGCTCCTACTACCGCCAACATATAATGAACAAACGGAAGCATGAAACATCTGTGGGAGATATGATGTGGAACTCTTTTGGTTCAATGTCATCTATGGGTGTGAGAGTGTGGGGCGCTGTGGTGATAAATTCATAGTAACAACAGCGTTTGGATAGCAGAAGCCTGCATGAGAACTTCTGCAAGAGACAAGAGACTGCGCAGTAGGGTCAAAGCTTTGCAATAGAAGTTTTGAATGACTTAAAGCGTGATCACTGCAACCACCTGTAAGTATAAGCTTTAACCTATCCCCAAGTCCATTTGGTACCTCGGTGTGATGCTAGTTATATGGGGATGTTTTAGTGGATTTGAAAGATTCCGAAAGAAATTATCAGTGACTCTCTTCTCTTCCCATTCTCAGTAGCAGTTCTTTAGTACTAGCCACATGGAGGCACCTTGTTGTGTAGCTTTGATCTTTTTCAGTCATCATTTTTCCAATGAAAGAAGATGGCACCCGTGAATAAGAATAGTCCCTGCTTTAGGTGTCACTCTTTGCATTTACAATGAGCTCCCCTCAAGTTTTTGAAGTCACCAAAGGGCCAATGACAATACACGATAAAGAGAGAATTGTATGAAAGATCAACATCATAATAGAGGAAACAATTTGCATTGTCCCCTTCTATGATTTGATGTTTTTAATGATGTGAAGAGGTCACCTTCCTACCGATACTTCACATGTGATGAAAACCTAGCTTACACAGTCCTGTGGGAATGAGGATGCCTTGTGTCACGTTTGGGAGAATCCTATGGGAACGTTATGTGTGATAGTCGTGGAAGAACGGTGAACCCACCAACAGCCCCCGCAAGTGTAGGAAAACAGGGGAGCGCATAACAGAGACAGAATAAAATGGAAACCACAGATTATATTAAATGATCAAAAAGCATTACATATATTCTATCCTTGCAGCTCTACGAAGCTGGACTCTGCTAGAGAGAGTAAATAGCCCATTACATCTGCCTCTATTTATAGAGGGCTTAAGAATTCTCCAGATTACAGAACAGTAAAATCATATGCAAATTGCCATGGTCGGTGAGAACTTTCTAGACTTGTCGGTGGCAGAGTCAATGTAGAAACTTCCATTTTAAATGCAATGCTGGGTAGTTGGGATTATAATCTCCAACACTCCCCCCTAATCACAACTACCACAAATTCTCATTACATTCTATCTCTTTCACTGATGCTGCAGCATCTTAAATCTTGTACATCTAGCGATCGAACCTAGGAAATCCCATGATGCTATTGGGATGCTCTACCCATGAGCTCTGACACATTTGGTTACCACTCCATCATCGGTTCAGGTGCTCAACTTGTAGGAGGTGGGCAGAGGCAACAAATATATAAAACTTTTAATTGCATTGCCTCTGCCCACCTCCTACATAAAGTAGCCCATAGTGGAAAAGAGTGGATGGGAACGGGTAATGCGAACCCCGCCTAAGATGTCATCATGTAGAGAAATGATGTAGGAATTCTATGTATGAATGTCGACTTCACTGTCCAGGTGATAAAGTATAGGTGGATGCTAAGGAAGAGCCATAGAAAATGGTGATGAGCGAACGAAAGCCCACACGAAGAGAATGGTTCTCCAATGATGACATCGGTGGGTTTCTAGTCTGCGAAGTGGGGAGGCAATGAAGTTTTTCCATTATTGAATGAAACTATGGTAATGACATCCCACAAATGGCATCCCACACGAACGAACCCACTAGTGAGCTTTGACTCAAAACCTGGCTAGAGAAATTAGGATTTTCCCTCAAGGAAAGATAAATTCAGGGTCCACATGTCGAAGTGACTCTAGGACCCCATTGTTGCCAAGTGATGGCTTTCCACTTGCAGAAACCCACGAGGGTGAACCTACATAATAATTTTGACTTGGTGGCTTCTCCAATTTGGACTCCAAGGTTGGGAACATAGATAATAAATGTGGAATGTGCAACTCAGGCTGATGTAAAGTTTTTATCATTGAGTGACGACAACAAGATGATGGTGAGCTGCATGTGATGATCCACAAAAAATTTGGACTTAGCTTATTTTCCAAGGGTGTTAGGTTTCATTAACTCAAGGCGATGGCAAGAATGGAGAAACCAAATGTGGAGACTACCATGCAAACGAAAGCTAAGAGTTAGTCACTACTTCATGGTGAATCACAAGTGACAACCAGTAAGAGGTGACCCGTAGTTGCGAGTCCACGATGCCCGATGGATGTAGTGGAAAAGTTGATGCAAAACCTGCCATGTGGGTGAATATTATGGCTTAGTCGTTGGCCAATGGTGGAATGATAAGGAAATCCGTGAGAGGAAACCTGCAAATGTGGGTCTGCGGGGCTTGACAAATGTTGGGGAAAAAAGCTAAGGGAAACCTATAGGCCAAGTTCCGCAAAGGAAAAAGACAGTGATATTTTGAGGTGGTGAATTTGGCCAACGGAATTTGATCATTTTAAGGCATGTGACCAACTTAGGTTTGAGGATAGGGGCACGCAAAGCAAGGTGGGATAAAAAATGACCCATCAGGAGAAAAACAAGTCAGCAAGAGCCAAAGAAAGGGGGTCCCTACCTTCGGTGGAGCGTGTGTGCAAAACATGCACAACAAATGGTGACTCACTGGGGAAATGCTCTAGAGTATTTGGTTGAAAAACTAGAATGATGAACTCAAAATCTCTAGTTCTGACCTTCACATTAGGACAAACAAACTGTACACTTGACCAAAGGATCAAAACCACTAGTTAAGCCAACCATCTATATGCTGAAAATCCATGTCTGTGCAAATGCATCAATTATCATCATTAGGCCACTATAGGAACCTAAGATCCATGAAGTTAAGCGACGTGATTGATTCTAACTTCAAAAGCATCTAGGAAATTTCCTCACTACCAATCAAGTGATCATAGCCCCAACGAGGTTGTCATTGTGATTCTCCTAAACATAGCTCTATTGTCAATCAGGCATCCATAGCCCCAGTAGAGTTGTTTGTATCCTCCCAAAAGTTGAATATTTTCTTTCTTTTGATTTTCAATGTTTTCCTTTTCTTTTCTTTTGTTCATTTCTTTTGATTTTCCTCTTTCTCTTTTCTTTCATTTCAACCTACAAACAGTGAAGCTTGCACCTAGGGTTGAGAATCGCAATGGTGCCGAAGTAGAATTTTAGATTTTTCACTTAACCCAATTTCACAAAAGGACCTACAACGACCTTCAGATTCTTAAGATTTGTAAGAGATATAAGATTTTAGAATACATTGGAATCAGATTAAACCAATGACTTATCCTCTTTGAGTATAAAATCTAGGTCACTTGACACTAATAGAAGACCCTTACCGTCCACTCTAAAAACTTGATTAAATTTTCTCAAAGAAATACTTGGAACAACCCTAGGGAATAAAATGGTTTTCAGGCCTACAAACATGTACCTGGTAGCAAGTGAATGGACCCCACAAAGTAGTAAAGTAGAAGTAGGTAGAAGAAAATAGAACACAAACTAATCTAAAGCAACAACGTAAACTAACCAAAGAAAACCAAAAGGGAAACTACCCTAAAGTAAACTAATCTATGGAAAACCAACATGACATTTACACTACCCAAACCGAACTATGTACAAAGATATTTATAGTAAACCACATTTAGGAAAGGAAAAATTGACGTTTATGCCCATTGGATTTTGCAATGCACACACAACTAGACAAGTGATTGTTACAATTCTAAGTGATGCAAATTTATCCTTTAATTCAAAAAGATAAGACTTCATGTTGCAACATTCAAATTTAGTAACCATTTTAGGAAAAACTAGCAGTTGAGGTGATTCATTAAACCCATGGTCAATCCACAAACAAGTTTGTCTCCCCTTATTCCCATAATTGAAATGATAAGCATGAACATCCATAAGAGCAGGGAAAGATAAAACGTGGATGTCATTATGTGAGGGAAGCTATATTGGATGGCCTAGAGCATGGACGGCATCATTAGTCATAGTGTTCATAGCCTCAGGTGGATGTTGTGGATGGTGCAACATCTTCTCTACATTGTAGACATATAGATCATGATCTAATTGATTAGGAAGTAGAAACTGTAAGGAATCAACATTTTTGAATTCAAGGAACATCCAACCTGATCTTGAGTTTCAATAAGGTTGAAAAAAAAAATCAGCTCATACTTCTTCCAAGTTCCCAGTGGGACCTGCAAAAACCATTGGTTGTTCTTCAAGGAGATAGACACTATCATGTTGGTCATCTGCATTCCTGGTGTCTACTTGATTGTTTTCTTCAAAAGGTAGCACGTTGTCCCATTTCACTTACCTCACACTCACTTCAATTTGATAGTGCCTCATGTTGTAAAAACATGATATGTATGAATCTATTCTATTACCATCCTCGAAATGTGTAGGAAGATCAGTGATAGACAAGGTGAAAAGACTCCCCATTGTAACTTGTCATTATGGTTGGAAGGGTATATCATCCTTGTGGGAAGCTGCCAAGACATCCTTGCTTTGGTCTTCTTTTCTTTGTAGCTCACATGGCTCATCAAGATGTTTACTTATTTCCTCATGTTCACTGTCACTATAGACAAAAGTGGACACCCTTTCCCAATTTGGGGGCTCAACTACTTTTCCATCTAGAGGTTTAGGAAATATGTCCTCATGACTACGAACTTCTAAAACAGACTCTTGTTCTGCATTATTATACCTTTGTAGTATAGCCCCCAATGAAAAGAAGTCATCAATTGTTGGTACCTCCTCAAGGGGACCAAAATCTAAGATGTGATTTTCCTCCAAGGATTCCTTATAAAGTTGATCATCAATTGTGTATAAATTCACTATGTTGAAAGAAGGGAAAAATCTTGATGATCAATGGATAGTTCTCCCATTTGATATGCCTCATCATTTGGAGGTTCGAGACTATATCACTCTTCTTCCATTGTTGCCTAAAGACCCTTATGTGAGTTGCACTTAGCTAAGTTGTCACTTGGTTCTGCCTCTTGGACTTCTGACTCAATCCTTGAAGCAACTGTAGGAGGTTGTGTGCTTTGTTGCTCCATTGTTCCTTAACTTCCATAATAGCTTCTTGGCACAACTCACATGCAAATTTTGAATGTCTAGAGTCATGAAGCCTACACCATCCCGATAGTAGCAACACCTCCAAATCCACTTGGTATCTCATCTCCGACCAATCCCACATGATTCTTGAGACAATTTAATTATATCTTTCCACCCCCATATTTTCATTAGCACTTGGGAAGGAAGCTTGATGGTAGACTGCCTCAACTAATTGTTGTTCCCACTCCTCTAGATTTTCCTTTTCAAAGGTTTGATTGCATTCATCCATTGAAGAGAGGTCCTCTAATCCCATTTAACTTGAGATTTCATCATTATTTTCTACTTCCCCGAGGCTTTCGGCCTCTTCTTCCTTCTCATCTTTAGTATTCATGTTGGTTGTCCTAACATGCACTATTTCAAATTCTTCTGACTCATCTTTTGCATATTTCCTTTTGACTGCTAACTATTTTTCTGCTTGAGTGGATGATTGTTCTTCATTGAGAGTTGGCTGCTTTATCTTGTTCAAATAACTCCTAGCTTGGGAAATGATGTCTACACATGAAGGGGAAGTAAATTCTAAATGAGGTACATTATGGACCCTACACCACCCAAACATCAGTACTTCCTCTAGTCTCAGTTTGTCCTTGCTGCTCAATTGTTCTTGGATCAACTCCTTGAAGGATTTGGCTGCCATGTTAATGAATTCTTCTTTTCGATCTACAAGAGCTAAGGGCAACAATATATTTCTTAGATGGGGATTTCTCCTTGCAAAACCATTTCAATTATGTCCAAGAATATTAAACATTCCACTTCATTATGTCTGCAAGTGTCATGAATTCTACATTTGTCTGACAATGCAAAGTGTTGCAATGGATTTTTCAACCTCCTATTTAAATCTTCTTGAAGTTGATTGATGTTGATTTGCAATTGCTGCTCCATCTCAGCTTAGATATTTTTTGTCTTCAAATTTTTTGATTTTTTTAAATTTCTAGCATATGATGAGATCTACCTATCTCGAATTTTACTTGAAGGTGCATTCAACTTCTAACTTTGTAGCCTTGTGCTTAGCCATGCCATCCTTCTAGTGCTAATTCTGTTGATGGGTGCTAGGAGGGGAGATAAGCATAAAATGAATGATGACTGCAACAATGTGCTCTTTCCTTGTTCATCACTCCTTCTAGCATCAGTTTTGTTGATGGGTGCTACGAGGAGAGGTAAGCATAAAATGAATGATGACTGCAACAATGTGCTCTTCCCTTGTTCAAACCTCCTTCTAGTGTGAGTTCTATTTATGGGTGTTAAGAGGAGAGGCAAGCATAAAATGAATGATGACTACATCAATGTGCTATTTCCTTGTTCAGCCATCCTTCTAGTGGTAGTTTTGTTTATGGGTGCTAGGAGGAGAGGCAAGCATAAAATGAATGATGGTTGCAACAATGTGCTCTTTCCTTGTTTAGCTCTCCTCCTAGTCCTAGTTCTATTGATGGGTTCTTTTGTACCTTCTCAATACAGACGACATACAAGTATGTTATCTCTCTTGAAAGGTAACTTCAACAACTAAGTTGTAGAAATCACCCCAAGGTCTCTCAAGTCTCAGGTCATGAAAATGCTTGGAATGATTTAGTTGGTTGATGTAATTTATTGGTAATCACAAGGAGGCCTTTATGGTTTACAAAGCATGGTAAGTTGGTTCTACAAATGGAGTTTCAAAGTGCTAGAAGTGAATGAACGGTGGCTTCCCACTCAAAACAATAAGTTGAAACTCATTTCAATCACCAAGTTTATCATTGTTGTAGTGCTTGGAATCCTAAGCTAACAGGGATCCAAACGAAATAGAAAAATATGAAAGGCTTGGGAGAGTTATTCTAAATCTAAACTATGAATGAATAGTAACAATGGAGGTTGCTACAGTAGATAGACTCCCATAAAACTAAGTTTTGCTTGACCAAGAGGAACCTACAACTACACAAAACCAATGCAATCTTCTATGGTTTGCAGATTTTCAAATTGTGCATTCACCTCATGAACATACAATTGAACTAAATTGCAACAATGAATTAAACAAGCCTAGGCTAACTTTACAAAACTGTTTGTCACCAACAAGTGCCAAAAGTATGGGCTAGAAGTCCATCAGATACTATAACAACAACCACCATTAAAATCGTTCAAGAAACTAACAAACTAAAACTATCATGGAGGCTAAATCATGCATGCAAAATGAGCAAGTTCATAAAAAACACCCAAAACAATGCAATGCTTCCTTCTATTGCTAGAAAATGCCTCTTACAACAATTCACCACCACTAAAAAATGAGGATCAACCCCCTATTTATAGTTTTCCAAAATTGAAATGAATGTCCAGGATTTATTTGCAATGAATGGCCTAGATTTGTTACAACTTAGGGTTTCACCTACCCCCAATATTTCACAATTTAAAATAGGCTATTTTGTCTTCTTCCCTAATTTTTCTTGTAGCCTATTTCATCTTTAGCTACTGTAGGTGCTTTTTTCTAGATGCCCTCTCTGTTGTAACTGAAAATAGTTAACATCTACCTTCTTGTTGATGTGTTTACAACATCCTTCAGTCAATTGATCAAGTCTTCTTGTAGATTTGTGTCACTGAGAAGCAGATACATTGCTCCTAATTTGGGTGGATAGCCTCTTAACGATCATCATCACTTGGTGTAAAATAAAATAGCTTCCTCTTGCTTCTGATTCATGGCATTGTCTTCTTGGCAGAAACTCATATGGTGATCAATTCTCCTTTGGAAAACTATCCATTGTTTGAGCATATTTGATTTGAAGTATTCCCCATTTTGGGACATGAATCGTGATCATACATCTTGTGTGAAAGCACCCTTCTCATTGTAGCTTCATCCTCTCGAAGAGTCCTTTTATTTTTGAGTTGAAGTCCTTATCCTTGATATAATCCCGCATGTGTGCCTTTTGCAGACACATTCCCCCTTTTTGCAAGCTTGGCGCAACACCAATCAAGAACATACTCTTGTCATATTTTAATGCTCCAATCACCCTTCAACTTTATACCTGCAGTACCCATAAATTCAAATTATTTCAAAAGAGAACAAGGTGCACACAAATACTCATCATTGCGACTTAGGACCATTATATTAACAACATTGCTCATAATAATAGTAACCGTCGGAAAAAACTCCATAAAAGGAAAATTCAAATCATTTGAACTTCATTTTATAACATTCCCCCCCCCCTTTTACGAGTCTAGTCATTGAAAATAGCCTTTTGAAGGGAAAACATGATATCCTCCAAAACCTTTTAGATCAAATTGTCAGCATCATTTAAATAACTACAAATGTGATTTTAGAATGTGGAAGGGTAGGATGTTAAGTGGGTCGGTACCAAAAAATAATGGCAGTAGGCGAACGAAACCCCACATGGCCACACTCGCAAAGGAAAAGACAGCTTTCGCAGGAGGAAAGATTGACCAGTATCGAGTGCAATATATCCAAGATTGGCCAAAATATTAGGGCCACGGTGGCGAACAATCACAAAATTGCCAGGCATAACACCATCATTATCAATGCTATGGTGGAAAAGCTCGAAAGAAATCAAAAGGGTTCGCTAGTTGTGGATTTGGACGCGGATAGAGGTGGCTGCAAATCTGCTGATGAAGGGATTTCAACTCGTACCCGGGCTAACACTAAGAGGAAGACCCCAGCTTCGTCACATATGACTCAAATCCTCAAGCAGGGGTTACAGGATATGAAGGATGTTGAAATGGAGGCTGAGGAGTTGCTGAACACCTTGGAGTAGGGTGGTCACTGTTGTTTCTGGTTTTTTTGGGTGGTCCTTTTTTGGACCCTGCTGTCTTTTTTGCTATCGTTTCCTTTGTGGGACAACTGTCTGTTCGTTTGGACTTCTTTTGTTATCTTTTGTTGTTTAAACTCTGCGATTTCAGGTCCCTGTAAAACCTATTTTTTTCCTTTTCAAAAACACAGACTCCACCAAATGGTCTGAAACATCCTTCTCGCTTCCTTTGATAGTGGTTCATTAATTCTGCTTTCGATGACTAAGTGCATTATAATGCTTCTTCTTTTGGGATCTACATTTGATACTCGCCTTCTTCACTTGATCAACCTCCTTTTGCAATTGATCCTACATAAGGCTCACAAGATATTGATTAATAATAAAATTGTAGGGGTCTAAACATCTATTGTGAGCAGAGATATATATATATAATGTCAAATCAACCCGTCCCCCTATTAGAATTCCTATGATCGTAACTTTAACCAATGCCCGCATCATATATATATATGAAATGTCAAATCAACCCCTCCCCCTCTTAGAATTCCTATGATCGTAACTTCAACCAATGCCCGCATCTAGACTCTTTCGAAGAACTTTATTTCACTCGATTGTCCATTCTCATCTATTTATCAAGGCATCCTCATCCCTCAAATCTTAAAGCTATGAAAGCACGGGAAATCGTTGGAAAAGTGTTGTGAATTGTGGGAAGAATAAAAGTGAGGGGATTCAGGAATGTGGAGGGAAGTCAGACACAGGACGGCATGGCCACAAGCGGGACCCGCACCTCAAATGGCCTTCAAATACCCATGCAGGGAAGTTGAGTGGGAGGGCCGCTAGTGAACGTCATCATTAACAGCATGGGAACAACGGCCTCCCGCTCCACAAAGCCTGCCAACGAAATGCAGAGACATTAGGCAGTGACGTTGCTTACTGAAGGTTCTACAATATCAAAAGTCTGTAGAAATGTCATCGAGCACCAAAGTGTAGGCTTCCTCTTGAAGACAAATGACCCATAACCCATTCGTGTCCATAATGGGAATCTAAACCAACGATTATCCCTCGATCACCACCCAGGAGTTAGCTATTAATCTCTGATTGTTTGCACATAAAGTTAAAACTTTTTCACATTTCCTCATACCCTCAGTGTGATCAAGACCCTATTTATGCCTACCATGTGACTTTCTTTGTCCATTCGATACATATCGAGCCCCATCGATGGAGATTCTACCATTTTGAAGTGACGATCTGTCACTCATCATAAACCGTGCACATAAATCTTATTTAGGTTCTTAAACATTTTTCTTGCTCACACCCGAGCCTGATCATCATGGGGGCATGCCGATTATGAGGGAAATTATCAAATAGTCATTTACGCCATCTCCTCACAATAATGGACTAAAAGAAAGTGGGGGCCGTCGCCCTTGGTAACTCTTTATTTCATCGCCCAGCCACCGATGATATGAATTCTTCCCTTCATCGAGCAGGGAACTAACCTAATCCCCCTAGCATGGATTCTTCTATTGTGGTACTATTGATTCATATATTCCTCAACGTACAGGCATGGTGAGCATAAAAAGGGTCCATTGATCATCTACCTTGATGCCTCATATCTCCTTTATGTGAGTGGATTTCATCTCGTCGTGGATTTGCTTCATGTTGTTCCTCGAATGTTGCCCCATAACAAGATGCAATTTGGTTCCATCTCCATGAGGATTATCAATGACACAAAGATAGACTGTGAGTCTGTCGTTTGATGGTGCGGGAAAACTTATGTGGGAAGGATCCTACGGGAAAATGCCAAGGGAAAGTCGTTATAATAGCGGCGACGAGATAGCGGTCTCCATCACATCAAACTGCGCATGACACATTTTCTCAAAAGTTTTCCATCATGCTCTAGATTTATTCCTTGGATGTTGGTTCTTTGTTTTTTCTACTCATAGGTTCAATTTTTGTTCATTCACAACGATCTACGCATAAAGCCCACAACTCCTACGATGATGCCGAGGTGCTCTTCCCTTGTAAGGTTCACGATATTGATTCATTTCCAACCTCACTCAGTCTTGTAATGTACTCTCGAACTTGAAGGATGGTGTGAGCGCGACTATACCTTGATAGCGATGGCCATTATGGATTAGTGTTAGAACATTAATTTCTCCCAAGCACCAATATTAAATGAATATTCTAGTGACTTCTACCAGTCAAGTACGTTCTAGAGATTTCTACAACCCAATCGATACAAAACAGGTGAAACATTAAATGTTGAGCGCTCATTATCTGGAAGCTTCCTGAACTCTACTTCCATAATCTGGAAATTTCTGAACTCCTCTATAAAAGAGGATCGATGTAAAGCATTTGTGTAATGTAATACAAACCAATACTAAGTTCTCTCCAATGCTTTAGTGTTTGTGTGTTTACTCTGCTCTCTGTTTTTCATCAATTAGCATATTCCCATTATACTTTCCGCGGGATTAAGCGATGGAACAAACAACTCGAGGGCCCGAGGGCCCGCGATACGTGATTTCTCACAACTGATCCCCATTGTCCGTTGGCCTCAAGGTAGAGTGTTGCTAATGTTTTCATTTGTTCATCGCTCAATTTCTTACGCCATGCAGAAACTTTGAGGTAGTCCCTCATGATTGTTTAGAACAATAATGATCTTTTAAAGTTTTCAAAGTACCAATGTAGAATCAAGGAACGAAGCGATGGAAGAGTGGATGCATGTTACAATCAAAATCTCTTTGAAGACTAGGCATTTTAAAATTTATCCAATCAGCCTTGCTGGTGCATGTTTCTGCATCCCCCCAATCAGCCTGTTTCATGCTCCTACTACCACCAACCTATAATGAACAAATTGAAGCGTGAACATCCATGGGAGATATGATACGAAACTCCATTGGGTCAATGTCATCTGTGGGTGTGAGAGTGCGAGGCATCGTGGTGAGAATGTAATAGTAACAACGACAATTGGATAGCGGAAGCTTGCATGAGAACTTCCGCAAGAGACAAGAGACGGTGCAGCCGGGTTGAAGCTCTGCAGTAGAAGTTTTGAATGACATAAAGCGTGATCACTGTAGCCACATGTAAGTATAAGCTTTAACCTATCTCCAAGTCCATTCGGTTCCTTGGTGCAATGTTCGTTATACGGGGATGTTTTATTGGATTCAAAAGATTCAGAAAGAAATTCTCACTGACTCTCTTCTCTTCCCATTCTCAGTATCAATTGTTTAGTACTGACTTGGTGGAGGAGCCATGGTGCATACCTTTGATCTTTGTTAGTCTTCAGTTTTGCTATGAAAGAAGATGGTACCCATGAATAAGAAGAGTCCCTGCATTAGGTGCCACTCTTTGTGTTTACAGCGAGCTCCCCTCAAGTTTGTGAAGTCACCAAAGGGCCAATGACAATGCATAATAAAGAGAGGATTATATGAAAGATCAACATCATAACAGAGGAAATCATTCTCATTGTCCCCTTCCAATATCCAATGCTTTTAATGATGTGAAGAGGTCACCTTCCTACCGATACTTCGCAGGTGATGAAAACCTGGCGTACACAATCATGTGGGAACGAGGAGGCCTTGTGTTGCGTGCAGGAGAAGCCTATGGGAATGTTGTGTGTGACAGTCATAGAAGAACAACAAACCCACCAATAGCCCCCACAAGGAAGTAGCCCACAGCGAAAAAGAGTGCATGGAAGCAGGCAATGTGGACCCCGACTAAGAAGTCACTGTGCAGAGAAATGGTGTGGGAATGCCATGTATGAATGTCATTTCGGTAGTGCAGGTGATAAAGTGCAGGTAGACGCTAAGGGAGAGCCGTAGAAAATGGTGACAAGCGAACGGAAGCCCACACGAAGAGAATGGTGCTCTGACCACAACATTGGTGTGTACCGGGTCGGTAAAGTAGAGAGGTAATGAAGTTTTGTCACTATAGAATGGTGCTATGGTAACGGCATCCCGCCAGTGGCAGCTCATACCAACGGACCGGCTAGTGAGCTTCTACTCAAAATCTGGTTAGAGAACTTAGGATTTTCCCCCAAGGAAATTATATATGTAGGGTCTGCATGTCAGAGTGACTCCAGGACCCTGTCATTGCCAAGTGATGACTTTCCACTGGTGGACACCCACGAGGGTGGACCCGCATAATCATTTTGACTTGGTCGCTTCTCTACTTTAGACTCCAACGCTGGGATCATAGATAATAAATGTGAAATGTGCAGCTCAGGCTGGTGTAAAGGTTTTATCATTGAGCGACAACAATGGGATGATAGCAAGCCGCATGCGACGATCCGAAAAACTTTTGGACTTAGCTGATTTTCCAAGGGTGTTAGGTTCGGTTCACTCAAGGCAATGGCAAGAACTTAGAAACCAAATGCAGAGCCCACCATGCGGGCGAAAGCTGAGAGTCAACTGCTAGTTAGTGACGAAGCACAAGCGACAACCAGCAAGGGGCGACCCGTAGTTGTAGGTCTACGATGTCTGATGGATGCAGCGGCAAACGTTGATGCAGGACCCACCATGTGGGTAGATATTAATATTTGGCCACTGGTCGGTGGCAGAATGATAACGGTGATCATTAAGAGGAGACCCACAAATGCGGGTCCGTGGGGCTTGACAGATGCCAGGGCAAAAAGCCAAGGGAAACTCACAAGCCAAGTTTCGTAAAGGAAAAAGATAGTGAAATTTTGAGGTGGTGAATTTGGCCAAGGGAATTTGATCGTTTTAAGGCATATGATCAACTTAGGCTTGAGGATAGGGGTGCACAAATCAAGTTAGGAGTGAAAATGACCCATCGAGAGCAAAAATGAGTCGACAGGGGCGAAAGAAAGGGGGTATCTGCTTTGTGTGTGCAAAACATGCACAAGAAGTTGGAGTTAGGAGAGAAAGTTGATACATTTTAAATGAAGGTAGGGACCAGTTTGGTCAAGCAAGGAAGCAACCCTTGAATTAAAATTTGAAATGATTCCACCAACTGGAATAGGCAAGGTCAATTTGGATATCCCAATTGAAAGAAGAAAGAAGACAAACAACCCTAGAATGTCTAAAATTATGAGGAAATAAAAGGGACAAAATCACTTAGAAAGATGATTGATATTTATCAAATTAAATTTAACAAAGGCGCAGTTAAGAGCATAGTTTGGTTGAGTATGAATATAGTTTACCAACTTGGAAACAAAGGTAAACTTTCGTTTAGAGGATATTAGATACAAAAGGAGACTATGTGTCAAATCAAAAAAATCTTTTGGAAACAACACACTAAAGTGAGGACACACTTGTCATAAGGGATCCTTAGGGAAGCTCATCCATGAAAGAGGCTTTGTGAATATGTGATAATATTCTACTATGGTTAAAGGATATTAGTATTCATGGAAAAGAGAATTGGAATAAAATACTAGAGTACCTCTTAACTTTTGAAGTTGTTGATTATTCATTAGATCTTGTTACTAAGGATCCAACTATTGAATTTAAGAGATTAGAAGAGATGATCAATGAAACTAGTTTTGAAAACAAAAAGGTGTGTACAAGGTGTACCTAGTAAGGGTAAGTAAGGTGGATAACAATCATTCAACTATGTATCTAGCCAACAACAAAGAATGTAAAATCAATTCAACAATTAGAAGAGAATGGATGATTGTTATGAGTTCAACTATTAAGATGATTTAATATCATGGAAACACTAAAGGGGGAAGGAGAGTTGATAGACTCATATTATAAAAAATATCCCATACAATGAAGTTTATTAATGTATTTTCAAATTGAAAGAACTTGTGACTACTTCATAAGTCATGATTCAACCAAAGTTTGTCCTTAATAAGAACAAGATTGGAAAGGATAAAGGATAAGCTATTGGAAATACTAGTGAAAGGTAGTGGAAAGGTCAAGGCTTATGACTAATGACAAATAAATGTTTACAACACAATGCTATATGTAATTAAGTTGGAAGATCAACTATTTGTATTGTTGATGCCTTAGAAAAGAGATAAGGTAGTATAATTAATCACGAAAGGAAAAATTATCACCTATGGAATTGAATGAATTATATATTTCTAACCTTGAGTTAACAAGGAATGTACATGCTTGTTAGTTACGTATGTAATTTTTTTTTATATCTTTTGGAAGATAATATCGATTCAATATGATTAAACAAGAATTATTGCTAGAACTAGTATAAATGGTCATCAAAAGAAAGAGAACGAGCTGAAAATCATATTACAACATGGGAATGATTAAAGGGAAAAAGAAATCCAAGATATGGATGTACTAAGTGGAAGGATTTTAGCTCCACCATCAATAATTTAATATTATATTTCAAGAATCGAGTGTGGCATAAGACATGGAAGAGGATTTCATTTAGTCGGGATGGAATATTATGAATCAGAAATGAACCTATGTACCAAAATTTTTGGAAGATAAAAGAATAAATGAGGTAAATTGATGTTATACTTAGAACATTGGAATGAAAAAATTATTTTTCAAATGACGAACCACTAAAATTTGGAAGGGGATAAAGTATAATGTTGTAATGTATGTAGCAAGTTGATGCTAGAGGATGGTGCCAGGTTGTCACTGGCAGGGATTGTATACTCCCATGGAATTCTAGAGGAGGAGTGGTAGATTACAAGAATAGTTTGATATTTTTATGTCAATGGAACTGACATAATGTTATGGTGGATAGACTCACCAAGGTAACTAGTTTTGATTGGAGAAAATTGATTGATAGGATAGTAGTTGATGAGCCTAGTATTTGGTCAAATTTTGGGTATAATCTATAGTTTATTTGTTGGCAATGTCATGAACTTTAATAGTTAAGTGTTGATATTTGCATAATGTTTCCCTCAAACCATTGACATTGGTTTAATCCTATCTTAGTGAAGTTTTAATGACATTGGCATATTATGTGGATTATCTATATTTATTTTGAATGCGGTTGATGAATGTTCTTTAAGGTGATTATAGATGTGCAATTATTATGCATACTGAGATTGCCATGCAGATACAATTTGTGGATGCTAAATTGAGAAATGCAGTTGTCAACTGGTCATGCAGAGGAATCATTCAAACAGTCAATTGGAGGACCAATACAACAGATTCCCCATGATAGTCAAATGTAACCGCCTTGCATTGATGGCATTGAGCAATTGTGGGTGTTACAATACTGTTGAATCCATGTCTGGGCATGCATGTTTGACCAGATTCCTTGTAGGTGTAACCGCCCTACCACTCTTTTCCCTATTTTCCCTAAATGGCATCCTCATACTTAGTGGGAGTCGACTACCCTGTTTAGCTAATAGTATAAATAAGGATCTAAACCTTCTTCTTAGAGGTTCGTAGTTCTTCATTGTTGTTGTAATTGATATTGATGATGTATTAAGTGTTCTTCATTTTTCAATACAGTCATGCTACTATTTTGTTTAAACAGTTTTTAATGAATGAAATGATACTCTGAGTTTGAGCATTTTAGTTTATATTAGTCTTAGAGGATACTCATCCAAGGGGACCCACTTGGTGAGTAATCCATCCTTTAGATTAATTAGTTTAGTTATTATTTCATGTTTTGTACTTAGTTCAAAATCTAGAACTGACTGTTCCTGCAACAGTAGAATATCATTTTTTGACTGTTCCTACAGCCAAAGTAGACAAAGTAGTTTCTTGTTTGTTCACTCAGATCATTATTATCATTATGCATTTCAGCTTAGTATAGTTGTTAATTAATGATCAGTCTTGTTTAACTCCTTTCAAATCAATTTACTTTTTGGTATTGTGCTTTTCTTAGTTGGAGAAATAAGATGGCTACTTCAAGCCCCTAGTGCACACACTATGATGACCCATTTCAAGTTCACGTCCTTGGGTTGACAAGTTAAATGCACTTTCATGATGATTGAGATAGCTATTTAGGTTAGATGTCTAATCTTTGAATCATGGTTGTAAAGGCTTAGTTATTGAATCATGTAGGAGGCCAACATTTTTGTCGTTGTCGTCGGGGATGTTGTCAAACTAGGAATTTCTTCGAAGTCGTTGATAGTTTTCCTATTGTAGAATTTTTTATTTTGTTCTTAGAATACCCCTCACTTAGGAAAGTAATGATTTGCTACTATTTTTCTCATTCTTTGTGTGAGTTGGCTGATGTTGACTTGATACTACATGCATAGAGGAAGAAGAAGAGATGCTCATGGGAGATTTCTTCCTAATAATCCTAATCCATTCCAACTAGTAGAATTTCTAGATTTGCCTAGAAATGAATAAGAAGAAGAACCATTTCCCTTTACTATTGCATATCCTAATCTGACTAGTTTTGAAGCTTCCACTGAAGATCAAAACCAAATTGACAACCCATTTTCTTTGAAAATCTATCAAGAAGACATGGGTGATTCCAATAGAAACAAACCTAATCAACCAACTTTTCCTTTCCCCATTGCCCATCAGAATGAAGTTGACAACATAAAAAATATCCCTTCTTTAGCACTTCCTAATTTTTATGGACTTGTTACAGAAGACCCTGATACCTTCTTGTTTTAGTTTGACATACTCTATAGGAGTTATGACTATACCACTGATGCACATAGGCTTAATCTATTTCCTACTACTCTAAAAGAACCTACACTAAGATGGTTTATAAGCCTAAGCAGAGAGACTATGGAGACTTCGGAGGACATGAAGATCATGAAGATAAAGTTCTTTGAAAAGTACAAGGAATATTGCAGGGGTAGTGACATGAGAGGAGATGATATCTTTAGGATGCAACAAAAGGAAGATGAGAGCTTGGAAGATTACATTTCAAGGTTTTTGTTTTTCTTGTAGAAATCTCCACACCATACACTCAATGAAAAATCACAAAAGTGTCTTTCCCTAAGAGGAATCAATGAGAGTTGCACTAATTATTTAGACGTGATGGAAGGAGGATATATCACCCAAGTTCCTTGGGAAGATATCAAGAAAATATGTTCAAATTATTCTAGAGAAGCTTCAAAGAAAGGGAGAGTTTACCAATCTTCTATGGGTAAGTCATCTACCAGTGGAGTTTCAGGGATGGAGATTACTCATTTGTTGGAAAATTTCAAGTAGGATATTATAAAAAATCTAGCCACTTAGCTGGATATACTTCAAGCCAAAAAGAAACATGAGGAGGAAGAGACAATGTTGAGAGAGTATTTCCCCCATTGCAGACAAAAGAAGAGGGACTTCAGATGCAAGATGGTAGCTAACATTGACAATAAGTAAGTTCCACTTGAGTTCAAACTAATTCAGACTGAGGAAGATCAAGTCTACTTTGTTGCACAGAGAAAGCCATGGGCTCCAAGGCAAGGTATGCCACCAGATCCATTATCTTTTTTTGGGCCATATTTTAATTCTTATTCATCTAATAACCAATGGCAGCCTCCATATCCACCCAATTATGGGGGATATCCATCATAGTCTTGGGGTAACCCTCCAAATGTTTGGTCCAATTATCAAAATTCCTCATCCCAATGGCAGCAACCTCAAGCGAATTGGCCCAACAGTTTCAAGGACCTTGGCAACCACCTCTAGGAAACTGGAAACAAACATATCAATGGAGAGGATAACAATGGCCAAACTAGACAGTTGGTTACATGCACCCACCTTCTCAACCCCATCAGCCTGCTATAATGCCTCCACCTGCTAATTCAAGCTCAAATGCACCCAAACCTACTCAGCCCACACCTAACCCAAATAACAAACTAGAGTAATAGCCAACATATTTTGCTAAGCCAAATTAATTTCCTGCGTATGCTATCAGTGTCAGTGGCATGCATCTACATTCAGGAACTACTTTACCAACTCCTTCCACATCCATCATCACTAAGCTACCCGTGGAAGAGGAAGAAGAATCTCTAAATGATTTCATTCAACCAAATGTATCTAAAAGTCCTAAACCAGTTCCAATCAAGAAAACTAAACAAGAGCCACCATTCCCTTAGAGGTTGGAAGTTTCCAAGCATAAGGAAGACAAAGAAGATACAACTTTTGACATATGTGTTTAGATCCCCCTATTTTAGGCCATAAAAGATATCTCTATATATGGCAAGGAAATCAAGGAAGCATGCCTCAAGAAGGTAGGAAGGAAGAAGAAATACCTGACTACAGTCCATGTGTTGGGACATCTCACTAACATCATGCTTAGAAAAGTGACTATTCCCAAGTACAATGATCTAGGTAGTCCTGTAGTAGCAGTTGTTATAAAAAGGATCCATATAAAGAATGCCCTGATTGATTTGGGAGCAGCAATAAATGTGATGACTAAGGACATCCTGTAGCAACTAAATGTTGCAAGCATGAGATCTACTCCTACTGTCCTGTAGCTTGCTGATAGTTCTACTATGAAGCCTAATGGTATAGTAGAAGACCTTGTGGTGATTCTAGACTCTTGGGAGTATCTAACAGACTTCATGATTCTCTCTCCTAAAGCTACACTAGGAGGATATCCTATCATTCTTGGAAGACCATGGTTAGCAATAGTAGACACTTATATTGGGTGCCAGTCAGGTGACATGACTATCTCTAATGCCAGGAATACCAAAAAGCTTGTTCTTTATCCTCATGTAGGAGCAGAAGAAACCATAAACATTAGTTCCTCAGAAATAGAGCATTTAGAAAAAGCAAGCTCTTCATCTAAATCTAATGATGATGTCCCCCTTGAAACCCTAATGAGAACTAGGGCATAGAAGAAGGAGGCAGGAACAAGAAAAGAAAAAGCCCAAACATAGCCTATAGAAAAAAAGGTGTTGAGTGCTAGGAAGAGAAAGGCTGATACTATTCATCCTGCAGCGAAAGGAAAATGAAAGAGCACTCCTCGGAAGTCAAAACCAGCTAGGATGGCTTTTTGTATGCCTCCACAGGAAATCCCTAGGCATGGAGAGACATCACATGAGGATACTGAAGTTCCAATGGGGTAGGAAAATATTGAAGAAAGAGAAGAGGACATATTTGAGAGAATAACAAAAATAACACTGGAAGACCTTGCTAATATCGCAAAAGAGTTTGAGGACAAGTAGGGGTTCCTACAACAAAACCAAGAACAAGAGCAGGAATTCCTGTAGCCACAACAAGAGCAAAAGAAAAGCCAAGAATAGGAACAAGAGGTCCTGCAACAAGAAGAGGGCGAAGAAATAGTACCCCTCACTAGTAGAATTTGGAAAATAAATGACTACATGACTAAAAATTTTAGTCAGATGACTAAAAATTTTAGTCACATGACTAAAACTTTTAGTCACGTGACTAACACTACTAGTATTTAGAAAATAAATGACTAATTTGGTCATCGGGTAAATTCACAACTAAATGACTAAATAAATGATTAATATCAGACAAATAAAAATGACTAAATAAATGACTATTACTCCTCTATTCATTTTTCTTTCGAATTTGATCATAATCCATAGAGCTTAAGCCCTCCTTGTGGGACCCCTACCTAAGCGGGCCATTTGGCCACCTAGATTGCTTGGTGCACCAAAAATACCTATTGCATGGAAGGCATTGCCTCTCGGTGTAGTCTTAAGTCCTTCACATATTTTATAAAACAACTTAACATTTCACTACTAAATGGTAATCATTCCTACATCCATGTGTCACTGCTATATAAAGGGAGGATTTAAAACATTAATTTAAGAAAAATATTAATGTTGTCTTAAATATATTTACGTTGAAGGCGTATCCTATTTGAAGAAGACAAAGCTAATTTTTTCGATCAATGGTTGCTATAGATTTGCTGGCCATTAAACGAATCTCAACCGTTCATCATTTTTCGTGATTTTTTCGGTTGTTTTCTGCCTTTTTTTGTTGCTTTCCCTGCCGCTCCTCCAAACTCTTCATTGCTGGTATTGACCATTCACTTCTCCAATTTGGTGAGTTATACCCAAAAAATAAGGTTTCAATGAGGGTTTTCCAGTATATTTATCAAAATAAAACTTTTTGTCATCGCCTTAGTAAATGCCTCCACTTCATAACAATTAGGGTTCACTTTTTTTTTTAAATTTATTTATTCCTATCCATCACCATGAATACTCTCTCCACCATAATTTGAAGGGAATGTTATAGGTATGGTCCTTTTATATTGATTCCTCTTAAATGGAAAGAGACTGAAATGAGTTGTCATTATTAATATTTATCACATAAGCTTGACCTAACTCTGTGAATGAAAACAAGTATTTTGTCATATATATATATATATATCTTTGTGTGTGTGTGTGTGTGTGTGTGTGGTTTAAAGTTTAATTGGTATAAGTGAGTTATATTATTTGATTATACTATTTATTGAGTTTTAAATTTTCTATGACTATAATGAACAAGTGATAAGGTTTGGTTCATTTTTTAGATAATGATTTTTGCAAAATAAAAATAATTATTTTTTAAGAATTTAACTTATATTTAATATATAATCAAAATATAATCAAATTTTTTAACTAAAGAAAGTTTTTATTTATTCTATTTTAAATATATTAGATATAAGTTAAATATATTAATTATACTTAATATTATATATTATATTTTAAATAAAACTATTAATTACATAAAATAATTAAAATTTATAATTAATAATTATTATAATTTTATATAGTAAAAAAATAGATCAACATTTATCTTAATTGACTTCCACACTTCTTCCGCCTACCCATTGCACACTAAGGTGCAATTGCTAGTTTATGTTTACATTATATTTCTTAATTTTTTAATTATCCTAAATTAAGACAATAAAAAAATATTTTTTCTAAAATAAAATTTTTATTTCCCTCTCCTTATTCATTTTCCCTCCCTTAATTGAGATGCATTTTCCTTTTTACCTCTGTGAAGAAAACAAAACAAGAGGAGCGGCACAAGGAGATACAACTCAATAGGGTGTTGTGAATCTGCTCGTGGCCAAATGCCTCGGTCTCTCCTCCCTCTCCATTGTCAAACTCTTCAAGACAATCAACCGCAAGCAAGTTAAAGTAGCTCGTGTCTGTGTGTATTCCCTATTTTCCTATTTCCATTACTTTTTCAAATGGCCTTCTTGAGAATGAAATGGCAATGGCTGGTTACAACAGTAGGAGAGTAAGGAAACACCAGAAGGGTGAAGGTAATTTCTATTTTTTATAATTCATGCGCTATTTTAATTTAAACCCTATTATTATTATTATTCAATGGCTGCTAACCCTTTATTGCTTTCACTAGTGGCGTTCAGTTATTTCTTCTAACCAAGAAGGGTCGAACCTTAAACCAATTCGTTCTACCAGTTTCAAGCTGCATCACCACAAGATGCCTATTGCAATGCAAACCCTTTCATATTAAGGAAATGGCTATTAATCATCCATTCCTTTTACCGCTGGTGTTGGAGAAATTTTGTAGTTGAAGTAAATGCTGCTTTCTAAGGTATTTTTTTGTATGCCCATTATTGCAATTTTATTTTTGAAGTTAAATTGTATATCACAGAGACATTAAATTATTTTGTCTTACCATCATTTTTTTTTCAATTTTGTTAATTTTTCTCCTTCAAACGAAAACTAAATTTGTGTATAATCTTTATTTTATTTTATTTTATAAATTTTAACAAAACCCATCATAGAAAGGGCCACAATTGCAACATTTTTTGGTGTTGATAATGCTATGGTGAGACTGTAGAGGGAAAAAACTTTGATAAACCATGACTGGCACAACGTGCATAAATTACCCTTTGATTTATAATTTTTCTTATCTCTGGATTTTTCTTACCCCTCTTTTTCTTTGGACTAACCTTTTGCAAAGAGAGCACCTTTAGAGAAATTCTTTATGGTTTCTTCTTAATTCTTTATTTAGTAGGGCTACAACAACTTCTTCAAGTGTTTAACTTAGAAGATGTACTACTAATTGTCCTAAGAAGATTGTCCCATGAATTGGGTAATGAAGAAAACAAACTTACGCATTTATCCTTTGCATCCACTAACATCAATAGGTTTCTATTGACTAACAGTGATAATGAATGCATGTAAATGATCAACAATAGAGTCCCCATCATTCATTTTCAATGAATACAAATTTCTTTTCAAGAAATGTTTATTGACTAGAGACTTAGTTTGAAACAATGTTGTAATTTTATCCCACAATTTATTTGTAGTGCCCTCACTATACACATTCGTTAACACAAAATCATATTAACATAGTGCTCCTTGCCTTGCAATGTAATTCATCTCAATCATCTTGATTGATATCACAAAGTTCATTTCATGTCATAGCTAACCACTAATCTCCACAACCAAGAGATCCTCCATTTTAAATTTCCACAACTCAAAACTCTATCCATTGAATTTTCCAATATCAATCCTTTATGGACTTGCCATGACTCCTACAACAGCATATTTGAACTTCACAAAACTCCCACCGCAACCAAAGAAAACCACACAAGGAGAGCATCTCCTCATCGGGCCAACACCAAGTTCTAATACCAAGTGTTGAAAAAAATAGAGATATATCTAAAGGAGCATTATAAAGGCTTTCAAAATCTGATTGAAAGTGATTTAGAACAATAATAGGATTGATATAAAACTGATTTATGACAACAATACGAAATGGAAAGATAACACACAGAAAAAGCAACACCATAACTCAATGTTTGCCCAGGGAAATTCCTTTGGAGGAAGAAAACCCCATCCACAAAATTAGCTTCACTATATTAACACCAAGATGTGCTTCCAAACATATCAGATGATCACCAACGTTGATTTCACATCAAATGGAAATCCTAGAGAAATTTCAGCAACATTCTAGTGGCATTTCTATACAACAAAGTATGCTAAGAAATTACTATCCCAATCCCTTATTAAATATGCAATTACAACACAAGAAACCAACAATGGTTTCTAAAACCATTGATGAAAATCACATGTCATATCACCAAGGGCACCCACATGAGGTGGTGTAACTCTGTGAGGTGGCACAAATCCCAATACCCACTATGACAATGTAACTTCCTATTCAATTATGCAACTTATAAGATGCATTACACATCTTATATTGGCTAGAAATAGTAAATTCTCATAAACTCTAGTTGATCTATTTGTCCCATGTGAAATTTGGCATCCAATTCCACATTTGCAAGTTTTTTGGTCCTCTTGCAACCTCAAATGTAATTCTCAATGTGGGATACAACATGCCATGTGTCCCTCAAAATTTTCCTATTCAATATAGGTTTCCTATTCTCTAAGAGGGTCATTTTTTCATAAATTATAAAGTTTCCTAACTAGCCATAATGTCCCCCATCCATAGGTAATCTGGATAAATGAACAACATTGTTATGCAATCCATACACATTCCCAACAATAGTTAGGTCAATATATAATCTTACTATTGAGGGGTGTTTGTTCATAATTTAAGGCTTAAGAGTTAGTTGAGTACAGAGCATGAAGATATCAGTATGCAAATTATAGGATGCAAGTTTACTTGGGTTGGTCCATGGTTATAGAGATACATAACCAGCTCATGTATCACTAGGATAAGAAAGAAGAATATAGTAGTATCAGTTTATAGATTCATTGATTAATTCAAAGCAATCCTTAAAAGTACATTGTCTTCACTAAAGGACACATGAGAACATAGTATCTCATTGCAATAACCTCTTTAAGACTTTGTTGTGACTTACCTCAAGATTTTACACAAGTTTTGTTGTGCTGCCAATGATGCCGATGAGAAAAATGGTTAGAGTTTACAGGAAAAATATTACGAAACACTACCAAAGTAGAATTTAAGAAAAAATGAGATGAGCCAAAATGAGTCTCCATCTAGCTACCGCTTCAATCTATTCATAATAAATGAAAAGTAGATCTAAAAATATCGGGGTTTAGAGCTACTAAATTCTTGAGCTTGGGACAAGATTTTTGCTGCCTTTTAAAGAAAAATATTGTGTTGTTAAGGTGAAGACCATTCTCCCTTGTATCATGTTCATACCCTGCTCCAAAGCTCCCATTTTGGCATAGGCAGGGAGGATGTTGGCATAGGTTGTGGAATTTGGCTTCAGACCTGCTAATTGCATTTGCTTGAAAGTTTCTAAAGCCTTTTCAACAAATCCATTTTGTGCATATCTCACAATCATCGTATTCCATGAGATGGTATCTCTTTCAGGCATTATGTCAAATAGTTCACATGCCTTGTCTATGCTTCTACATTTTGAATACATGTCTACTAGGGCAGTTGCAACTACAATATCTGACAAAATTCCTCTATTCTTTATGGTTTGATGGATGTTCATACCCTGTTCTAAAGCCCCTATTTTGGCACAGGCAGGAAAGATGCTGGAAAAGGTTGTGGAATTTGGCTTTATACCTAACAATTGCATTTTCTTGAAATTTTCTAAAGCATTTCCAACAAATCCATTTTGTGCATATCCAACAATAATTGCAGTCCAAGAGATGATATCTCTTTGAGGCATTTTATCAAAAAATTCACATGCTTTCTCTATGCTTCCACATTTTGCATACATGTCAAGCAAAGAATTTCCAACTATAATATTAGATGAAAATCCCCCTTCTATTATGCTTTGATGGATGTTCATACCCTGTTCCAAAGCTTCCATTTTGGAATAGGCAGAGAGGATGCTGGAAAAGGTTGCAGAGTCTGGCTTTAAACCTGCAAATTGCATTTGCTTGAAAGTTTCTAAATCCTTTTCAACAGATCTAATTTGTGTATATCCCACAATTATTGCAGTCCATGAGACTGCATTTCTTTGAGGCATTTTGTCAAACACTTCAAGTACCTTGTCTATGATCCCACATTTAGCATACATGTCTACAAGAGCAGTTGCAACTACAATACCTAACAAAATTCCTCTATCCTTAATGATTTGATGGATGTCCATACCCTGTTCCAAGGCTCCCAATTTGGCACAGGCGGGTATGAAGAGGGTTTACAAAAGGTGCGAAGTTTAAAACAAGATGACATTAGATGAATTACACTTAAATGTGTAAATTTTTAACATTCCTTTTGTAAAACATTGAAATTTAAAATAAAATCTAGTAGAAAGATAAATGAAATTTCTATGCCTAGTTATAGTGAGGAACATGTTTTGACAAGGGGGCAAAGGATCCAACATGAAGACATCCAACTATGGAGGTACAAGATTCCTAACTAGGGAATCTATTTGAAGAGATACATGATGCCAAATCAAAATATTTGTGAAGTGAAAAATAGACATAAAATTAAACAATTTGATTTTTATTTGAAGATATTGGCATCCAATTAGACAATTTTAGAGGTTTTGATCAAGACATTCATGTGGCATCCTCAATCAAATTCCCTAAAAATATCTACACATAGGCCACATCTCTCAGTACTTGCACACATTCTCTGGCCCAACCTCCTCAAAGCATCTCTAAGGATTTGGAATTGATAATCTGTATCCTTGCAATGCCATGAATAATCAACTACTCTGAGGAAGTAAGGGCCCTCTATACATGTGACCATTATGTTGATGAAATTGTATTCCTTCTATTTAATCCAGTGAAAGCTCTCAATTTTTGGTGAGTTTACCTTTTATAGTATCTATTCTCATCTTTCAGAGTTTACATATCAAGAGGATGAGTTTAGTGTGGTGAATAATCATTGCCCTAGTTTGAAAATAGGGTTTTATGAGTAAAGATGGAGGTTAGAGTCTAGGGTTTATAAAAATACCTTTAGAAGTGGACTTTACATGGAATAATAAGCTTGTGTAGACCAAATAAAGAGTGATCCAAGTATTGGTTGTGAGATTTTGGGTTTGGAGATAGAAGAAACTAAAGACCCCTGTGGTAGCCAAGGCCTAAAGAGGCATAATTCTGACTGAGACAGTCAGTTTTGAATCATTTGGTCTAAAGGACCTATACCCCACTTTGACATATGTTTTAACTAAGCCAAAAAGGTATCTAAAGGTGTGGCTAGTTTTGGGTAAATGTGTTTATCCTGGGAGAAAAGATTTGATAGACCATTTTATAGACCTACAAGCTTTACATTTAGTTTATGCTTCTTCATTATATATGCCGACAAAGGTTGCAGAGTCTGGCTTTAAATCTACAAATTTTATTTGATTGAAAGTTTCTAAAGCCTTTTCAACAGATCTAATTTGTGTATATCCTACAATTATTGCAGTCCATGAGACCACATTTCTTTGAGGCATTTTGTCGAACACTTCAAGTGCCTTGTCTATGATCCCTGAATGCTAATGTTGATTGTTCTAATCTTGAAAAAAAATTAGGAAGTGAGCACATATCAGATTGCCGGTGAGATCCATTGTTAACCTCTCCCTCTTCCTTTGTCCATGTGCATTTTTTCTTTGCATTTTCTGCTTCTCTCTCTGATTTTTGCTTCTTTCTGTGCATCATTAGTGTCTTGAATCTGCACTTGACTATCATATAGACATTGCAGGTACAAGTTGGCTTATGTTTAGGCCCCTTTCCACTAGGAGGTTGAATACAAACAATACATTTACACCCTGGCCTATGTCTAGGGTGTTTTGTCATTGCAACAACTAAAAGAGGTACAGTTGCAGTTGCACCTTCTCCCAAAGCTGATACATTAGCTAAGGTGTCCAGTCTTGATGAAACCTCTATGATCTTCTGCCACTTAGGAGGTTCCACTTTTTTGGATTCTACATCATAATTCAATAATTCTCAATAACACCAAAATGATCAAAGTCTAGATCAAGTGCAAGTTGCAAATTTTATTTTGATTAACTATTGTAATTACATCAATTTCCAAAATTGTTCTCTGGAAATATACCTACAAAAACCTATACTCAAACTACTATCACATTCAACATTATAGTCAATGCAAGCAACTAAGTTAAAAAATTGTACATTTTAGTGAAACAAACCTATCGTCAATTGAAGAAGGTTTCCAAGTTCTTCTGAGCTCATTTCCTGAGGTATTGAACAAAAAGACCTACAAATAGAGTAGAAAAATCAGACAAATGAGTTAATCATTACTAAGAAGCTTTAAAGTTTTATGATCTTATAAGTATCTTTTAGCTATGCTACAACACTAAAAAAACTCATCTTCAGGAAGTAACTCAAAAGAAACACACAGAAAGAAAAAGGAAAAATGTTTGTTAGAAAAACTTCCAATAAGAATCTAAGAATCATTTATGCCATCCTATTCAGCTACCACCCATATTTTGGGACATAACTTAAAGTCGAGATGAAAAATGAGTTACTTCCAGAAACATTTTTATATTTTCTTAATTGTAGATTTAAGATTTAAATGAAATTAAATAGTGCTACAAACTGGCCATACACCATTTCCATTGTTTCCTCTTTAATGTAGTCAATTGTTACACTTAAAACAAATGGAAAACCAAATGCCAAAAACCTGGTAGATTGAAACTATCATATCCCAAAGACACCCCACCAATCCTGACTCAGATGAATTTTAAGCAGTTTTGGATACAAATTTCAAATAATTTTTCTTAAAATTCAATATACAGACCAGAAAGAAAGCAAAATAATGTTGATGCCTCAAAAAAATTCAAATAGGATGAGCTCAAGTAATAAATCATTAGGGATTTCATAATGGAGACTCGTGTTCAAATCCCCAAGAGACATATTACAAGCTTAAAAATGTACAAATGTTAAAATTTGAATTGGGTAAACTACCATATCCAATTCTATGTGTGGAGTACCCCAACAGACAAGGCCAGGTGCAAGTCCTTGATGAATTGGACAGAAGATATACCCCAGTCATGGCATCTAAGCCAAAGGTCACTCTGCAAGGGGATATTAAAACTGATATTTCATTTTAATACTATCAGACTAAAAATGTCACTATGAAGAAGCCATTGCAGGAAAAGTTGGGAAAAGTTTATCATTTTTAACTTCACAAAAGCATTCTCATGGTTCTCATTCCCTTGGTGAATTAGACCTTTTCAATGTTCAATACCCTTCCCTAAACTCAAAAAATTCTATGGCCCCACATTTCCCATACCATTTTTATTTCCCTTTACTTCCAGTTCTTGTTTCTACCAACTCAATAACAAAAAAAAAAAAGGCCAAAGTATGACACCAAAATGATCTTTAGGATAGTCAAGAGGAAGTTTACCAGATCAAGTTTTGCATGTTACAAGAAATTGGTGATGTCTTTTTTGTTTCCATCTTTACTTTCATTAAAAAAAAGAATAGAAGAACTCAGAATAGATAGGGTTTATTACAAAGACCTAGTAAAAGGACAAACGCTAGAAATATGATCTAAATTTTCAAGACCCTTTCTTAGTAGTTTCAACAACTAATTTTTTTAACATAAGTTTTAAGTTGATGTTAAAATAACTCAATAGATTATCTTTAATTAATTAGACTAAAATTTCAATAAGTGAAGTTCAATTTCCAAGTCAACTTAAAGAAAAATTTTTGTCTTGCAAAGTTTCCTAACATTTTAAAAAAAAATTTCTATAGGAGATAATGATGAGATTCCAATAAGTACAAAATATGCAGCAGAAGATGTTAGAGGTTTTATTATCCTTATCCTCCATGGCTGATCTTAAATATTTTAAAGCAATCATCACACAACATTTTACACAGCTAAAAGCTCAGTCTACCTTGCATTTTCTACAGACTGATCTACAAATAACCTAAACACCATCGCTTACTCATCCCATATTTTGGATGATACTTCCCAATCTAGATGCTCCCATGGAAAATTAGTTATTGAATTTTAACTGTGAATCAATTAAGAGCTCAAATAGAAGCTTTGACAGGATTTATTTTCCATTTGGTAGGTTCTCAAGAATAGTACTCAGTTCCCTCCTGGCACAGGAGCACCCAATACACACGGTTTAAAACAATTCATCCTTTGAAGGAAGCATAGGAATTAGGAAAATAGGGTTACTTGAGTCATTTTATGATTGAGTAAGGCCTTTGAGCCCATTAATGATGTAATTAGGGGTCTTTTATGTTAGTTAGTTCAAAAAAATACAAAAGGTTGCATAATAATGTACTTATTGTCAATAAATTGTTAAAAGTGAAAAACTAGGCAATTAGGGGTCTAATTGGTAAAAAGTTGGTTTCCAATGTCCACCTAACTAAAATTTTAGTTGGAGTACATTGGGAAGGGTTGTTTTACGTTAAATAAGCCTCTCATGTTTGAGGTATGGTTGTTGAATCATTTTCTTTGAAGTTCTAATGAAAAAAGTGGTTGCTTTCTAGAAATTTATGTGTGTAAATTACTGCTAAAACACATGGTACGAATTATGTACGACCTGTACAGGATAAAACCTATTATGGTTGGAAAGAGGAGAGTGTCAGATTTTATTTGGTGTTGATTTGACAGAATTTCATTCAGTATAGCAAAATTTATAGCCATTTTAGCAGGGGCAGGTCTGAAACCCTCAAAACAAGGGTTTTGGTTGAAAATGGCTCTTCCTTCCATCTCCACATTGTAAAAATGTTGATTCTCAGTGGGATGGAAGGTACTTGTGTAAAATTTAATATTTCCTTGGTTCTGGAGAATGGCAAGGTGTGTGGAGGAGTTTATGCATTGAAGTAGGTTTGGCATCTTCATGTGACATGCCTAATTGGTGAAGCAAAAAGTGAGTTTTGCTTGTTTTGTGTGGCTTTTTCTTAAAGAGGAACTTAGGAATGTTGAAAATGGTTGTATATATCCTGTAGGAGTCTAAATTAAGGATTTGGGGTGAAGGGGAGAGCCTAGGTAATCAAAATCCTGTTGTGATCAACAAATTAGGCCTCTTGGAGACAATGATACTTTGGTCCATGGTTACTCTTCCATCCACTATCAAAAGGTGAGACTTTGGGGTCTTGTAGAGGCATATCATAGTCTCCTAAATTCAGTAGTTTGAGCCTGATATAGGCTTGTGGGTGGATTTTATTTAGACTGTCCTACCAGGCAGTGTTACAAGCATTCAAGGCTAAAGAGGCCTAGTGGTATGAGTGATGCACAAATGGAGTTTCCTAAGTGCTAATTAGAATGTTGTGGCCTAGTTTGGCCATTTGGAACTTTTTAAAAGTAATTCCAATCCCTTGGTTGTGTTGAGTACAAGAACCCTAGGTGAGTTGGGTCATTTCCTTGAAGGAGTAGTGGATTGACAAAGTCCACTTAAAGGGGTATTTGAGAGAAGTTGTGCTAAGTTTGTGGTTTGATCATTTGAAGAAGCTTCCCCTGCTCACTCTGCATCACCTCCTATTATCATTCATAAATGACGATAACTTTGGCTTGCATAACCTTCTTGTAAAATCAAGCATTATCCATGTTTCTGTGTTTAGTTTACTATAGATTGAAATTAAACTTTGCAACCTTGCATATGATAAGTTTCATAATTTCCATCCATCTAGCATTGTCAGGAGTCAAAATGATAGAACTATGACCATGCATGCTAAAAATGTGAATAGATAATCTTTTTAAATTGCCCTCCATCATGTTTTTTTATGGATTTAGAAGGATTAATTGACATCAGCAATTTGATATAATTTATGGTTTGTGGGATTATTCGTAGACATGATTATTCTCACGAGTCCATATAAATTATTTGGTAGTTTCTATTTGTAAATCAACTATCCGTGTACATTCAGAATGATACAATTGTAATTAGGGTTTCAATATTTCCTTGAATCTCTTGATCAATTTTTGTTTAGGGTTTGAAAAGACTTGCATAATTACTTACCCTTACAAGTTACAAATGTAATTATTTATTTTGTTGATATAGAAAAAAAAATTACTAGAGTTTGAATTTCATTAACAACAACAAACTACAATATTTGACACTTCTCTTCACCCTATAAAAAATTGAATTGAGATAGAAGGAAGCAGAGTTCACCTCTTAGGATCCCATGTATTATCAACACAGGTCCACCTTGGAGGTAAAAATGCATCCACAGGCAATCTTCGCCAAGTGCAACACTCATCACACTGAGCCCACTGGTCCTTTTCTCTGAAAAATGAAATAACCTTAGATCAGTGGAAGACACAAGTATTATTGCACACCAATAATGGAGTTGATTGGTCATTACATTCTCTTGAGTGTTCTAAAAGGATCTCATAGAAAAACATATTTATTAAATAATAAGACTGCAAAAGTAAAAGGCATTGCCTTTATCAATTTTTTTGTTTTCTTTTTTGTATTTATTATAGTTTACAAAAAAGGGGCGGATCATAATTATTTAGTAGAATCAGGTTCATGGCTATAAGGAATTTATCCCAATTCATAATAATTTCAATTAAAACAGCAAACCAAAGACTAGAAAATCTCCATACACAAATGACTGCTACTTATACTATCATTTTTCTTACAATGGGAATCAAACAAAGAACTAATCATGTATTGAATTAATTATAGGTATCAATACTATTGCTACTACTGTTAGAAAACCTGTTCTATGTTTTTGGTCATATAGTGCTCCAGGATGAACTGGGAGCAGATGTAGAACTGAATGACAGTGTCTTCCTGCCAAAAATGGTTGTCAGTTAGCATTTAAATTGTCACCAAGGAGAGACCCATGAAGTTTTGAATTGAAGTTCCTCCCAAATCCAGTGTGTATTCTTATGGTGGTCAATTAGGCGATAAGTACTATTGAGGATTTGGGTGGTAGACAAGGTTGCTCCTCATTTCAATTGAGTTAGATACAGGGTTCGGCAATTTGATACATGAAATTCAAAATCCAGTGAATATTTAAAAAACCCAAAAAATTTGTTTCAGTTCACCCTTAAATTTGTATAGTAAAATGAGTTGAGAGTTTTTTAATAAAGAACGTATTTTAAAACACATTTTCAACCAGATTTTTAGAGTTAAATCCCAGGCTTCATTGACGAATTAGCTGCTAGCATCGATGGGGTTTTCATTGATGAAATTAGTGTCCCATAATACTTAAACAGGGATGGATCATTGATGGATGTACAGTTAGTTTTACCCAATTCAAGCTCCATCAAAAGCTGGAGTATGGGGTAGATCATCGTCTCTACCATCGGATTGGAAGGATGAAAATATTTCTTTTCATACATGCTTGTTTTGGTGAAAGCATGAGCATTATATAAAAGAAGAGGGTTGACTGAGTTTACAAGGTGAGTGAAATTTACATATTATAATCAGTAGGCAGGCCTTATTTATACAAGCTTTCATGACCATTGCATATGGAGAGTTCCAATCAAAGAAATATAGACATATTCCTTACTTTAGGATTGTTGCCTATTAATAGAATTTGACTTCCACGCCTAAGCAGCTCAAAAGAATAGTTTAAATTATAAGGTTTCATTTCTAAGAAAATGTGCATTATGTATAATTTACATTTATAGATAACTACTAAACATTGGAGGTCGTATGGAATAAAGTATAGAGACTGAAACAATTAAATGAATAGGCTTCATTCCACAGACTATAGTTTTCATTTAGGTATCAGTTTGTAATTAGATCAAGGCACAAATGCAGTAATTAAAAATTAGGGATTGTCTTATCAAATGAGCTTAGACAATTTCTACTTCATCAACTTACAAAATGATCTAATTATATTTCACAAAAAATAAAAAGAAAACCCTGTGAAGAAATAAACTTAAGATTTTATCTTAATGTGAAGTCTGTTAATGGTGGCCATATTTTAGATAATTTAGAAAAATTGAAAGCTAAAAATATATATTTTATTTAATTAGGAATACCAAAAACTGAAAATTGAAGCGATGGCTTACCCAGATTGGTTAGTAGTGAAAATAGTCTTTTTTCCAAATACTGGGGGCTCCTGCACAAATTGGAATGACTCTTTCAAAACTTATCTAAAAAAAAAAAATCTTCATACCATCAAAAGGAACACATTTTTATATCTGGATTTAAGCCATAGGGTCATCACTAAGGTGCAACATTTGGATATGTAACTAGTTCAAACTAGATATATAAGGCACTACCCCTATTAACCTGTATGTTACAAGTATTTCATGTTTTAGGAATGTTGAGATATCGAGACTATACAGAGAAAAACAAAAAATGCCATTCTTATTTGTAGTCTATAAATCATACTTTTTATTGGATAGAATAATGGCATGCTACAGTGAGACCATACTAATGATCTTGCAGAATGGATTGACAGAATGCATGAAAATTTGATGTTATTCAGAAAGATTACTTCAAATGTTCAACACATACAATTGTAATGCCAAAACTATCTTAAAGTGAATGAATGAGCATATTTTCTCCCATACATATAATAGAAGAGATTGAAACTACGCATCATAAATGGAACCATACCTCATATTCTTCAAATTCATGGCCCTCAATCATCACAACACTACGTTCAATAGTTGGAGGAGGACAAAGCAAGTCTTGAGCTTCTTCCCATGTTAGCTTCAACTCTAATGAATCTTCATTATCTATTCTTAAGCGTTTGCTTTTTGAACCAAGCATATAGCTTTTCCTTTTATCTGGTAACAACAAAGATTGAAAATTTGGGTTTTCTTTTGGTATTTGTTCTCTATTACTTTTATATGAACTAAATCTTGCATCAGGGACATTGAACTGGTTGCAAAATCTTTCATATTTTCTTTTGCATCTCCCTTAATGGATTGAATTTGAAAACCTGAAAAGTTTTCAAGGGCAAATGCATTTTCAATACTTCCATTGCTTAGTCCTCCACTAGGTGAGGTCCCATTTCTTGTTGATGGTTGAGCTTCCTGAAAAAAGCATAAAATTAGAAAAATAATGAATATGATAAATCAATATCAAAATATTTCACATGATATCCCGAACCAGACACCAACCATATTTCAATCAATGTTGTGGCTCACTATTATTTTTGACAAAGGAGCTATCACCTAGCCCATTTCAGACAAGGAAGAATACGCCATTTCTCATGTGTTACAGAATTCACTTAACATATTTAACACCAAATGGTGGATACTACTTTAATAGGTTGCAAAGCACCATATAAATTAAAAGGCCTGACATAATCTCTTAAAGAAAAAAATTGGCACATCTCACTGCAAGGGATATTGTGCATAGATATTAACAATGTTTTATCCAAGCATTATGGATCAACATAATTAGTTTATAAAGGTAAACTTGGGGAGATGCAGAATTTGATGCCTTTCTAAAGCCCATTACAAGCTTTCCTTCTGGATCAATCCGATTGAATGTCACTGGATATTAGTAATAAACATAATATTTAGAATCCCAATAAGCATGTAAATTTTACAATACATGTCAGACTAACCTAGAGAAACCTGAAATCCTCTAATACAGATAAACTAAATTTTTTTAGAGAAACTATAACATGGTGGGCATGAAAGAGAAGATGCAGAGTTATGATTTTTTTTAATTTTCTATTCTTATATGGACATGCCAAAGTCTTATATGAGCTTTGTCTTTTGGTACAGGAATATCAATTAAGGTTACAAATAGACTGAGTGCTCAAATAATGGGAGCCAATGGTTGTGAGGATGGTCTTGGGGTGGGTTCCTTTTAACATCTTAAGATGCTACATTGTACTAATTGTTTTTCGCTCATCTCATTTTCTAACACTCCTAGCAACTAAAGCTCTAAGCAGTTTCTGTCCATTTTGCATACTCTTCATAGTGGTGCATTGTCTTATTCTTTGTAGTCATTTTGTGTTCATTCTTAGCATAATTCTTGAAATGCCTAGTTCCTTACTGTTTTATGTTCATATCCATTTTTTTTCTTTTCAATTTGTAACCTAGTTTGTTTTAACCTATTGTAGATTACAACATGCATCAAAGAAGGAACAAATAGAATATCATTGAAAGCATATGACCCTCGGTCTTTTGTTCTAGTTGTAAGAATTATGCGTCATCAGACAGTATCATTGCAAGCTATGGAGGATCACAAAGGATAAAATGTGGTTGTTAGAAGCTCTTTGTTTCACATGGGAAAAGTTGTATAATGGAGAAATGACAGTTGAAGGAATTGTTCCAGTTTTATCATAAGTCCACATGCATTTCCTCCCAGATAAACATTTAGATAGCTTTTGAATGTGCCTTATCAAATATAATTGTATCAAGTGGCAGTGTTGTTGATGTTGTACCTTTTAGTCTTATCACCATTGAATCCATTAGTGAGAAACTTCACAGTCATATTGTAGATTAGTGTTCTACCATAATCACTATAATGGGAAATCTCACAGAACCGTTGAAACAGGTAAAGGATGCCATATTGTAAAAATATAAACATGTTCATTATTAGATCTTGGCTATATTTTCATTTTAATAACTGTATTTTCATTTGAATAAACATATTCTAAAACCCTCGTTGAAATCTTATTTTTAGGTTGTAGCTCATCAAATTAGAGAGGTGAACATGCACTCTTTACTTTCATCTGACCATGACCAGTGAGATTTCTAGATAGGAAGTTTCCATCCTTCTCATTCGAATCCTTCCAATCTTCTCTCAAGGGTTGTCTAGTTGGAATGGGAGGGAAAGGATGATTTGAATCAAGCAATATATTAACCACAAATAATATAACTACATTTACTATATATTTTCATGTCTTTTCTCTCTTCAATTTTTGTAGCATTTGTATCATATCTTGGATTTTTCTTCCATGGCAACCAAGAGTGCAGTGAAGGATGTATTTCTTGGATCTTTGTTTATGCAGTTGTATGTTGTTTGTAATTCCTTTGGTTATGCAGCTGATTGTTGTTTGTATATTCTTTTTTTCTCATGCAATACAAAAAAAACATTTGAATATCTATGATATTTGAGCTTTATATGTATAAAGTTGTTTGTTGATTGTAAAATTTTTTTTGTGTTAATCCAATAAAAAAAAAAAAATTGAATATCTATGATATTTGAAGTTTATATGCATAAATTTGTGAGAATTAATTTAGATTTGATTTATAACGTGAATCATTGATTCACTCAAATAAATGACTAAATTATGACTAAATAAATGACTAATATGACTAAAATAAATGAATACAATGACAAAATATATGACTACAATGACTAAATATATGACTACAATGGCTAAATATATGACTATCATGATTAAAATAATGATTAAATATATGACTAAAGTAATGACTAAATTAATGATTAAATATATGACTAAATTAATGACTAAATATATGACTAAAGTAATGACTAAATAAATGACTACCATGACTAAATAAATGACAAGTTAATAACAATCAATGACTAAATATATGACTAAATAAATGACCAGTTAACAACAATAAATGACTAAACTAACAACTAAATCAATGACTAAATCAATGACTAAATCAATGACCAAATTAATGACTAAATCAATGACTAGATAAATAACTAAAATAGTTTAGTCATAAATTTGGTCACGTTATAAATGATTGGCAATAAACTACTAATGGTCATGTGACCAAAATTAGTCATTTATATGCAACTTTTAGTAGTTTATTTAGTCATATATTGTTGTTTTTGTACTAGTGCCTGCAGCCAGAGACAACTGGAAAACCTAAGTTCATGTAGATAGTACCATATGGGGAGCAGCAATCGACAAAAATACTGGTAGGAATTCATGACCTCATAGTTTTATAGTTCATGCAACAATTTTAAATTTATGGGAATAAATACAAAGGAGGGAGGAGGAATGGAACAAGGAAAAGAAAAGATTGGGAAAGGAAATTCAAAAGAGGGATGAGGTCATTGAAGAGAAGAATGAGGAAATTGCTACTCTAGAGAAGAAAGTAGATAAAATTGTGACCTTGGTACCCCAAATTCTAGAATATAGAACCCCTCCAAGGGTTTGTGCCCTGCACTTGAAAGAGAAATATCTCTCTTTCAAGTTGTCAAAAATTGTTTCAAATTTGAACCCCTCTATTGAGACCCCTACCGAATTCTTCAATGCCTATAGGATTGCTTCCCCTGAGATGAAAAATTTGTGATGTGAATTTTATTTGCACAATTATGCTATCACACAAGACCATGATTGGAACCCACTATTGTATGTTGGAGATATTCAGCTAAGAGAATTCATGTTTTGGGTGCAAAATGAGATCAGTTGGGTTTAGAAACATAATGCTTATAAGAAGATGGAATCTAATATCCCCTTGGACATTAGGGCTGAATCAAGTCACCCAATGGATATTCACAGGGAATCGCTCAAAATACTTCTAAGACCCAGCTATAGTAACATAATTATGCCCTAGATTGAAGTAGTCTACACTGAGTATGAGGTAAAAGTAGCAAGAGAAGAGGAGCTAGTGAGAGGATACTTGTCCCAACGATGGAATAGTTTAACTGATGAGCTGAAGTTGGCCAAACCCCATTCTATTCATAACTATGCTACTGCATTAAAAATAATTGATAGGTATATTCAGATTGGGATAAGAAAGGGGCGATTTTGGCTTCCCCTAACTTTCTAGCCACCCATTTTCTTGTGGCCAGTACCAAATTATAGGTTCTACCAATACGACATTACTATATAAAGCAAAATATGGGGCAAATTTGACAGACTGGGAGGATTTTATTGGGACCCTAACTCATGTTCATTAGAGACAGATGTTGGATAGCTATCAGTTGCAAACTTCAAAGCTTTGATCAAATAAAAGAATAGCCCTTCCACTGTTAGAGGACCAGTAAGACATTAGGTTGGAGGGAATGATGAGCCTAGTTTTTGGTCAAATTTTGGGTAAAATCTATAGTTTATTTGTTGGAAGTGTCATGAACTTTAATAAATAAGTGTTGACATATGCATAATGCTTCCCTCAAAACCATTGACATTGGGTTTAATCCTATCTCTATGAATTTTTAATGACATTAATATATTATGTGAATTATCTATATTGATTTTGCATGTGGTTGATGAATTTTCTTTAAGGTTATTATAGATGTGCAATTATTATGCATACTAACATTGCCATGCAGATACAACTTGTGAATGCTAAATTGAGAAAGGCAGCCGCCAGCTAGTCATGCAGAAGAATCATTCAAATAGTCAACTAGAGGACCACAATAATAGATTCCCCATGACAGTCGAATGTAACTACCTTGCATTTATCGCATTGAGAAATTGTGGGCTTTACTCCAGTACTAAATCCATGACTGGGCATGCATATCTAACCAGATTCCCTGCAAGTGTAACCTCCCTACCACTCTTTTCCCTGTTTTCCCTAAATGGCATCCTCTTAGTTAGTGGGAGTCGACCGCCCTATTTAGCTAATAGTATAAATAAGGATTTGAACCTTCTTCTTAGAGGTTCTTATTTCTTGATTTTTGTTGTTATTGATATTGATGATGTACTAAGCGTTCTTCATTTTTCAATACAGTCCTTCTACTATTCTATTTACACATTTTTCAAAGAATGAAATGATACTTTGAGTTCAAGCATTTGAGTTTATATTAGTCTTAGAGGATACTCATCCAAGGAGGCCCACTTGGTGAGTAATCCATCCTTTAGAGTAATTAGTTTAGTTATTAGTTCCTATTCTATACTTAGTTCAAAATCTAGCACTGACTATTCCTGCAACCACTAGAATATCATTCTCTGACTATTCCTATAGCCAAAGTAGGCAAAGTAGTTTCCTTTTTGTTTTCTCATATCTTTATTCTCGTTATGCATTTCACCTTACTAGAGTTGTTAATTGATGATAAGTCTTGTTTAGTTCCCTTCCAAGCAATTTACTTTCTGGTATTGTGCTTTTCTTAGTTTTTGAATGAAGATGGCTACTTCGAGCCAATAGTGCACATACTATGCTAACCCATTTTGAATTTCACATCCCTCAGTTGACAAGTTAAATGCACCTTCATGATGATTTAGATAGCTATTTAGGTTTGATTTCTAATCTTTGAGTCATGGTTGTAAAGGCTTAGTTATTGAATCATTGGAGGAGGTCAACAATAGTCCTAAAACATATTGTGTAAAGCAATTGCTTAATGTTCCTAAGAAGGTTATCTCAAAATGGAACACACAAGTGATAATAGGTTTTGTGAAAACTATGATTATCTTATGAGGAATTCAATTATGTTAGCCAATTAGGCAAAAGGGATAAGCCATATCTTGGTGGATTTGTTGAATACTTATAAGTTCTATCATTGAGATTACATCCATTATATGGGAAGAAGGATCGAATCTCTATAAAGTTGAGATAAGCCAAGAAATAGGATTAACCCTTAGATCATAAATGTTTTCAAATGGAATAATAGACCAAGAGGATCATGGAAAACTTGTTGATACAAACTTAAAATTATGAAGTAGTAAAATCATGCTTAAAACTATATAGTTGTGTCAGTGATGGATGGTCTCGGCTTCTGAGTTGCTCGATGGTGTAAACACCAAAAGAAAGGATGGGACCCATGTGTAGTGTACAATACATTGACATTACTTATCTATTTGGGCTACACTAAGGATTAATTCATTAGCTAATGAAAACGTGTTTTCTAGTCACTAAGGTATAGGTGTCATATAGGATATGCTCATGCTATGGTACTTGTGAAGTACAAGGGAGGTAATATTATTATGAAGTATAAGCTCTTTAAGGGAAAGTATGTGTGGAAGAACACAATATCTTCCTATCTGTTAGTTTGAACCCTCAAGACAAAGTCCAGTATGGACGAGATTGTAAATGGTCATGCTCCAAGGGAAGAATGTTTTGTTATTTATAGAATATGATTATTGCTTATATAAAGAGAAAAAAAGGTAGAACATTTATTGGATTATATATATATAATCATCAGGGACAATGATTCAAAAGGGGGGAAGTATGTTAAATCCCGTTTCATAGCTACCAACTTTCTTTTACCATTACAAGTGAAAATGTTTATTAGGTGAATGAAATATGTTAATATGCAATAAGATGTTAATGATTTCAAAATAATGAATATTTTTTGAATTGATTGAATGTTATGTATTGCGATATGAGCATTCTAATGTTTTGCTGATAGAAATTTTTTAAGATGCAAGTCAATTTTTTATGAACATCTAACTACCTTGGTGTTAAACTAAGTTGTTTGTGGGGATAGATTCAATCCTCCAGAAGGGAGGGGAAGTATCACTCAGGAGAAGTGATTGGTTGGGTAACCCTTAATTAAACCTAACTGGGCTTACACACACTCACTCTTAGTTGGTCAAGTCAGTAGCTTGGGAATTGGGTAAGTGCCTTTGGTCATAGTCTTGACTTGTTAAAATAATTGAGTGGTCATCCTTCATTGAGATAGGTTGATTCTTTCAATTGAATTACATTACATTAGTCTCTGGTTTCTTGATTGTTCTTAATTTGGGTTATAGGATTGAGTCTGTTTGAAATATGTGAGTTCTTCTTCAAGAGTATTACTAACCGATAAGTATATATGTAATGAATATATATAATATATGTGTGTGTGTGTGTGTGTGTGTGTGTGGGTTTTCATATGTAAAATGATAACCCATGCATGAGTACATTGTGTGCATTAGGAAATTATATGGACATGTACCACACATATGTGTATGTATATATATATTATATATATATATATATGTATATTTATCGATAAAAAAAAAGTGATTATATGTGTTTGCGTTGGATGTTAAAGTGATAATATAAGTATATTCAAATATACATATAATAATATAAGTTTATTAATATTTTTATATAAATGAATATACTTGTATATTGAAATACATATATGTGTATATACATATATATAATTATCTAAATATATAAATGATGACAACATAAACAAGTATTATAAATTATGATGTTAGATGCAAGTGTTAAATGATATATGTATTTAAAATCTAGCAGATAAATATATACTAATATATATGCAATATAAAAGTTATGTTATGTTATATATATATTAATAGTAATATATAAATCATTTTTATATTGAAAGGATTTTGATATATGAAAATGCATATATATGTGCAAATATAGTGTGGGCTACTAAAGCCATTACTCACACATTATGTTAATGTTTTAAAAACCATATGAATGATAGATAATACTAAGTGCTTGTATGAAGCAACTAAATCTAAAACACAACATATAAAGGATATTTGACATTGCATAAAGTGTTGTTTGTATATTTCAAAGCACAAAAATAAAATAATAAGAGCATGTGAATGATTAAACTAAATTCATAGAGTAGAAGTAGTTTCAATGCAAGTAATTAATATACTGTTGTGAATAGAGGTGTTACATATAATGCGCTTAAGAGAAGTGAAAAGCCAAAGGTTGTGAGTAAGTTAAAACACAAGGTAACGTGGAGCATGACATAGGTGAAGTAGAGCAACACAACAATCATTAAATGTGAGTCAATTTATATGATATTACAACACATAATGTTTGAAGACAGTCAAAAATTTAAATAGGTTTTTAAATGGCATTTAGTCGCTGACTTAATCTTTGAACATCAACACCAAAATGCCTGATGGAAAGAACTAGGTGGCATTAAAATATGAACCTGCATTATGATTAGTAGCCTAAAGAATTGAGAATTATCCAGTGATGGAAGAATTTTCGTAAAAGGTAGAATAAGTCTTGGTTTTGCTGGAAAATTTGGTAGTCGACCTATTGGTTTTTACCTTGAATTGCTTAGATAAACTCTTGTTGTCTCTATTCTAGTTGATTTTTTGTTCTAAATAGATTAGCTAGCATTTCTTTATAATCCTACCACCAGTTGAATTTAATTTGTTGAGTCAACCCTATAGTTGAGAAGTGTCAAATTGCTTAGCTTGATAATAGGCAGAGAAGTCTCTTAATTTTGTATAAATACCTAGGTGTGGGATACTTCATTTTAGGGCATTGTTTCACTGACATTCTAATATTTTCATTATGAGTTATTCTTGAGGAAGCAAAGAGTTGTTGTGAGGAGAGTTTAATGAGATTTAGTAAGTATTATTGAGGGTGGTTTGAAGAATTTTTTTTGAAATTTGGAGTAGATTGAACTTGGGTGTTAGAATATATCTGTGGACTTAGGGTATAGTTGGCATGTTATTCTGCCCTTGTATATTTTGTTTGATTTTAAAAAGATCGAATTTTGTTGATGTTTTTGTGGAAAGAACCATGAATTGATAGGATAGGTATTGATTATGTTTTGAAAGAATCATATTATGTATTACATCTTATGAACCATACTTGAGTGTATGTATGTATTCCAATATTAAGGAGTGTTTGTATTCTAGTACTATATAATAGGGAAAGAAGGAGCTTAAAATGACTTATGAAGTATTTTTCTTCAAGTTATTATGTATTTTCAACTATGGGTATGTGTAGGATCATCATGGAAAAAGCAGGCCCTTAAGTGGCAAAAAATTAAAAAAAAATCAAGATTAGGCAACTTGACGTAAAAATTTGAATAATTTATCTATATTATTTCAAAAATATGTAAGAATAGAATCTATAGCAAATTGAATGTAGTTTCTAAACTACTAGGTATATTTTAAAAAATAACAAATCTATTTGGTGAAATTTTGAAATTTCAATGCAGTAGTACTTAAATTTCAGTGAAAAAATAAGAAGTAGGTGTTTGTCTAACCACCCTAACCACAATAAAATGATAATATTTTTTTATAATATTTTAAATATAAGTAGAGGACTCATGTCCCGACGTGATGCATATTTTTTTGTAATTTTTTTCCTTGTAAATAATTAATTATGAATTTTTATTACAACCTTTAAAAAATATAAAAACTCGTATGTTTGACCACCTTAACTTGGTCAAAACTTCATGAAATTCAATTTTTCTTTTTTTAATCCTATAGTATGTGAAACATAGAATGTGACGCATGTTTCGGATTAAAAAAATGTGACACTATTTGAAAGCTATAGATGTTTTTAAATCAACCTATCAATCAGGACTTTAGTCGTAATTCAAATAGAAAATGAATAATAATTATTTTTTAAATTCAAAGTATTTAGCATAATTTATATTGGTGGAAAGTTGAGAATCTCCTTTAAAAACCCTTTTTGTTTGATCAATTTTAGGTAAAAAAAGGGTTGCCAGCCACATGGGTCATCATATCACTTACATATTGTCACTTTTTAGCCCTTCATGATATTGCACATACCCCTATAGAAAGTTAATAGATTACCTTTGAATTAGATTATCCAATGGAAGAAGTAACTCAAGTATTTGATAATATATTATACTAGTTAAACCCTACTGGTTAATGAGGGTAGTAGTACAACAAAAATGATGGCATGAGAGACATGTCATCGTTAGGTTGTAATGTTATGTAGAGTATATTGTTAGTCAACACTTGGACGATCACTTGGTTGGTGATTTAGTTGATTATTGATTGTAACCCTAGGTTGAGAATAACCTACACAAATAGTATGAACATTGATTGATGATTTTATCCTGGGATTAGGGTAGACTAAGGAGGAGATTACATATGTGATTAAGTTGATCACTTGAATTTGTGAATTACTATTGATTGGAGCCATAGGTGGGAACACCCTATCTTAGTTGGATTGGTACTTGATTGGTTTCTTTACACTCTTGAGGTGAATTCTTTTTATCAAGATGAAAATATACTTTTTGGATAGTCATTTATTGATGAGAACAGTCTCCTAAATAGAGTCTTTTATTGTTAAAACTATACTTTTTAATGAGTCATTTATTGACAAGATTATACTTTGAGTAATTTTATTCCTTGTGAAGGTTATACTTTTATTTTGAGGTTATTTATTGATACTTTTGAAGGGAGTCATTAATGTTGAGATAAACCATTGATTAGGCCTAACTTTTATAGTTGGGATCATACCTTTGGTACTAGAGTTATTTAATATTATGATGTCATGTTATTTGGTTACTTGAAGTATTAGCAGGAATGTTATAAACATTGGTTGTTTCTAGGGTTAACGATTACCCAATGGAGGGAATCTTCTAAGCATAGTATAAGGATGGTCATTAAAAACATTGAGCTAGGATAAGTGGGTGAATGGATTACTCTTTTATATGAAACTTTGTCCAAAGTAGTGTAAGTAGCCACTATTTACATTGTCAATTCACTATGTCTAGATTTAGACAATTTCTAGTTTAGTATTTTCATACTCAAAGTTGGAGCTACCTTATGATTGATTTCTAGACTTGTAGGGCACAACACAAAGCTCAAGATGGCTATTTGTTATGGGGTTTTACCAACCAATCTCTTCCTTGAAGGGAAAGGCCATCTTTCCATATGTGGAAGATGTGCGAGGGACCACATTTGAGTCTGTGGTTAGTGGAAAAGTGCTTGAGGGTATCAACACAAAGTTGTGTCACACTTTCGACCAAATTATCAACACAAGTGAATTTAAGTATTTTTAACTAAAAATACTTTTTGGTAAATATATGACCTTGTAAGATTCATTCTAGCTAAGTTATATATGTCCACAACTTTTCCAAGTAAAATTGTTGGCTAAATACATATTTAGCACCACTTTGAGTCCAATTTACCAAAAATGTAAAATTATTTGAAAAAATCGATGTTTCAACAACTTATACTTGTGTAAAAATCTTTTTTTAACAAATATAAAAATACCTTTTTGTAGATCCATAAGTTTTGTTTTCAAAAATGTATATATTTTAATAGTTTACTTATTATTTATATTTTCCTTTTTATTTTTACTAAATGTAGGTTATCAGCACAAAACATTAAGTTGATTGCCATGTAAAGGAAAATACTAAAACTTATTAGAAAAAAATGAAAAAAATATGATGCCCTAGACACAAGAATCTATATCAAGATGATATATTTTTTTCTATTTTAGATAAACAATTACTATGAAAGTTGACATTGATTGGACATAACTAGGTTTTAATACATTCACATTTTAATATTTATTCAAAAATATATATTTATCAAAATTGGAAATAAATATATCCATGCCCTAAAGTTTCAATTTATAAATACACACAAAAATATTGAAGGAAAAAAAAATTACTATATAAAGATTGACATCTCATGTAACTTCTCTTTTTAGCATTTTATCAGCAACTAAATTATAGTGTTAATTTATATAAAAACTATATATTCAAATAATTTTTTAATTTTATTAGTTTACATCAGTTCAAAATTTAAAATATATATCACTTTTTAGTGATTCAAGTTTTAAAGTTAGATCAGTGTTGACTGGTTCCTATATAAAAGTGTGACACAACTTTCTACTTTTACCCTTGAGTGATGCTTCTCCTCATTAGTTGGCATTTGAGATTTGTAGGGGATTTCTTGGACCATTTGTTACTATGTGCTAATGAAGCTCAAGGAGCTATGTATGTTTTCTTATATCCATATCTATGGAAGTTGTAATGCAAGAAATGTTATCTTAAGACTTTAAATGTATTTGAATAGTTGTACATTCAATTATAATGCAAATGGAAAGTTTAGAATATGTGTTATTTCAGATGTGCATATTGTCTTTGAAATAGAAGATTTTTTTTATTTCTATGCGATGGCATTGTGAATTATTCACTTGTGGTTAAAACATATGTAATTCTGTTGAGTAGAACAATGGGGTTGTTGCATCAAAATGAATGATAACACAATGAGGGTTGAGTGCTATATAGGAGAAACCCTAAATGAGAAAAGCATTAGATCATGACAAGTATCAATATCTCATGCAATGAGATAGAATGATCTAATAATAGCTCTCTACTTAACATAGTAAATCTCTCCTAAGTTTAGCTTAAGTGCATGAGAATAAATTAGACTAATAATTAATTATTAGCTAATGCATGATTACTCTAATAGATAATTTAATGTTGATTTGGGAGACTATGGAATGGGTGCAACAATCAAGACAAAATGCTTTGATAGTCAAGCTAGACTTTGATCAAGTATATGATATAATTCGTTGGAGCTTTATCCTTAGAATGCTTCAATGGTTGGGCTTTGGTCCTAAAATTCAAAATCATGTCCAAGTGTTATTTCAAGATGCTAATGTTTGCCTAATTATTATTAAGGATATGTCATACTCTTTTGAATTACATTGTTTTATAAGGCATGGATGTCTGCTTTCTCCCTTCTTGTATTTTCTTATAGCTAATGTGTTGGGATGTTTTCTTCATAAGGCCCATCAGATGAAACTTATCAAAGGAATTTATATTCCTCAAAATAAAGTGGTTCTCAATTCCCACTTTGTAGATGATAGCATGTTATTCCTACATAACTCTGAAGAGGAGGTGAGAAATACTTTGGAAATTATAAAGTTGTATGACATATCCAGTTGTCTTATAACTCATAATAAAAATGAGTTCTTGATGATTCATCTTTTTCCTAGGCCTCAATAGATACCTAAGGAATGGAGGTAGATCAAACATGGGGACATAACTAGATATTTGGGTATTCCTTTCTATTTGGGAGTATCTCTTTCTAAAAAGTGGGTCACATGGTTCTTAAATAGAATTAAGAGCAAGCTATTCAATTTTGGCAATAATTTTGTCCTTACCTAAAAAGATTCAAGTTGCTAATAAGATTCTCATTGTGTCCCATGTGTACTACTCCTCTTGTTGAAAGCCATCCAAACAGGGTTATGAAGAGCTCAATAGAATAATTCATAATTTTTTGTGGTCCAAATGGGATGGTAATGGTGGGTTTATTGCTTCTTCATGGGCTAAGTGCATAAAGATGGGGGGCCAAAAACGGGGCTTAAGTGGCGACTTTTTTTTGAAATCGGGAAATAATGACCTTAGACATGAAATTGAGGATAGTTACACTCAAAATGTTGAGATGCAACAAAGAAAAAGGATCGTAGTGCTTCGAGTCTACTTTCTATACTACTATTTACAAAAAAATGGTAGAGATTAAGGGGTTCAAAAGAGGGGACCACATAAATTGGTGTTGTTTTTCTCAGAAAAATATAACATAGAATTTTGTGTGGGTCCCTCAAAAGGCTAACTTTTATTTAGTATTTTTAAAATCACTTTGGTGAGAAATTAGCTAATAGTATGTAGTTTATACCTAATTTTTTTGATAAGATTTTAATGAATATTTAATTTTTCACTAATTTTCAAAGTGGATACTTCCTGGAAAATAGAGTTTTGGTTGTGCCACCCTATAAATGTTGATAACTAATTGATTTTTTTTTTTTTAATATGTGTAGAATGGAGTCTAGTTTCCAAAAATGTAGTTTATTTGAAATTTCAATGAATGGTTAATTTGTAATGAAAAAAGAACCAAACACTAGTTTTTTTCCAAAAAATAGACACACAAACAAAAGAAATTATAGATCAAAAGCTTAACATTGTTAAAATGTGAAAAAAATTATATCCTTAGATAGCTAAGAGAGAGCTTGACTTTACCTAAGCGTTCAATTTGTTTGACATTGAAACATGTGCAAACCTAATGATTAGCATGAACACGATTATGTGAAATATTGTAGAATTCACAAAAGCATGTCTTTGGATGTTGGGAAGGCATTCCAAGCCTTTGGGTTGGTATTCCAAAGCAAATACCAAGCCCAAGGCTTGGGGATTCCCAAAGCAAGAAATAACGCTAGCGCGTTATAACGTGCTCGTGTTATTTCTTAATTTTGACATGTTTTTTACACTTGTTCCCAAGATATGTCTAGCAAGACATAACACAAGCACATTATAACACACTCCTATTATGTCTTGATTTGCATTAAATTCTATTCTATTGAATTTATATATATATATATTTGTGTGTTTGTATGTATGTATGCTTGTATATATTTATGTATGTATGCATGCCTCTATGTATGTATGTCTGATTATATGTATGTATGTATGTATGTCTTTAGAGGGAGGGGGGATTTTAAGAGAGAGATAATTGTCTAGGTAGGGTGGGAAGGGGAGAGGGAGGGAGAGACCTGAGAGAGAGAGAGAGGTAGTGAGAGAGAGGAGGACAGAGGAAAGAAAGAAAAGGAGAGATAGAGAGACAAGGAAGGAGAGGAGGGAGGGGGTGGAGAGAGGAGGGATAGGGAAGGGAGAGGAGGTGGAGGAGATGGTAGAGAAAGGAGATCTGAGGGGGGGGTGGAGGGAGACCAACTGGAGAGATGGAAAGAAGAGGAGGGAGGAAGGAGGGAGTGGAGGAGAGAGACAGAGAGACAGATGAGTGAGAGAGAGAGTGCAGGGATTGATTGGGGAAGGAGGCACAGGAAAGTGGAGAGGGTAGAGAAATAATTAGAGAGGGTAGGAGAGAGGGATGGAGAGAGCGTGAGATGGATAGATAGAGAGTGAGGGATGGGGGTTGGAGGGTATAGGCTGAGGGATTAGGTTTGAGGTTCCAATGTATAGGCTAGAGGGTTGGATGGATTTGGTGGTGGATGAGAGGTTATGGGAGGGAAGAGTGGATGAGGTGAAGGAAAATGGATGGTGGCAGGAAGGGACAGGAAGGAGGAATGGTGGATGGAGGGGAATGAAGGAAGGAGGGCAGTCTTAGGCCGAGGGATCAGGGTCTTAAGGCTGAGGGGCCGAGGGACTAGGCTCATGGCTGAGGTTTGATGGATTAAGGGTTTAGGGATTGAGGGTTGAGGTTTTAGGGTTTAAAGGTTGAGGGATTAGGGTTGAGGGATTAAGGGTTGAGGGTTAAGGGTTGAGGTTAGAGAGTTTATGGGTTGAGGGTATAGGGTTGAGGAATTGGGGTTTAGGGTTTAGGGTTTAGGATATTGGGTTGAGGGTAGATAGTTTAGGGTTTAAGGGTTGAGGGTTTAGGGTTTATGGTTGAGTGTTTAAGGGTTTAAGGGTTGAGTGTATAGGGTTGATGGATTAGGGTAGAGAGGGAGGGATGGATGGAGGGGGAGATGGTGGGAGAAGTGAGATAGAGAGAAGGAGAGAAGATGAAGGAAAGAGAGAGATGGGGGTTGAGGATCTAATGTATAGGGTAGAGTGTTGAAAATATAGGGTATAGGGTTGAGGGATTAAGGTTGAGGGTAGAGGGTATTGGGTTGAGGGTAGAGGGTTTAAGGGTTTAGGGTTTAAAGGTTTAGATTTTATGGTTTAAGGTTGAGGGTAGAGGTTTGAGGGTATCTGGCTAAGGCATTAGGGTTCAAGGTCCAATGTATAGGGTAGAGGGTATAGGGGTTGAGGGTTTAGGGTTTAAGGATTGAGGGTTGAGAGATTAAGGGTTGAGGGTTGAGAATTGATGGTTTAAGAGTTGAGGGTATAGGGTTGAGGGATTAGGGTAGAGTGTTTAAAGGTTTACGGAGGGAGAGAGAGGTGAGATAGATAGATAGAGCAAGAGGTATAGGTGTTGAGGACCTATAGGGTTGAAGATTAGGGTTGAGGTTCTAATGTATAGGGTAGTTGTTTGATGGTTTAATAATTTAAGGGTTGAGGGGTTAAGGGTTGAGGGTTTAATGGTTTAAGAGTTGAGGGATGAGGTTTAGCATTTAAGGGTTTAGGGTTGAGGGATTAGGGTTGAGGGTTGAGGGTGTAGGGTTGAGTATATAGGTTTTAGGGTATATGGTTGAGGATCCAATGCATAGGGTAGATGGTTGAGAATTGAGGGTTCAAGGTTTAAT
>VDFB02353493.1:116351510-116446139 GCA_007258455.2 Sequoia sempervirens
GAGAGAGACCTAAGAGAGGGAGAGGGGGTACTAGGGAGTAACTTGAGAGAGAGAGAGACCTGAGAGAGGGATAGGGGGTAGGGGGAGAGATTTTAGAGAGATAAAGAGAGAGCGAGATGGGGTGGCAGAGAGACCTGAGAGGGAGAGAGAGGGAGAGAGAGGGAGAGGGAGAGATTAGGGTTTATGGTTTAAGGTTAGACGTATCAAGGGTTTTTGTAGAATAGGGTTGAGGGATTAGGGTTTAAGGCATAGTTTCTAAGGTTGAGAGTTTAGGGATAAGTGAGAGACCAAGATGTCTAAGGGGGGATGAATTGTTAAGGATAGAGAGAGAGAGATAAAATAAACCTATAGAAAAATTTATAATGTGACCACGTTTTGAAGAAGTTGAGATGTAGCCATTTGTATAGCAAGGAAAAACATGCTCATGTTATAATGTGAACGTGTTTTTTCTTTCTCTAAAAATGGTAAAAAAATTAATATACTTGTGATCTCTAGGCCCACATTTTGTATATTCTCATTGTTATGCACCTATTTTGACAAAAAGAAGCTTTTTGATGCTTTTGTGAAGTGTGCATGCAAATTTTTCACATTCTACCACCTTTTTATGAACTTTCCACCACCTTCACATGAAATAATAGATTTTTCACATCGAAATGATATATATCAATTCATGTCTTAATTCCATTCAAAAGTGATATACAATTGAACATTGAAAAGGAAACAAGCTTTTGAAAAACTCAAATTGTTGAGGATTTTGATGCAAGAAGAAGCAAAGGCTACATAATTGGGTAGAACTCCTCCATTTGAATCTCCATTTTGTAGGTATGTGAAGTCTTTACACATTTTCTTTATATTTTCCTTAATTCTATTTTGGATTGCTTTGATTTTGTTATTTTGTATATTCCATTTTCATCATTTGTTTTTCATTATAACCTTAGCCCCTCTCGAAACATTTTAAACTACAAAATTCTTTACACTTTCCAATTACATTTTTAAACCACATCTCTTTGAGGTATTTTGTTAAACAATTGACCTACCTTGTGTATGCTTCCAAATTTTGTATACACACATATATGAGAGTAGTTATAAGTATGTAATATAATACATCATTTCTCAATCCTTTTCTATGGATGTGCATAGCCCTTTACAAAGCTTTCATTTTGGCATAGGCATGGGGGATGTTGGAAAATGTAGTGGAATTTGGTTTTACACCTAGAAATTGCATATGCTTGAAATTTTATAAAGCCTAAATTCAAAAAATCCATTTTGTGCATATCCTTCAATAATTCTAGTCCACGAGGACATATCTCATTGAGGCATTTTGTCAAACAGTTCTACCAAGTAGTTGATTTCCTTGTCTATGCTACCAAATTTTCCATACATGTCTACCAAATCATTTTTATCAAACAATATAGACAAGGAAATCAATTGTTTGAATAAATTCCTAAAAGAAATGTGGTCTTATGGAAATGTATATTTTTTTAAACAACTAATTTCCTTGTCCATGTTGTTTGATAACTCTTTTATCCCTACCAACTCCTATGTGATTTGTCTTCTTCATTATTGTTTCATAGTTGTCATATATGTGGTGAAAGGTGGTTGTGCTCAATCTATAAGAGACTATCTTTTTAAGATCTACCATATAGATTGCTCATGATCTTTTCCTCAAATGAAATCCTCAAAGTAATTGAGATGATTAAACTATGAATAGAAGAAGAAAACCTAGAAACCCTAGCATGGTTGATTAGTTAAGATCAAGGGTTTCAACAATGGTTCCCATATTTTTAAATCTCAACCACATGCTTCTCCCTTTAATGACACCCATCAAGGTTTTTTATGAATTCATAGATCATTCTCTTAAGATACTTTAAACAATACCATAATTACCTCATACCTATTCATAGGCCTGAGATGTAATGATTGAGATAAAACCACATTCACTTCCATTCACTTCCACATTCACTTAATAAGGGTTGGTGAAAGAAAGGGGAGTTTAAAATATCCAAAATTATACCTAAGATACTCCATTGGAGTGAGTTTTATTAATAATTAAGTGACTTGATCACAATAATTGTTGTCCTATTTATATCTCTATGTTTTCAATGTTTATTTTGATATTAATGTATTCTAGTTGATAGTTAGAGTGTATGACCCTAAGATCTACTTTTATTGTTGTCCTATGGTTAGAGTATTAGAATTTTGATAGTAATGTATTCTCTCTACCACCTATCATGTTCCTTGCTACCACCTACCATATTACTTCTTGTCCCACCTATCATATTCCTTGTTGCCCATGTATTGTGGCTTTACCTTTACAGTCTACAATCTATCCTCTTGCAACTAAAAATTTATGGCTACCCTCAAAGATTTGTAATTAAGTTTGGGATCTAGTTCCGTAGTAAGGATTTATTTTTTCCCTTAAACATTTGTAATGATATTTACTAAAATTTTGAAACCAAAAACATAGTTCCGATGAAAAAGTAGTAGAAATGCATTTGGTAACAACAAATATAAATGAGAATATTTATAATGATTGATGAATAATTTTGAATTGCATAATTACATAAAAAAGAAATGAATACCACTTCCAAGTTTGATTATCATATACTTGTGTCTGTAGTTCATTTCCCTTCTAATCTCTACTTTACAATATTTCATCTACAAATACCCTACTATCTATTTAAATATTTGTATTAACTATCCCTCTCATTTTGGAAACTTTGTATAGATCATCCTTCATTAGATGCATTCAAATATTTCAAATAATTTTAGCTAGATAGTGAAGGAGATGAAAAAATAATGCAATTATCTTTAGTTCTTTGTTCTAACATCTGATCTTCAACATCCCTAATTCTAGTCATGATCCCAGGCTTTAGCATTTTGATTTGTACAACCATTTGATTATTCCCTCCCTTGTTCCACATATATATCTAATCTTGCAGATGAATGATCAAATATTTTCATATTCCTCTGACTCTAATATTCACTTGATGGAAAAAGTGTCACATGCATGTAGTGCAAAGTTGCAAAGGGGTGTAACTTTCATTTTACAACTTGTATGATTGAACCGACAATTCCAATGCATTCATATGGGTACATTTAGGGTAGGAATCGTCCTGTTTCGCACCCAAACATGTCAAATCAATCTAAGCTACGTTCATACAGTGTAATCCTTTAAGATTCCAAATTGTAAAATGGCAACAATATTTGACAACCTCTTACTTAGAGACAATGTCGCTTACGAGAATTTAGTCTAAGGCATTGAGATCACGTAGGGACCCTCTACAATAACCCCTCTCTTTTTTTTTTTTTAATCTCAGATTCATTTTTTCATGGTTTCCATTTTTCACTTGGTGGAAAAACTGTCAAATGCAAGTAGTGTAAAGTTGCAAAGTGCTGCAACTTTCGTTCTACAACTCATACGACCAAACGTACTATTCCAACATGTTTGGATGGGTACATTTATGCTATTCATGGTCCTCTTTTGCACCCAAACATTTCCAATCACTCTAAGCTATGTTCAATCAACCTGATCCCTTAAGACTCCAAAGTGAGAAATGGTTGAAATCTTCTAAGGGATATTACTCAAAAACCATGACACTTTTAAACTTTTTGTCTAAGGCCGTGAGATTGTGTTGGGCCCCTCTACACTTGGTGTAGGTTTTTATTTTCCTAGTGGGTTAATTTATTTTCCCTTAGTCCTAGGTTTTTCCTACACTTAATTAAGCTTGCTTAGGATAATAAAGAGTTTATTATTTAATAACTAGGAGATAAGTGACGAGGTGTTCATTTCCTTAAAAGGTGGAATAACTTTCCACTTTTGGTGGTCCATCTCCAATTTTTTTGGTTGATTCCTATTGATTGGATTTGTCACCTACCTCCTCTCCTAAGTTTTATATAAACTCACTACCTACCTTGTACTTGCATCCATTCATTCTCTTGCATTGTTGCATACTTTGGCATACATGCACCTTGATGCATGCAGTCATTATTCATGCATCTTTGTTTTGTATCTTTTTAGCTTGGAAGTTGTTAACACAATTTTGTCACATCAAAATTTCATAATCTCTTAGAGTCCTAGTTTGCATTCTTATGTTTTTCCAATTTATGTAAGTTTGATTTTCTCTTAAAAAGTTCCTTGGGATATTCAATCTATTTCAAATTTCTAACATGGTATCAGAGCTTTTTCTCTGAGAAATCTAAGTTCATAGATTCTTGATTGAGAGATTGAGTTTCTTGTAAAAATATTGAAAATTCCCGTATGCTTCTCTTGTGTTCTTGAATGATCTATAGAATCAGAAAGGATTTGCAAAGATTTAATAACCTCTTCCTATTGCATATATCTTTTGTGAGATCTGGGCAATTGCATGATTTCTAGTTATACTGCTAGCATTTTTTACTATCTCAACATGTCCAGAAGGCTCGAGAAAGTCAGGTTTGGCTTTTTTTTCATCCAAATTGGAGATCATTTGAAAAAGTTCTAAACATGGGTTTGAAGCTCATACTCATGAATTTTTTTTTAAAAGAGCATTTTTGGCCCAAAAATACCTTTCCATTGTGTTCAAAAGGGCCAAAATCCCTTATTCTCATATAAAATTTGTCTATTTTAAATGTGTTTTTTTTTGGAAAATTTTTCTTTTGCCAGGGGGTCGTTACTACAAGCAAAATTTTGCATATTTTTAAAAAAAGTTATAACTTTTTGGGCCATGGTGTCTGTTTTCTACAAATGAGATATCGTTGGAAAGATAGAGACAAGAATTTTCCATCTAAAGAGGTTTTGAGAAGAGTTTTTTCCATTTTATACCAAATATTTCAAGTTGAAGCTATCTTGTGCTAATTTCTTCAATATGTCATAACTTTTGTCCTGGTGCTCCAATTTTTAGAAACGAATAGGTGTTTGAAAGGTATTGAAGAGAACTACATAGCCATAAGGATAATTTTCCCATATTTTAGATCTTATGTTCATTTTATATCAGAATTCATAATTTTGGCTATTTTGAGCCTATTGAGCATTGTATCTTGGAAAGGATTTCTAAACACACTAAATTATAAAGTGACAACCTTATAATATTTGGGGGGGGTGATCTTTGATACTAGTGAAAAGGGTGGGTGTGTATTTTTGTTCTATTTTGGTGTTCTTTTGTAATCATTTGAGGATTGTATCATGGGTTTTTATACTCATCCTTTTGTGATAGTTTTGGATAAGGCTAATTATGAGTCTTGGAAAAAAGGAATTTTAACCCATATTAGATGGATAAAAAAATTTCCTTACCTTTATGGAATCATTCTTGAACCAAAAAACCTGATAAGAAGAATGTTTTGGGTAGTAGAATTGATCATGTAATAGGAATAATTGGTTGTCATGTTGATTATGATATTTTGTTGTTTATATTGGGCCTCGAATGTCCTGGCACAATTTGGACCAAGATTTGGAAGATGTTTGGAGAACCTCATGTTTCTCCATTCTCGAATGATCTTGTTGTAGATTTCCTCATTCCACTTGATGATGTAGATAATATACCCTATGACAATGATACTCTAGAGGAGTTTAAGTATTATGCATGTCTTGAACATTTAGATGACACAAAGAATTCTCTTGCTTCTTATGTTCAAGTTGAGATTACATCGACATCACCTATTGTAGATTAATATTTTAGAAATGCTTCACCAAGAGCCTCTAGTGATTCATTATAGTAGGATTATTTATGTCCTTTGGATTCAATTCACTGGGACCTATTTCTACCAGAAATCTCCTGTTTGTTTGTAGAGTCCCTCATTTTGGATCTAGATGATACCATTGAGGACATACGTCTTCTCTTTGAGGCCCACTCTTTTGTCCTTGCATCTACTATTGTTACTTCAGAGTTTCGAGTCACTTATTCAAAATATTCCAATGAATTCTTGTAGTAGGGCATCCATATTCTTCTTGATTTAGCTTGGGATGATCTCTTGATAGGTATTTCAAACTTGTTTATGGAGACATGTATTGTATATTTTGGAGACACTATTGAGTGCATCATCATCTTATCTTTGATGAAGATGATTCTTCCTCAATTTTTGTGAGGGAAAAATTTGACCCTCTTGATCATTCATCATAGTTTGAAATGAGTGTGGATACCTTGGATCATCATTTGAAGAAGACATATTCTGAGGAGATATTTGAGTCTTTGGTTTTTTCTCTACATCAGTCTCTAGGAGATATGATTTGTCATCTTTAGCAATGTGGCCTAGAACACTTGATTTGATTGTGAAAACTTTCAACATCGACATGGTGATACTTGAGCCAACTTCAAAGGCTTCATGTACATTTTTCACTCTCTTCCTAGCATATTCCTTTCAGGACTTGGGAGATAGCATGCATACACCTTTGGTTGTGTTTCTTCCTAAGGGGAGGAAAATTGTTCAAAAATCATGGACCATCTTCTCCATCTAGTTTCAAGCATCAACCATTAGATCTCTTCAGAGGAGGCTACTTAGTCCTTCTCCCTTTCTTATTTTCATCTCTCTTTTGGGGGGGAGTTTTGTTTCACTGGGTTTTCTCCTTTTCTCTGGTTGTGAGATATTTCTCCTTATGTCATTTGCACATAGGTACCTAGCATGGCCTAGTTGTTAGGATCCATCATCTTTTACACCCTCCTAACCTATGCTTAAGGAGGGGTGTTGGTGTAGGTTTTTATTTTCCTAGTGGGTAAATTTATTTTCCCTTATTCCTAGGTTTTTCCTACACTTAATTAATCTTGCTTAGGATAATAAAGTGAGTTTATTATTTAATAACTATGAGATAAGTGATGAGGTGTTCCCTTCCTTAAAGGGTGGAACCACTTTCCACTTTTGGTAGGAATCTGCACTTTTTATGGTTGATTCCTATTGGTTGGATTTGTCACCTACCTCCTCTCCTAAGTTCTATATACACTCACTACCTATCTTGTATTTGCAGCCATTCATTCTCTTGCATTGTTGCATACTGCATGCATGCACCTTGATGCATGTAGTCATTATTCATGCATCTTTTCTCTTCATCTTTTCATCTTGTAAGCTCTTAATGCAATTTTGTCACATCAACATTGCATAATCTCTCAGAGTCCTAGTTTGCATTCTTATGTTTTTCAAGTTTATGTAACTTTGATTTTCTCTTTAAAAGTTCCTTGGGTTATTTAATCTATTTTAGATTTATAACATCTACAATAACCTCTCTCAGTTTTTGCTATCACTAAGGTGTTTTCCCTTGGTGATGACTTTTCAGTTAAGGAAAAAGTTATCAAATACAAGCAGTGTAAAGTTGCAAACTAGTGCAAATTTCATTTTGCAATGCATGTGACCAAAAAAACTATTCCAATGCATCCAGATGGGTACAATTACACTAGGTATGGTCCTCTTTTGCACCCAAATCTACTGAATCACTCTAAGCTATATTCAACTGGCTTGATCCCTTAAGAGTCCAAAGTGAAAAATGGTTGCAATCATCGACAAGCTATTACTCCAAAATCATGACAAAAACTCTTCATTTGAGGCCATGGGATCACATTGGGCCCCTATATAATAACCTCTCTTGAATTTTTATATCTCAGAGGTGTTCCCATGGTGATGACTTTTTAGTTGAGGAAAAAGTTGTCAAATGCAAGTAGTGTAAAGTTTCCAAGTGGTGCAACTTTCGTTCTACAACTCATGCGACCAAAAATACTATCCCAATGTGTTTGGATGGGTACATTTATGCTAGGAATGGTCATATTTCACACCCAAATATGTCGAATCACTCCAAGCTACATTCAACTGACTCGATCCCTTAAGAGTCCAAAGTGCAAAATGGTTGCAATATTCGTTGGGTTATTATTCAAAAATTGTGATGCTTAAAAACTCTTTTTCTGAGGCCACGGGATTGCATTGGGCCCCTCTACAATAACCTCTCTCATTTTTTTCTATCTTGGAGTTGTTTTCCCATGGTGATGACTTTTTAGTTGAGGAAAAAGTTGTCAAATGCAAGCAGTGTAAAGTTGCAAAGTGGTGAAACTTTCATTCTGCAACTCGTATGACTAAACAGATTGTTCGAATGTGTTTGGATTGGTACATTTACATTAGGCATGGTCCTCTTTCACAGCCAATCACTCTAGGCTACATTCAACCAACTTGATCCCTTAAGAGTCCAAAGTGCAAAATGGTTGCAATCTTTGACGAGCTATTACTCAGAAACCATGATCTTACAAACTTTACATCTGAGAGTACAAGATTGTGTTGGGACCCTCTACAATAACCTGTCTCAATTTTTTCTATCTCGTAGAAATTTTCCCATGGTGACAAATTTTTAGTTGAGGAAAACGTTTCCAAATGCAAGTAGTGTAAAGCTGCAAAGTGATGAAAATTTTGTTCTGTAACTTGTATAACCAAATAGATTGTTCCAACATGTTCGTATGGTTATTTTTATGCTAGGAATAGTCATATTTCACATCCAAACACACCAAATCACTTTGAGCTACGTTCAACTAGCTTGATCCCTTAAGAGTCCAAAGTGTAAAATAGCTGCAATCTTTGATGGGATATTACTTAGAATCTGTGATATTTACAAAATCTTCATCTAAGGCCATGGGATCATGTTGCACCCCTCTACAATAACCTCTCTCAATTTTTTCTATGTCAGAGGCATTTTCCTATGGTGACAAATTTTCATTTGAGGAAAAAGTTTTCAAATACAAGTAGTGTAAAGTTGCAAGGTTGTGAAACTTTCGTTTTGTAACTCATGTGACCAAATGGACTATTCCAACACCTCTAGATGGGTACATTTATGCTAGGCATGGTCCTCTTTTGTACCCAAACATGCCCAATCACTCTCAGCTACATTCAATTGGCTTAATTCCTTAAGAGTCCAAAGTGCAAAATGGCTTTAATCTTTTGTAATGATGGATTTTGGCACTCAAATCCTTCTTAGCTCCTCCTAGGGTTTTTCACCTAGAAGGAGAGGGAATGGGGGACAAAATGCACAATGTTACACTCAATATTAATGTGTGTTATGAGATTAGAACTAAATGCAATAATGTGGATGCAATTAGGAATCGATTAATTAAACATGCAAGGCTAATGAAATATGAATTGTTTGAAAACACACTATGTAATGCAACAACACTATTAAATGAATGCAAACTATAACAAAAAAGTATCAGAAAAAAGATGTGTACCTAAAACCTTGATGAAGACTAGAAATTGATTCTAGAATGTTGATGATGTTGATTTTCAAGAATGATAGGACTCATTCGCCACCCAGGGCGAATTAGTCCCAGTTCTGCCAAACTGAGCTAAAACCTATTTATGTCAAAAGGGTGTCAGAAAATACATAAATCACAAAACTGACCTTTAAAGTGGGACTCATTCGCCACCCATGGTGAATCAGTCCACTTTGGAATTTTTGAATATTGAAGAATGGATTCTAGATTTTTAGATCTACATTTTGATGTCCTATAGGTGTTTGCTTCAAAAATTGTTGGATTCATGCTTGAAAGTGACTTTTTGTTGATATTATGACTTGAATGATGAAGAGAGAACTCTGAAAAACTTTGCAACTTGATCTTTAATGATTTCCAAGCTTTCAAAGGACCTAAATCTACAAACAAACAAGAAGAGAAGAGGAAATGTTGAATGTTAAGGCATGGGGGTTTGCCCTGGTCAAATCTCGTTTAGGTAATTAAATCAAAATGATGAAAGAATAGAATAAAGCATGAAACAATGGAATAGATTACCTTGCCATGATGAATGATCTTGAAATTATTCAACAATACATGTGAAATCTGTCCTTGAATGTCTTAGAAAGCTAAATTAATAACTTGCAATGTGAAAGCCCTAACTTGCTTGAGAAGAATGAATAAGATGGATGAAAGATGAAAATGAGAGATTATCCCCATCAAATGAGGATCAAAACACTTATTTATACAAATCTTGTTCCTTAGTAACCATTCATACCTCATCACAGGCTGGCATCAAGTAATTTTTAAATAAATCTCGAAAGGAAATTTTAAATATTTTAAATTTTGGAGCAAAGGGGGACTCATTCACCACCTATAGAAAATGGGTCCCACCTAGGACTTGAAACTAGGTGTCAGGAATTAAGTTGTATTTAATGTTATTTGTCAGGATTATATTAAAAAATACACTTAAATAAAGTATATGAGGGTGTAAAGGGTTCAAATAAGCCATAAGAAAGGGATAAATAAGGGGAATATGCCTAAAAAAGTGTGAATCTTTATTACAAGACTTTACAACACTTGAAAATAGGACATTTTGATGTGTAAAAAGGTGATTTTTAGGTGAATTATGATAAATAGAGTCTAGAATAATGTGGAAATGTTTTACAACACTTCACAACACCTTCTCAAGACTTCATTAAAAGCATTTTATTTAGTTTATAAAGGTTTGAGACTTAGTGTGGATGCATAAAATACCTCACATCACCTAAATCAAGGCTTCATTTAGTCCAATTAATCTCATGTCAAGCAAAGGGTACTTTTTTAATGACACATCTTTGACAGGATATTACTTGGAAACTGTGATGCTTGAAAACTCTTCGTCTGAGGCTAAGGGATCACATTGGGCCCCTCTACAACAACCACTCTTTTTTTTTTATCTTAGATGCATTTTTTGTGGTGACGACTTTTTAGCTGAGGAAAAAGTTATCAAATGCAAGCAGTGTAAAGTTGCAAAGTGGTGCAACTTTTGTTCTACAACTCGTACGATCAAACATACTATTCCAAAACATCTAGATGGGTGCGTTTACAATATGCATAGTCCTATTTTGCACCCAAGCATGCCCAATCAATCTGAGTTATGTTCAATCAACTCGATCCCTTATGATGGAATGCAAAACAAAGAAAAAGAGAGAGATTCACATGATAGTTGACAAGTCTGAATTTTCCACGCCAAAAGAATATGTTTGCATGAAAGAGGTAAATAATATGGGTGTCAAAATAGTTGAGGAAAGCCTAAACCTTTTCATTCTCAAATGGGTTATGATCCAATTATTGTGTGGATCTCATACTTACATTGAATTGATTATTATTAATATTCATATTTAGGTAACTTTCTTATTCATATTATGGCTCTAATCACAAATGAGAAGGATACATGACTCTTAAAATATTGTATGATCATCCTCAATTATAGCTAGGGTGAGACATTTTTTAATTTTCCTTCTTGCCCTTACAACAATATGGTTGTTGTAAAGAGGAATTTTTTCAAGATTTTAGATAAAAAATGAAATATTTATAGCTAAATCTAATCATAGGTCAATAGAAATATGAGCCCACATTGTGCCTTATGACCTAGCTAAAGAGAATCATGAACAATGACATTAATAAGTTCACACTAGAGCCTCAACCATAAGTAGAAGCTAAAAATAGCCCAAAGAAGAGGTATAAATATATGTTGATACATGAGATATTACAACCTCTATTCCTACTCCTTCATAATCATATCAAATGTCCTAGAAGAAATTGAATCTTAGTGGGTTCCCAACACAAACTAGAGCTTATTTTAGAATACCACAAGCAAAGGCGAGGGCATAGAATAGGAGAAGGAAAAAATTTGGGAGAACTGATGATCCACCTATGAAAATGGGATATGAAAAGTAGAAAACGGAATAGTAAAGCATACAAGAGCCATTAGAGGTTTGTATAGAGAAGGTACAATAGGTTATACTACAAATATCTACCTTCCCTCTCCTCCTAGCTTCATCCCTTTTAAATTCTTCCTTGGATTCCATATTGAATTAACACATAAGTAAATGATACATCGTTGGTGAATCATTTTTTAAAATATTGAATTTGTTTAGCATCAATCAATAAATATTCAAGAAAAACCATGAAGGACAGTAATGAGCAATGTTAGGGATAACCAATTAATAAGTATACATGTGAACAAGTGAAACACAAGTACTCAAATACATGTAAGCCTTAAAGTATACACATGAATACATAGTATACACATTAAAACAAAGTATATGCATGAATACAAGGTATACACATGAAAACATGTAGGTCACAAAGTATACATTGGAATACACATAAGTCACAAAGTACGCACATAGCCCATCTATTGAACTGTGGATTTATAATGAAAATATGGACACCATCGATTAAAAAGATTTGTATTAACCAAATAGCCATGTAGGAATACATCAATATATGTCGATATAAGTATAAAATATATACAAAATATCCATATTGGCTTACAATAATGCCATACAGGCATATAATTTCAAATATATGCAATGCAAAATATGTCCAAAAATTCCATATAGCATTACAACAAAGAACCCTAGAATCAAAAGTCATTGCTCTCTAGGCTCTTGAAACAAACTCTTTCGCTTTGCTTGTTGGTCAGATGGTGATAAGTCTATCACTCATTTACTCTAAGGTTAAGGAGTTCTCTTGGTGCTCCTCATAAGGTTTAGTTCCTGATCAAGCCTTACCTATTACAATAATAAGTAAAGACATTAATATATAGAAATTACATTATAAAAAATGATATATTTACCAAAATAATCACTTACCATCGCTAGATGATGACTCTCCTCAAGGGAAATATTTGCATGCCCATTTTGTGGAATGTTGAATCCTTATAGAAACCATCCAAATAGAAATTAAACTATGAATCAATAATCATTTCATTTTTCACTAACTAATAGCTATACCAACAAATGTAAATTGAAATTTAGTAATCTGCCTCATACCCCCGTGAGAGGCATCAAAGAGTCTATAGTAGAAGAAAAACCAAGCTCCATTTCCCTATGAACATTTGGAGGTGTTTCTAATTGTAACATCTAAAAATAAAACAAAAAATTATTCAATCACAAAAACTACAATAGTGATGCACATCATGGCTTATAATGTATGAGATAATGAACAAAATTTTGAGAACTTATTGAACTATATATTTCTTAATATCATGCTTACTAATTTCCCTATCCATAGCTTGTTTGAAAGCACTTGTTTTATGCTTTTATATCCATAGTGTTGTGTGGTCTCACAACACTCCCCAAGACTGAAAAGACTTGGCGACCCAAGTGAAAAATATAACTCCTATGGAAAGACCTAACAAATTGGAAGATCATTGAAAGTGAAAAGGAAGAAAGACAAATCTTTGATAAAAAAAAGTACTTCGTATGGTATGTGTTTCGTGCACCAGGTACCAGGTACCAGAAACACAGAAAAGGTGAAAGGTAATGTGAAGTTCAAGCGAATGACTCTGGTTCGGTATGATGGAGTCTGGTAAGATGGAGTTCTAGTATAACCAAGGTCCAAGAAAGTAAGTGGGTGAAGTTGAATATCGAATACCAAGTACTAGGTTGCAAAGTGAAAAAAAATGCTATATTTTTTAATTTGTATAATTATCCTAGTGATCCAATATATATACAAGGATTTATGATATTCTTTTTGGAAGTGAGTTTTATGGAATTTTTTTACTAACATTTGAATAATGGTTTTATTTACATGAGATGTTGTGACATATTTTTTTAAAAAGGGATTTAACATTTGTAATTTTGTGATTGTAGGAGATACTAATTGTGATGCAAAGCTCGAGTATGGACAGTTAGGAAAACTTGAGTCATGGATGGAATAAAATTCAGTCCAGTTCGATCACTCTAGGAGGTGATAATGTAGATGGATTTGAGTCCACTAGAATGTTGAGGATCTTGGCATTTCACATGTGGTGGGAGAAAATGCTAATCTTCAGGATAGCCCATTCCTGAGAGGGACAGAACCGAAGCCAAGCGAAGTGTAGGGGGTGAAAATTCCACCTTATCATTCTGAATATATAGGAACCCCTACATATTATCATGATTCAAAGTATCATCCTAGCGAAGATTCTAGATAAAAGTAGAACCTGAAGAGCTTCAATGACTAATTGGAGTTGACTTCCATTGAATTCAATTTCAATTCTCCTATTGGTCACAATATTCCACATGCCTTGATGAGATTGGTCCCTTAGATTTTCTCTTATGTAGATGTCTTATCCTATCTAAGCTTTGTACTCTATAAAAGGCCAGAGGATTCTTAATTTTCATTTATGTTCATAATTTGCGGATGTCAGAGGAGCAACAACTTCTTTTAAGTTTTGTTCTTTTTTCCTATTTTTTGAACCATTCTGGCATAAAATTTTTTATGCATGTAGACATTAATTGATATCAGAGCTTTATGGATAGCTACCTATCTAAGTATCTTTTGTTTTTGTTTTTGTAAGTTTGGCCATACAAGACCGTATGTTGTGCCATTTAAGGGTGCATACAAAACCTACTTGGTGTCCATAAGCGAAACCCTTTCTCTTTAAAAGCTTGAACCATTTTATACGTAGCTGTGAAGCAATCTAGTGAAATATAAAGCAGTTGGCTCTGTTTCGATTAATTATTTGGGGAATCCATGGAGAATAATTGGGAGAAACTTTTATTTTTCAGTATTTTTATATTTTTTTAGAATAGATGTTTAATATTTTTGAAATTGTTCCAAAAAATATAAGTGAATGGAAAAATTTTTTTGTTGAAAATATTTTATTTTCCATAAAATTGTTGAATTTTCTTAATGCTAAATCTACTTAAGTGATAGAAAAGAAATTGGTGATGGTTCATAAAATCTTATATCAAATCTTTTGGTTTCATGATGTCCAAGTTTATCATTTCAATTAGGAATTATGATCTAAAAATGTTCAAAGAAATAACACAGAAGCATATATATGTGTATGTATGTAAAAAGGTCCCTTTGAGATTAACAACAATTATCACATCACTACCTAAGAGTGACCCTAGTGCAACCATGACCTAGTTATCGAAGACTTGGGATTGAATGAAAGTCAATCTTTGCTCTGTAAATGTAGAATTTTCCCTTAGGTTGTCTTTGTTCCATATCTTTCAAGAAGGATAAGTTCTTCATAGTCTTGTATGTGGAGATTTTATTTGATTTGTTTACTGCGAGTAAAACTGTTGTCAATAGGAACTGGTTCTAGAAGAAGGGCAGTCATGAGCAGAAAATACACATATATCTTTTTCTCTTGTTTAGTTGATATTTTTAGGTTTTATCCTTTGGAATTGGAATTGTGCTTTGAAATGATATTCCTAAATTTGGCAAGAAGCTTGTAAATGAATAATTGAGTGTAGGCTATTTTTCATGATGGAAATTGGTAAACTTTATAATATCTTTAATCAGAAATTGCACCCTTTGAGTTTGTTTAATTTTGGTAGAGTCATTGAGTGTAGAATTCATGATACAACTAATCATGGTAAACTTGAGTGTGAAATTTTCTTAACTAGGGTAAGTTTAGCCATATGTAGAGTAATTTCGTTAATGGAAGAAGTTTTAATTGCTAAAAGAAAAAGATTGTTAAAAAGAGAAACATTCTACCCTAGTCGAGTCAGAAATATTAAAAAATTATCAAATGAACCGAAGCAGTTAGGAAACTTTGATTATTTTAAAGAAAATCCTAACATCTTTTAGGGGAATAGGTGAGAATGTTGAGATTCAGAGATATTTCATTAAAAACGAGGAAAAGATATGGGTGAATCATCATTCCCTGTATACGTGGAAAATGCAGATATCGAGATAGAGTGGAAAAATCAAGTGGGAGAAGCGTGTATTGTGCTTCAAGTTGGGAATTCATTAGTTATAAAAAGAAATTTTATTGATTTTATAAAAGATACAAAATATCAAGTTTTTACTTTTTCTCTTTTTGATAATAATATAAATAGTGATGCATCTTGGTCTAACACAATGCAAAGTAAAGACAAGGCCAAAGATATCAATATTTTTAGAAGAGAAGGAAATAGAGAAATGAATGCAACCATTTATGGAAATGGACCAGGGCTGGGAGAAGGTACAATATTGATGCACTAGATGCAATGAGTGCAAACAATCTCAAATGAGATTATTTTCATACATTTAAGCCATATTTTGGGTAAGTACACCTTTGAATTTATGATGTTTAAATGTAGAAAACTTAAGATATTTTATTATTACAATAGAATATTGAAAATGTTGATAAGAGAATTTAAAGATAAATCTATTGCAATTCATACTAAAACTGTAGAGGAAATAGCCATAGAAATTGAAATAAATTTCTTAGTTAGAGTTAATCCGTTGTGATACTAGAGTTAGGGTAGTTAGGGTTAGTTTATTGTAGTTTTAGTTTAGTTGTTTTTAGGGTTTTCCTCTATGTTTTCTTTCGTTTGTTGTTGATTTCTTGATTTGTTTTATTTTTTATTTTTCTCTTTTCTCGGCTTATGCATTAGCAAATTTTTCTTAAATGTATCTTAGACACATGAGAGTGAAATTTAAAAATCTTGCAAAATTGAACTAAAAATGAAATAATAAAGCCATACACAGTGAAACATGCTTTTAAGAAAGATACCAAAAAAGATATATATGTGTGTGTGTATCACATATATACATCAGATATGAAAATCCTTTAAAAAAATAAAAAATATTCAAAAAGAAAGGTGAGCAAAGTTATGGATGATAGTAGTTATCTAGTCGATCTTGGATGCCTCTTTTATCAAGACCAAATACCCTATGTAGGTGAGTTCCCGGTGAGTTTCAAAATCTTGGATATAGAGATTAGTAAGAAAGTGCCGAAGTGGAACCACTTCCCCATGTTCGAGGAACCAAGGAATATCATCCATGAAGGGAATCCCAATGGTTGCACTAGTACATTTTGACCCAAATTTTGATGAACGTTCATCAAAATTTGGGTCAAAATGTACCAGTGTTGGGTGTGTAATAACAAAAATGATGTCTAGATTCTCCAAGAATTTAGGCTTAACCATTAGGTTGGAAATGGCGTGAACATCTTCAATAGGTAACCCAATGTCCAGAAGTGAAGCTACAAAGTGAGAAGCTATGTCAGAGTGAAAACAGAAGTAGCGGTTGGATGCAACATATCTTTTCCCAAGGACTAAGCATAAATTCAGCACAGTGAAACTAGAAGTCCTAACAATAAAGACCTTTTCAATCCTTTGTGGTGTGATGCTCTCCAAGAAAGCATTTTGTCTACGAGAATGACCCAAGAAAATAGGAGTATTCATGGCTAAGAAGCAAATGTAAAAGCACAGAATAGAGTGGAATTACAAAAAATATATAAAAAAAGAAAGAAAAGAAAAGTGTGGAGAATTCAAGAAGAAATGCACAAATTTATTGAGCCGTGAACAGAGTAGCGGTACATAGTTGCCTTGTGGTTTTTTTTTTTTTTGGAAATCATATGCGAGGTGGCAATTGAAAGATAATTTTCAGAATTAAAGGTTAAATCAAATAAATTCTTTACGCTTGTTTGGTGAAATTGTTTCAAAATTGACTATTACAAAGATTGCAAATCAAACAAGTTGGAGATTTCAAAATTAGTAGGGGTTATTTCCAATTGTTTTAAAAAAGGTTGTAATGATTATGGAGATGTTATGTGTGTGGATTATGCAAGAGAATCAATTTGGAAAGATGTTACATGTCGTCACCCGAAGAAGTTGAATAGATAATACGTGATGAGCAAGGCGTGTGAATTTAATGCAAAATAGTGTGATCATTTTTCAAGGTAATCATGACATTTTGATCCACTAATGAAATGCAGTTCCATCAAGATGAGATAGTTAGCAAAAGTCTTAGAATTTTTCATAAATTCAATCCAAAAAGATTGTAACTAATGTTTCTAAATTTAGATTTAAATTTGGTGATTAAGTTGTCTATTGCTAAATTTTAATTTATGAATTATTTTTTAACATATAACGAGCTACAGTTAGTTAAGATTTGGCATAATTAGTGAGATTTAGTTGGAATCACACACCTATAGGAAATCATTAAATAATTTTTTGGGAAGTAGTGAATTGATGAAGGGATTTATGGGTATGTGCAGGATCATGATGGGCCAAAAAGTGGCGATATGATGGGTATTTGTAGGTTATGTGGCTAACGACTTTTATTTTACCAAAAAATGATGAAATGAAAAGGGTTTTTAAAGGAGATTCTCAACTTCCCACCAATGTAAATTGTGCTTTACTTTGAATATAATAAATAATTATTATTCATTTTCTATTAGAATTACGACTAAAGTCCTGATTGATAGACTGATTGAAAAACATATATAGCTTTCAAACAGTATCACATTTTTTGAATCCAAAACATGCATCAAATTCTATGCTTCATATACTATAGGATTAAAAAAAGAAAAATTGAATTTCATGAAGTTTTGACCAAGTTAAGGTGCTCGACATATGATTTTTATATTTTTAAAAGTTGCAATAAAAAATTCATAATTAATTATTTATTTGGAAAAAAATTACAAAAATATACATCACATTTGGACATGAGTCGCTACTTATTTCTAAAATCGTACAAAAATATTATCATTTTATTGTGGTTACCTAGGTGGTCAACAGACACCTATTTCTTATTTTTTCGAAATTTAAGTACTACTGCATTGAAATTTCAAATTTTCACCAAATAGATTTTTTTTTAAAAACCTATTAGTTTAGAAACTACATTCAATTTTCTATAGATTCTATTCTTACATATTTTTGAAATAATATAGATAACTTATTCAAAATTTTATGTCAAGTTGCCTAACTCTGATTTTTCTAAATGTTTTGCCACTTAAGGGCCTATTTTTTCCATGATGATCCTACACATACCCTTACATTGAATGAAAAATAAAAAAGTAACCTTCACTACCATTGTAATTCCCAACCTAAAAGCAGTACTTCAATGCTTGCAAGTTGATAAATGAGCTATTATTACAATATCAAAAGTAAAAAATGAGCTATCATTGCTATATTCTAAAAAATAACAAGAAAATTAAAAAAATTGATATCAACTCTTTAGGCTATCCAAATAACTCTAATGGAGCTATGGACGCCTGATTGGTAGTAGACCTATGTTTGGGGGAATTATGGAGATAACCTTGTCGAGGCTATGGACCCTTGACTGGTAGCAAGGCTTTATCCCTAGTTGGCTTTGGAGGATTACTACATTGTGTAGTTCAATGCTAATGAACTGATTATGTTTACTAAGTTGCCAAAATTGGAATTAATCAAGACCACACATGGATGTTTCCAGTGGAGTTTTAATTTTTATGCTAGAATCTAAGTAAAGGTAGAAAGTTATTGTTTTAAAATATGTATAAGCTTTAATTTACAACTGGTGATTTAATTTCAAGTTTAATTTTAAATTTGGTTTTATTGGTTGCAAGTTGTTGTGTGCTCTCACAACATGCCCCAAGACTGAAAAGACTTGGGGACACAAGTGAAAAATATAACTCCTATGGCAAGAGCTAACAAATTGGAAGATCACCGAAAGTGAAAAGGAAGAAAGAGAAATCTTTGATAAAATAAAGTACTTCATATGGTATGTGTTTCGTGCAACAGGTATCGGGTACCAGGAACACAAAAAAGGTGAAAGGTAATTTGAAGTTCAAGTGAATGACTCCAGTCTAGTATGAAGGAGTCCAGTATGATGGAGTCTGGTAAGATGGAGTTGCGGTATAATCGAGGTCCAGGAAAGTAAGTGGGTAAAGCTAAATACTGGATACTACGTATTAGGTTGCAACGTGAAAAGAAATGCTGGATTTTTTAATTTGTATAATGATCCCAGTGATTTGGTATATATATACAAGGATTTATGATATGCTTTTTGGAAGCGAGTTTTATGTAATTTTTTTTACTAATATTTGAATAATGGTTTTATTTACATGAGATGTTGTAACATATTTGTTTAAAAAGGGATTTAATATTTGGAATTTTGTGATTGTAGGAGATATTAATTGTGATGCAAAGCTCAGGTGTGGACAGTTAGGAAAATTTGAGTCATGGATGGAATACAATTCATTCTGGTTTGATAACTCTCAGAGGTGATAATGTAGATGGCTTTAAGTCCACCAGAATGCTGAGGATCTTGGTATTTCACATGTGCTGGGAGAAAATGCTAATCTTTGGGATAGCCCATTCCCGAGAGTGACAGAACCAGAGCCAAGTGAAGTGTAGGGGGTGAAAATTTTACCTTATCATTGTGAATATAGAGGAACCCCTACATATTATCATGATTCAAAGTATATCCTAGTGAATATTCTAGATAAAAGTAGAACCCAAAGAGCTTCAACGAGTAATTGGAGTTGACTTCCATTGACTTCAATTGAAATTCTCCTATTGGTCACAATATTCCATGTTCCTTGATGAGATTGGTCCCTTAGATTTCCTCTCATGTAGATTTCTTATCCTATCTGAGCTTTGTGTCCTATAAAAGGCCAGAGGATACTTAATTTTCATTTAAGTTTAGAATTTGTGGATGTCGAAGGAGAAAAAATTTCTTTTAAGTGTTGTTCTTTTTTCCTATTTTCTAAACCATTGCAGGGTAAAACTTTTTATGCATGTAGACATTAATTGATATCAGAGCTTTATGGATAGCTACCTATCTAAGTATCTTTTGTAGCTAGATTTGTAAGTTCAGTCGAACAAGATTGTATACTACACCATTTAAGGGTGCATACAAAACCTACTCAGTGTCCATAAGTGAAACCCTCTCTCTTTAAAAGCTTGCACCATTTTATATGTAGATGTGAAGCAATCTAGTGAAATATAAAGCGGTTTTCTCTATTTCAATTAATTCTTTAGGGCATCCATGGAAAATAACTCAGAGAAACTTTTTTTTTAGTATTTTTATATTTTGTTTTAGAATAGATGTTTAATATTTTTGAAAATGGTCCAAAAAATATAAGTGAATGGAAATATTTTTTGTTAAAAATCTTTTATTTTCCATGAAATTGTTGAATGCTTAATGCTAAATCTACTTAAGCGATAGGAAATAAATTGGTGATAGTTCATGAAATCTTATATCAAATATTTTGGTTTCATAATGTCTGAGTTTATCATTTCAATTAGGAATGTTGATCTAAAAATGTTCAAAGAAATAACACAAAAGCATATATATGTGCATGTATGTAAAGAGGTCCCTTTGAGATTAACAACAATTATCACATCATTACCCAAGAGCAACCCTAGTGCAACCATGACCTAGTTATCGAAGACTTGGGATTGAACGAAAGTGAATCTTTGCTCCTTCATGGTCTTGTCTGTGGAGATTTTATTCGATCTATTTTTTGTGAGTAAAACTATTGTCAACACATAGCAACAAGGCGGTGAACCATTTGATAAAATGCTTTGGTAGACATGTACATAAAATGTGGTAGCTTAGAGAAGGCAGTGAAGTGTTTGAAAAAATTCCTCAAAGAAATGTGGTCTCATGGTGATAGAATTTCATGACAAATAAATGTGTCATGGCATTCAATCACCATAAGACCACAATTCTTTGAGGCATTTTTTCAAATAGTTCATTGTCTTCTCTATGTTATTATGTTGGGATGGGGTGGATGATTTAGTGTGGTCTTGGTTATGAGATGGAGGGAGATCATGACATGAAGATGGAGGAGTGGGGATATGAAAAAGTTGAATAAGAGGTGGAAGCTTCCATGGATTTTAAAATTAAGGATGAGGATGAGGACCTTGAAAATAATTTGGAGGGGAATTTTGGCTAAAAGCTTGGTTAGTGAGTAGTCTGAAAAAATGCCTAAAAGAAATGTGGTCTCATGCTGATGGAATGCCACTCCATCACCATGAGACCACATTTCTTTGAGGAATTTTTTCAAACTACACACTACCTTTTTTTATGATATTTCTTACTATTATGCTTTGATATATTTTTTCCAAGCATCCATAGTTTGTTGGAAAGCATCTTTTTTAGGCTTTTAGCCATAGCAACTCAAGGAAGTGAACTATTTGATAAAATTCTTTGGTATACATGTATGGAAAATGTGGTAGCATAGAAAATTCAGTGATTTGTTTGAAAAGTGCCTCAAAGAAATTCGGTCTCATGGTGATGGGCCAAAAAGGGGCAATATGATGGGTATGTGGCTAACAACTATTTTTTTACCCAAAATTGATGAAATGAAAAGGGTTTTAAAGGAAATTCTCATATTTCCACCAATATAAATTATGTTTTACTTTGAATTCAATAAGTAATTATTACTCATTTTCTATTCAAATTATGACTAAAGTCATGATTGATAGGTTGATTGAAAAACATCTATAGCTTTCAAACTGTATCACATTTTTTGAATCCAAAACATATGTCACATTCTATGCTTCACACACTATAGGATTAAAAGAGAAAAAATGAATTTCATGAAGTTTTGACCAAGTTAAGGTGGTCAGACATACAAATTTTTATATTTTTAAAAAAGTTGTAATAAAAAATTCATAATTAATTATTACTTGAAAAAAAAAAAAAAATATGCATCACATCAAGGCATGAGTCCTCTACTTATATCTAAAATATCATAAAAAATATTATCATTTTCTTGTGGTTAGGTGGTTAGACAGACACCTACTTCTTATTTTTTCCCTAAAATTTAAATACCACTGCATTGAAATTTCAAATGTTCACCAAATAGTTTTTTTTTTTAAACAAACCTAGTAGTTTAGAAACTACATTTAATTTGCTACAGATTGTATTCTTACATATTTTTGAAATAATATAGATAACTTATTCAAATTTTTACGTCAAGTTGCCTAACTCTAATTTTTCTGAATTTTTTGCCACTTAAGGGCCTACTTTTTCCATAATTATCCTGAACATACCCAGACACCACCATGAGACCACATTTCTTTGAGGAATTTTTACAAACAACTAATTTCCTTTTCTATACTATTGCTTACTATTATTATTTCATATATTCTTTCCAAGCATCCATAGTATAGACAAGGCAGTGAACTATTTTAAAAAATTCCTCAATAAAAAGTGGTCTCATGGAATGCCATGACAAGAAAATGTGATTGGAAGCTACTCCTAGTTATTACTTATGCTATGTGAAGTTATTGCATCTCTACTTATGTTGAATTTCTAAACAACTATATTGTAATTGAAATTTATTCATCTATCAAAATCTAGTTATTAGTTATATGCAATGTGAAGTAATGCTTTGAGATTGAAATATGTGAAATGCAATGTAATCAATGATATGGATATAAACTACAAAAATCTATTAATTACATTTCATTAGTTAAACTCTTTATTCTATTACCTACGTGAAGGTTTGTACAACTTCATTGGCACTAGGAGGTGTTCCCGCAAAACCTCCAATATTAGCCTATGGGTTTGTGCAGGATCATGATGGGCTAAAAAGTGGCAATATGATGGGTATGTAACTAACAACTTTTTTTTTTACCCAAAATTGATGAAATGAAAAGGGTTTTTAAAGGACATTCTCACTTTCCACCAATATAAATTATGGTTTACTTTGAATTGAATAAATTATTATTATTCATTTTCTATTAGAATTACGACTAAAGTCCTAATTGATAGGTTGATTGAAAAACATCTATAGCTATCAAATAGTATCACATTTTCTGAATTTGAAACATACATCACATTCTATGCTTCACATACAATAGGATTAAAAAAATAAAATTGAATTTCATGAAGTTTTGACCAAGTTAAGGTTGTCAGACATACAAGTTTTTATATTTTTTAAAAGTTGTAATAAAAAAATAATAATTAATTATTTACTTGGAAAAAAATTACAAAATAATATGCATCACATCGGAACATGAGTCCTCTACTTATATCTAAAATCTTATAAAAAAATATTATCATTTTATTGTGGTTAAGGTGGTTAGACAGACACCTACTTCTTATTTTTTCCATGAAATTAAGTGCTATTGCATTGAAATTTCAAATTTTCACCAAATAGAATTTTCTTTTTTTTAAATAAACCTAGTAGTTTAGAAACTACATTCAATTTTCTTTAGATTCTATTCTTACATATTTTTTAAATAATATAGATAACTTATTCAAATTTTTATGTCAAGTTGCCTAACTCTAATTTTTCTGAATTTTTTGCCACTTAAGGGTTTGTTTTTTCCATGATGATCCTGCACATACCCCTATTCAACATCCAAAATCAGATATTAGAATACCATTCATATAAAAATGTTATTCACATGTAATATTTATAATATTTTACTAGTTACATACCTTAATGGGGTAATCCCACAATATTGGTTTACAATTTTTAGCCAAACTAGACACTGAAATAATTTTTTCTAACCAAATATTCACTTTTGGGCACTTATAGCAGCTAAATCATGAGGAATTTGAAGATGATGCAAACTAGAGTTTTTGACATTTTGTCTCTAGATTCCAAATGTAACTTTTTCAAAAAAATTGCAATCAGATTGCACTTCTTTTTCCATCTCCTTCGAAAACTAGTTTTTTTAAGAAAATAGCATTTTTAAGGAGTGGCGCTCACTATATAACACATAAATTTTTTTCTATGAAGGATAAAATTCTAATTCTTTTGAATTTAGATTTGTAACTCTGATATCTAGTGCTTCCACTTGGTTAGATAGTGTTTTATTGAATATTTTTTCCTTAATCAATTTTTGAAATCAAACCAATTACAATTTAGACATAGGCAGATTGTATAACGTGTAACTTTTTTTGTATGTATCGAAATTATTATTTTTTGTTGGATCAAGGATTTCAATATCTGGTGCACTCATATTTTTCAAACAAAAATTTGATAATCTTCTATTTTTCCACATGTGTAGAACAAAGAGCTTGATTTTTGGTGAAAAACCTATGTTTAATAAAATAAAAAAACAAATAAATAATAAAACCAAAACATATTAAAATTATATTCATTGGATATCTCATTCTAAGGAATACCATCATCTAGTTGGGTTCATGAGGTCTCCTCCATTTTCATCCTCAACTTGAGATTCAAAGTGAAAAATTTTGGAATTTTTTGGTGCTTGAGGGGGAGAAAGGGCGAAAAGAGTGGTTCGAGCAAACTAGTGTTTGCTCAAATATATGTTTGATCACACCACTTCAAAATAATATAAAAAATAGAATGTCGGGCTGGTTCGAGCAGACTCTTAACCAACGTCAGTTCGAACCCCCCTTCCATGAATCCATTTTATTTTAATATTTTTGCCATGTTTCCAATAGTTTTATTATATAATATATAATATTAATTATATACTTTTTAACCTCTATAATATAAAATATATCTATATAATAGTTATTAATAATATATAAATCATATATATTGTTAATAATTATAAATAATATAGTATATATTTATATATTATAAATAATTACAATAAATATTATAATATCAATATACTTTTGAATTAAATACATTAAAAAAATATATTGTGTAAATAAATGTAAAATTATAAACAAATAAAATTTAAAATAAAAATAATGATATATTATAATTTATAAAAATAAAATATTTAGTTTAAATATAAAATGCTTAGTTTAAACATAATATTTTTCAAATATTATTTTCCCTCATCAATAATGAGGTAGTGCTTGTTCATCCTATAATTAAAATATGTAATTGATTGAGAAAGGTCATCAACAAACAAGACTTTGACATAGGAATCATAAATATCATTTTAGAGTTTTCTAATAACCAATTAATGAATGACATGTTGTGACCAATGGTGATGAGAAAAAACTAGTAGGTAAAATATAAGGATATGGAGAGAGAGACAAAGAGATAGACAAACAAAGAGAATTAGAGATAGGTCAATAAAGATGGTGAGAGGGAGAGAGAAATAGGGGAAGATAGAGAAAGGAAGAAAGAAGTAGGGGGGATAGAGATATGTGGAAAGAGAAAGAGAGATTGAGAGATATATGGGAAGAGAAAGGAAAAGAGAGGTAGAGATAGAGATAGAGAGATAGATAGGGGGATAGGGAGGGAGTGATGGAGGGAGAGATAGGGTGAGATAGAGAGAGGGGAGAGAGAGGGGGGAGATAGAGAGAGAGCGAGAGAAAGTGAGAGAAAGGGTTAAGGGTAGAGTGGAGAGGGAGAATTGAGAGAGGGAGAGGGGGCAAGAGGGAGATACTTGAGAGAGAGAGAGGGGGAGGGAGTGAGAGAGATAAAGGAAGTATAGGGTTAAGAGTGGAGGGCAGAGGGTTTAAGATTTATGGTTTAAGGTAGAGGATATAGGTTTTAAGGGTGTATATAGAGGGTAGATAATAAAGGGTTTTAGGGTTTAAGGGTTTAAGGATTAAGGGTATAGTGAGGGAGAGAGATAGAAGGAGTGGAGAGAGAGAGAGACTTGAGAGAGGGAGAGTGGGTAGGAGGGAGAGACTTGAGAGAGAGAGGGGAGGGAGTGGGAGAGAGATAGAGGGTAGAGGGGACAAGGTTTTAGGGTTTAAGCGTTAAGGGTAGTGGGGAGAGAGAGAGGGGGTAGGAGGGAGAGACTCAAGAGAGAGAGAGGGGGGAGTGGGAGAGAGATAGAGGCTAGAGGGTACAAAGGTTTAGGGTTTAAGGGTTAAGGGTACAAGGGAGAGAGGGAGAGGGGTTAGGAGGGAGAGACTTGAGAGAGAGAGAGAGGGAGGGAGTGTGAGAGAGATAGAGGGTAGAGGGTTTAAGGGTTAAGGGTTAAGGGTAGAGGGTAGCTCGAGATAGGAGTGAGTGTGTGAGAGAGAGGGAGAGGGTAGGAGGGAGAGACTTGAGAGAGAGAGTAAGTGGGAGAGAGATAGGGGGTAGAGGGTACATGGTGAAGCCACAATAGTGGTTTACAATTGAAGTGAGGAAGGAAAACTCACAAAAATAAATGCATGGCAAAAATCTTGATTTTAGGGGTTCACTAGAACATGGGTTCAAGCAAACTGTTTTAATGCTTTCTAGCCAAAAAAGCCAACAAAACCCCTTATAAAAGGGGGGTTCGAATGAACCAAGGTTCGCTCAAACCCCCCTTATTCCTCATCCCCCCTGAGACAAAAAAAACCCTAAATTTTAGCACTTCGGAGCTCGGGTTGAGGATGAAAATGGATGAATCTTCACAAAACCAACTAGAATTAGGTAGTCCTCGGAATGAGCTATCCAATGAATATAACTTTAATATGTTTTGGTTTTATTATGTATTTGTTTTTTTAGTTTTATTAAACATAGGTTTTTCATCAAAAATGAAGGTCTTTGCTCTGCACATGTGGAAAAATAAAAGATTATCATTCTTTTTTTTTGAAAAATATTATGTTCAGCATATTTAAAGTCCTTGATCCAACAAAAAAGAAGAAATAATTTGATCAAACAAAAGTTATGTGTTATACCACGTGCTATGTCCGAATGCAAATTATTTGACTTTGAAACTTGATTAAAGAAAAATATTCAATAAAAACAACCAAGTGGAAGCACTAGATATCGTGAGTTACTTAATCTAAATTCAAAAGAATTATAATTTTTCCTTCCATGGAAAAAAAATTATGCATTATACCTAAAAGGCCACTTTTTAAAAATGTTGTTTTTTTTGAAAAAAAAAAGTTTTCATGGAGATGGAAAAAGAAGTGCAATATGATTCCAAGAATTTTGAAAAAAAAAAAATTAGAATCTACGAAAAAATGTGACTGAGACTCTAGTTTGCATCATCTTCAAATTCTTCACCAGTTTAGCTATAGGTGGCCAAATGTGAAGATTTAATTAAAAATAATAATTCTTGTCCAGTTTTTTAAAATTGTAAACCACTATTGTGGGATGAGCAACAGGAGTGTAGAGAGATAGAGGGTAGAGGGTTTAAGGGTTAAGGGTTAAGGGTAGAGGGTAGCCTCGAAATAGGAGTGATTGAGTGAGAGAGAGAGAGAGAGAGACCTGAGAGGGAGAGGGGCAGGAGGGAGAGACTTGAGAGAGAGAGTGAGGGAGAGAGATAGAGGGTAGAGGGTACAAGAGTTTAGGGTTTAAGGGTTAAGGGTATGGGGGAGAGAGGGAGAGGGGGTAGGAGGGAGAGACTTGTGAGAGAGAGAGGGCAGAGTGGGAGAGAGATAGAGGGTAGAGGGTACAAGGGTTTAGGGTTTAAGGGTTAAGGGTAGAAGGGAAAGACGTGAGAGAGAGAGAGGGAGGGAGTGAGATAGATAGAGGGTAGAGGGTAGAGGGGAGCTTGACATAGGAGTGAGTGAGTGAGAGAGAGAGACTTGAGAGAGGGAGAGGGTAGGAGGGAGAGACTTGAGAGAGAGAGAGAGAGTGGGAGAGAGATAGAGGGTAGAGGTTTAAGAGTTAAGGGTAGAGGGGAGAGAGATAGAGGGAGTGAGTGAGAGAGAGATACTTGAGAGAGCGAGAGGGGGTAGGAGGGAGAGAATTGAGATAATAATAGTGATTGTGCATGTCAATAACACACATGAACCATAATATTGTACTCTCAGTACCATCTAATTCTGATTGTGCATGTCGATAACACACATGAACCATAATAGTGATACAATTTGAAAAGTAATATTTTTATTGAATCTCCTTTTGATGTAAAAAAGAGTAATTTTTTACAAAGTCAACTACTAATAGAATTGTTCCAAGTTGGAAAGTATCTCTTAATGTTTGAAATTGTTGTTCTTACCACTTAGCAAAAAGGGAATGTTGTATGTATGTTGTATCAATTTTTGAAAATATTCCATAAATTTTCCAATAGGAATCTCCTCTTCTACATAGTTTAACCTTATGGATCCTTTCCCAAAATTTATTTGAAACTTTACATACTTGTACAGGTCTTGAAATTTACTATCTTTTTTAGGTCAGTATCTTCATTTCTTGAAGGAAATTTAGCCAAATTTCCACATGTTTCACAAATACCTTTTATGCAATTTATTTGAGGTCCATTTCATCATCACATAACATAGCCTTTATGAACAAACTTACCTATTTAGGAGGTGCATTTTGAAAACCATAACTTTCTCCTCTCATCTTTCAAAACACCTGACAGTAGAGATCAAATTCAATATGATAACAAGTTTCAAAAAACTTGTTGATCTTCACATAATATGGCTTTAACCTTTCAAACATTGTTTTCCCAATCTTTATATCAAGATATATATTACAAAAGTTCATATACATCTCAAATTGTGTTATGTATAGCTAATGTTTAATATAATTTTCATAAATACTAGACCCAATATGTAACACCCGTCATGCAAACCCCAAAGGACAAAACAATGCACACATTTTTTTTTAAATAATACAAAGTACACATAATTATGAACCATCAAAACATAATTACATTACACATTAGCATCACAACGTCAAGTCCTCTAGGGAACGTGAGGTTACATCACATAAACAAACTCATAATGAAAGATTCCATAAAAGGATAATAACATAACTAAGCTAACAACCATCATAACCATTACAATATCCATTTTCAAAAGATAACATACATATATCCATAAGCATAAGTATAATTACATCCCATGATACAACCATAATAAAACTCAAAATAAATGGTTACAAACATGCATAATTAATACATCATCATTTAATACATTACATGTTCTCAATAAATGAATACAATGAAATCTCCCATACATGTGGGATAAATACATAGTACAAATAATGTCTAAATACAAGATGAATATCTAGTACAAGATCCATCTAAAAAACATTGAGAAGAACGAACGTTGATGGGGAACCCAACAGGTGCGGAGCACGTTCCACCCAACCACATGGGTTTTAGAGAAAACCTAGCCCCCATCCTCAGAGGTGACAAGGAAGTAACCACAACCATGAAAGCCATAAGACTAACTCCAATAAAGAATAACATAGTACAATAACTCCAAAAGCAACGTCAAAGAATACATAGATCATAAACGGCAATAACAAGGATCCACTCATACTAGCCAAAGAGCCATAAAACATATTATAAATAAACCAATGAAATAACCATTAACCACATGCCAAGTAAACTAAAGAGACAATCATAATATGCTTCCAGAGGTAACCAAGAAAGCAAAGCACAAGGGAAATAAGTGGAGAGTGTCATCACATAGCCTACATGGGTTATCCTAGCCCTTCCTCAATCTATGGTTATCCTGCCCCTTCCCCCTAATTGAGGCGCCGACCCCATAGGGTGACTCATGCAGAGCCGCTAACCTCTCCTAAGGACGAGGTTATGAATTTTCTGACCACGGCCTTCTTAGTCTACCATTAGTCTGCAATAGCCCTAATGAATAAATGAGGTATCCAAGATTATCTTATATGTTTTTACTACCCATCCCCGTAAGTTCTATTATTAGGTTTTCACTTGTTAATCTACTCTTACATGGGTTATCCTGAGCCGTTCCTCCTATTTGAGGCGTCGGCCCCCCATGAAGAGACACTCTCTCCGAGATCCCAAACATAACAAAGTCAAAGAAAGGGTTGTACCATAAATATCAAGGCATTAAATCACAACCAATGACATGTGAGGCATTACTCATCTCGCTAAAACACATACTGAAGGTCTCCACAAAACCTCGTACAACCCTTTTACAATGATGATATCAAAAACTTGCTAAAACAAGAGCACAAAAGAAATGAGGATAAACATCCAACAATAAAATCACACCTATGAAATTCTAAGGATCACAACATCCATAATCGGGTTTCTAAACCAAATTGGGTTCCCTCATCAAAAAAACAAAACAATAATAATATAATAACAACAAGATCATCCAAAGAAATATATAGGATTTAATAACTTAGAAAAACATATTAATTTTCGTACATTGTTTTTGTAGTACAAAAATCAACAATTGATTAATTTTATTTCCTAATCCTCATTTTCCACAATACAATTTGAAATAAAGTTCAATAACGATTGTCATAACTATTTAATTTGTTTCATTTTAATCAACCAATATAACTCAATTTTATAATTTTCATAGTTAAAACCAAATCAATACATTATAACATTTATATATATTATATATATATATATACAAATTATAAATATTTACTTCTTTGTTTTCTTCAAAATTAAACAAATAATCTAAACTGGTTAACTTTTTTCTTAGACTGTGCATACACATGAAATATATATCATATATATATATATATAATGTAAATAAAACATAAAAAGTAAATAAATACAATCACAGTTTTTTTTTTACTGCGATAAGGAAGAGTGTTGTGCGTGGAAGTCTATAGACTGCTGTGCACAGTAGTCTATGGACTATTGTGGCAGCCATCCATGGCCTGTGGGGAGAGGGGGAGGTACGTCCTAGCCGTCCCCCCCATAACCCCAAATAAAAATATATGTATATATTTTTTAAACCCCTTGAAAAACACCAAGGGTGTTGATAAACAGTTTAGCCCGGAATTCAATTTCGAAAACAAAATTTCATACAAATGTATAAAATATATATATATATCAAAACACCTTCTATAAGAGACTGATAATTATAATCAACTATATATATACTATATGTATATATATATCCCAAGATTTATATATATATATATATATATATATATATGTATATATATATTTGAATATATATGAAAATACTCATTTGTCTTAGAGGGGAAAATTATTTTCCAAAAACCAAAATTATAAACATATTGAATATTTTTAGAGGTTCAAAAATTTTTTATAGCCAAATTGTAAAAGCACATCACATTTTCAAAAACCTTGTTTAATTTCTTCCATTTTCTTGCAACCTAGAAAGATTCCTAAAGCCCCATGAGAATTATTTTCTTTCATAGAAACATATTTATTTATTTTTATTTTTCTTTTGAATCAGAAAACTAAAGAATAAGAAAATGGAACCTAAAGTCCTGTGCTGTTGAAAATTTGATGAAGCTTTGCTTGATCCCAATAGCCTTTTTGAAGAGCTCTCATTCCTTCCTTCAGAACTTCTTCACCCAATTCCCTTGACCAATCTTCTAATCTAAAATTTACTTCAGAAGAACCTCTCTTCCAAAACAATGAAAAAATAAATAAATTTCTACAGAAAAGAACCAGAGAGAACCCAATTCCCAAAACTCAATATTTTGTGTAACTTCTGTCCATTTTCCCTATGAATGAAAATCTCACAAATTTTCTATTAAATAAAATATATCTCTTCTTTTTTCAAAGCTCCAAAAATCAAAATTAAAAGAAATTTTCTAATTTTATTCCCAGCTTTACAACCAAAACTCAACACTCATTGGTCCTTTTCATTTTTTCTTTCTTTTATTGATTTTTTTTCCATTTCAGAACACCTTTTGTTTTAATTCTAATTTTCTAGTTTTACTTACAATTCACACAATTCAATATCTTTAATTAATTTATTTCATAATTATCCTCAACATGCTTATTTAATTAAATTATCAAAACACTAATTTTAAATAATTTAATTTACACTTTTAAATAAATCACATGACTTTTAATATAAGACTTTTATATTTTAATACAAATTATTCCAACACTATTATCAACATTTATTAACATCATTTAATAAAAATAATTTACATCATGGAAAACACCAACATAAAATAAATACCAAAGATACACTCACACAAACCACTATGCAAAAATGACAAAGGTTAAAGACGCAAAATACCACTAAACAAGACGGTTTGACAAACATGGGATGGGGTAACTTCCTTGTCATCTTTGTTTCAACTTCATGCATGTGGGGTTAAATTGATACTCGCCCTATCCTGTCGAAGCAGGTGGAATCAAGACTCTGTACCTGTAATTCCTGCATACAAACAAGGTTGTGTACAACATGTATATATATATATATATAATCAAAACATCATATTGTGAGAAGGAATTGCAGCGTAGTAGGAAACTTGTAACGAGTGGCGTTACACTATCCCTCACCAAATCTCTATTAACAATTACAACATTAGATATAAAGTAGCATTGCTAAACTAACTGATCACATCATAAAATAATTACTAAATCATTGCATCCCAATGTATTACTGAAATCAAATTAAATATCACCAAACCAAGTGTAACCATATTGTCATATCATAATATCCATGTCCTCAAATGAAGTAACAGTCTAAACTATCCAATCCACCAAACCAAACAATAACAATAACTATCAAAGTATCAAACACAAAGCATAGAAAGATAACAAGTCCAAAAAACAACATGAGGGGTATTACATCCTCCCCCCCATGAATTCAGCTTACTCCTGGAAGCCAGTAAACAAGTAAGGGTAGGATTCCCTAATACGGGAGGCATCCTCCCATGTTGTTGAAGTCTCATCATTAGGATCCCACTAGACTCGTGCCTACTCAATATCCCTGTCTCTGAGGGCGAGTCTCTTGTGTTGTAGCACAACCTCGGGCTCTAGAGCTAGCTGCTCGTCCTCGACCTATAGAGCATTCCAATCAAGTACATGAGTAACATCAGGAAAATATGGTCTAAGGACTGAAACATGACAAACATCGTGAATCTGTGATAGACTCGGTGGCAAGGCCAGGTGGTAGGAAATAGGACCAATTCTTTCTAACACCTCAAATGGTCCAACAAAGCGGGGCACAAGCTTAGAACCCTTTCCATAACGAATAGGTCTCTTTTGAGGATGAACTCGAAGAAACACTCGATCACCAACTACAAACTATTGATCAACTCTGTGTGCATCAGCATACTTCTTCTGCCTATCTTGAGCTGCAACAAGATGCTCTCAGATGCGAGCTACCTACCACTCCATATCTTGAAAAATTTCAGGTCCAAGAAGAACCTTGTCCTCTAATTGATCCCAACTCAAAGGGGTATGACAAGGATGACCATATAAAGCCTAAAATGGAGCCATGTCGATCAAACTATGATAGCCATTGTTATAGGCAAACTCAACCAAGTGTAGATAATCTTCCCAATGAGATTGTTGGTCCATGACATACATGTGGAGCATATCCTCAAGCACCTAATTGACTCTCTTAGTCTAACCATCTATCTTAGGATGAAAGGAAGAACTAAAGTTCAATTTAGTACCTAATGACCGCTGCAAAGATGTCCATAATGCAGATGTGAATACTGGATCTCTATTAGAAATGATTCTTCATGGTATCCCATGCAATCAAAAAATATCTTCCATGAACACCCTAGCCACCACAGAAGTAGTATAGGAAGATCAAATAGGAGAGAAATGGGCTACCTTGGTCAACCTGTCAATAGTGACCATGATAGTGTTGTGCCGCCTGGAAAACATAGGCAAGTTGACAATAAAATCCATAGAGATAATGTCCCACTTCCATTCTGGAAGAAGATGGGGTTGTAACAAACATGCCAGATGATGATGCTCAACCTTAACCCTATGAAATTCTAGACACCTAGCCACAAAATCAGTGATGTCACACTTCAATCCTACCCAAAAATATAGTGAGCGTAAATCAGCATACATTTTCTTAACTCTAGGATGTGTCGAATAAGGAGCCCGATGGGCTTCAGTCAAGATTAGGGTGCGAAGACCCTCTATAGGAGGTACATACATTCGACTTGCATAGCGCAAAACACCATTTGAGTCCAAAGAGTAACCAACAAATTTACCCTCTAGTGCTCTGCCCAACTCAATCTCATATTTCACCACTTGATACCAATTATCTGAAGGAAGAGCTGTGAGGATCTGACTCCTCAAATCAACCTCAAGAACCACAGTAGAAATCTCATGCTTGTGTTGACTCAACGCATCTACCACCACATTCTCCTTGCCTTGAATATACTTAACTTCAAAATCATATTTGCACAAGAATTCCATCCACCTCCTTTGTCTTGCATTCAGGTTCAACTGTGTGAAGATGTATTGTAGACTACGATGATCTATATGCAACTCGAACCGATTCCCTAGGAGGAAGTGTCACCATCTCACCAGAGCATGTACAACTGTAGCTAACTCAAGGTCATGTGTGGGGTATTTAAGTTCATGATCCTTAAGTTTCTATGATTCATATGCAAGCAATCGCCCTTCTTGCATCAACACGACCCCTAAGCCTTCCAAAGAAGCATCCGTACAAACAAAAAAAACACCTGTCGGATCCAGTACTGCTAAGATTGGTTCACTAGTCATCTTTTCCTTAAGAGTTTGGAATGCTAACTGACATTGATTGGACCAAAGAAACTTCTTTCCCTTCCTCTGGAGAGAGGTGATAGGGTGTGCCATCCTTGAAAAGCCTTGGATGAACCGCTGATAATAGCCTACTAGTCCCATGAAACTATGAATTTCTGAGACATTTGTGGGTGCGGGCCAATCCAAAATGGACTGAATCTTTGCAGGATCAACTGAAATTCCCTCGCCTAAAATCACATGGCCCAAATATTGAACTTTAGTCTTATAGAAGTCACACTTTGCTAGATTGGCAAACAACTGATTGTCTCTTAAGCATTGCAACACCTATTTTAGATGTTCCTCATGTTCCTCCATAGACCTAGAATAAATTAGAATGTCATCAAGAAACACAAGGATGAATCTATCCAAGTACGTTAAGAACACTCCATTCATTAAGCTCATAAAGAATGAAGGTGAATTTATTAACCCGAACGACATCACAGTGAACTCGTAATGTCCATATCGAGTGCTAAATGCTATTTTATGAATATCTGCATCCGCAATCTGTAACTGATGATATCCTGATTTGAGATCTATTTTAGAAAATACCTTTGCCCCTTTTATTTGATCGAAAAAATAGTCAATTCTGGGCAAGGGATATTGGTTCTTCACCATTACTTTGTTCAACTGCCTGTAATCAATACACAAGCAGAGAGAACCATCCTTCTTCTTTACAAATATCACAGGTGCTCCCCAAGGGGAAACACTTAGGTGGATAAACCCCTTAGCCAACAACTCCAATTGAAGATGGAGTTCTTGAAGTTCCTGCGTTGTCATCTGATATGGAGCTCAAGATCTCGACTCAACTCTAGGTACCAGATCAATCCTGAAATCTATATCCCGTTTTGGTAGCATACCAGGTATTTCACCTAGAAAAACATTTGAAAACTCCTTAAGGAGAGGGTAATCATTTAATGACAACCCTCGACTATCATCTGACTCCAGATCACTCATAGATACTACAGAAAGCTGACAACCCTGTCAGAAGTACTTTTAAGTTGCATGGCAGAGATCATTTGCAATGAAATGGGTCTTTGAATACCCATGATCTCCACCTCCTTTATGAATCATCAATGCACCGCACTGCTTTATGGTGACAGTCTATCATAGCACAGTGTGCACTCAACCAATCCATGCCCAAGACGACATCATATGAGCCGAATGGTAGGATTCAAAGGTCCACTTTAGTTGACAAAGCCCCTATATTCAGACTACAACCCTGTACAAGCTTCTCTACAACAAGCTTTGACCCTGAGGCCAATTCAACTTGCCATTTTATGCGTTGACTAGTTGCCACTAGTCTACATCGCTCAACTATTGAAGGAGATATAAAAGAATCAAATGCACCAGTATCAAAGAGTATAGAAATGCTAGTGTTGTGCAACATACCTAATGTCTCAATGACGATGCTCTAGTGGTTTTCCTGTCAATTTTCCACTATTGTAAAGACACGATGATATCTACCTACATCACCCATTGTCGGCTCTGATCCAGCTGGTCTCTGATTAAATCCTGAGGTGCTCTTTTGTGGACACAATCTAGCGATGTGCCCTTGCTTCCCACATGAGTAGTAGCCAATACCTCTACCAAACTCTCTGCCCCCTGATGGAGCATTTTACTATTGAAAGCTTCCTCGACTCGACGCTAACTAAAAACTAGGTACAAGCTGCAGAAAATGCTCCTGACGAGCTCGGTTCCGGTTCTAATCCCTACGAATTTGAGAATTGCCACCTTGCTAAGAATGAGAGTTTTTATACTTCGGCTGTGACTATTGCTACTGCTGTCGACCCCCTTTAGAGGGTGCATACCTATTCCTAGAAGATCCTGCAGCTTATGACTGACCTCTGTGAGTGCTAAAACTAGGTGTAGGCACACTGCCAATCTGTACTTCAATGTGACCACCCAAGGCCATGGCCAAATTCTCCTCTATCAAATGAGCCTTTTCAACCACAATTTCCATCATCTTCGGTTCAAAGACTCACAGGCCACCACTAATTTAGGCATTTAGGCCTTGAACAAAATGATGCACTAACATCCAGTCATTATGGTTGATCCCTGCATACTGCTTCAATTCATAGAAGAGTCGCTCATACTGTTCAACAGGCATCGACATTTGCCTGAGGTCATGAAACTCATCCGCCCTGTGTTGCCTCCAATGATCTGAAAGGAAGCGAGCCCTGAACCTGTCTAGATATAATTTCCATGTGACCATATTGATATCCAGATGTAACTTTTGCTCTTCCAGTTGCCACGAAGTGGATGCAAAACCTCACAGATGCATGACTGCGCACCGAGCTTTGGTATTGCTACCATAGGGGTGCATCATGAATCATCTATGCAAATAAATTAACCATGTTTCTACCTCCAAACCTCCTCCAAAACCATCGAATGTAGGCAGGTGTGCTCTCATCAAATCTCTCATATGACTAGCTATCATTGTATCCTGATCTATAGTTATTTCCCTCTGCCTCGGTGACCTTTCCCTTTCTCTCTCGACCCACTGCTCCTCCTCTAGCCTAGGTCCCAACTGATCAAGAATCTCTCCAAGAATGTGTTGCAACTATTCATCCAAACTAGGCTACTCCAGGTTCTAACCACCGCCTAATGGATTGCTTTAAAGACTCTATTGTTCCTCATGCTCAGAACCATGGGAACTAGGAGCTAAAGGACTTTTCCGGTTTGTTCTAAAACTAGCACCACAGCCTCTTCCTTGGCCACATCCTCTACCTCGAGGCATATTTTTGTGCAACAAGATAAAGGTACAAGTGAGCTCAAGATTCAATCGCAAGGTTGCCTAATGGACATAACTACCCAGAGACCCCAACGTTTGCAAACCTTGGCTCTGATACAAAGTTGTAACGCCCATCGTGCAAACCCCAAAGGACAAAACAATGCACACATTTTTTTAAAAAAACAATACAAAGTACACATAATTATGAACCATCAAAACATAATTACATTACACATTAGCATCACAATGTCAAGTCCTCTGGGGCACGCGAGGTCACATCACATAAAAAAACTCATAATGAAAGATTCCATAAAAGGCTAATAACATAACTAAGCTAACAACCATCATAACCATTACAATAACCATTTTCAAAAGATAACATACATATATCCATTAGCATAAGTATAATTACATCCCATGATACAACCATAATAAAACTCATAAAATGAATGGTTACAAACATGCATAATTAATACATCATCATTTAATACATTACATGTTCTCAATAAATGAATACAATGAAATCTCCCATACATGTGGGATAAATACATAGTAAAAATAATGTCTAAATACAAGATGAATATCTGGTACAAGCTCCATCTGAAGAACACTGAGAAGAATGAATGTTGATGGGGAACCCAACGGGTGCGGAGCACGTTCCACCCAACCACGTGGGTTTTAGAGAAAACCCATCCCTCGTGCTAAGAGGTGACAAGGAAGTAACCATGACCATGAAAGCCATAAGACTAACTCTAATAAAGAATAACATAGTACAATAACTCCAAAAGAAACATCAAAAAATACATAGATCATAAACGATAATAACAAGGATCCACTCATAATAGCCAAAGAGCCATAAAACATACTATAAATAACCCAAGGAAATAACCATTAACCACATGCCAAGTAAACCAAAGAGACAATCATAATACACTTCCAAAGGTAACCAAGAAAGCAAAGCACAAGGGCAACACGTGGAGAGTGTCATCGCATAGGCTACATGGGTTATCTTAGCCCTTCCTCCATCATGAGGTGTCGGCCCCCATATATGGTTATCCTAGCCCTTCCTCCTACTTGAGGTGCTGACCACATAGGGTGACTCATGCGGAGCCATTAACCTCTCCTAAGGATGAGGTTGCGACTTTGTCAACCATTGCATTCTCAGTCTACCATTAGTCTATGATAGCCCTAATGAATAGACGAGGTATCCAAGATTATCTTATATGTTTTTACTACCCATCCCCCTAAATTATATTATTAGGTTTTCACTTGTTAATCTACTCTTACGTGGGTTATCTTGAGCCCTTCCTCCTATTTGAGGTGTTGGCCCCCATGAAGAGCCACTCTCCCTGAGACCCCAAACATAACAAAGTCAAAGCAAGGGTTGTACCATAAAGATCAAGGAATTAAATCACAACTAATGACATGTGAGGTATTACTCATCTTGCTAAAACACATACTCAAGGTCTCCACAAAACCTCGTACAACCCTTTCACAATGATGATACCAAAAACTTGCTATAATAAGAGCACAAAAAAAATGAGGATAAACATCCAACAATAAAATCACACCTCTAGAATTCTAAGGATCACAACATCCATAATCGGGTTTCTAAACCAAACTAGGTTCCCTCATCAAAAAACCAAAACAATAATAATATAATAACAACAATATCATTCAAAGAAATATATAGGATTTAATAACTCAGAAAAACATATTAATTTTCGTACATTGTTTTTGCAGTACAAAAATCAACAATTGATTAATTCTATTTCCTAATCCTCATTTTCCACAATACAATTTGAAATAAAGTTCAATAACAATTTTGTCATAACTATTTAATTTGTTTCATTTTAATCAACCAATATAACTCAATTTTATAATTTTCATAGTTAAAACCAAATCAATACATTCTAACATTTATATTATAAATATACATATATTTATATTTATATATATACATATATATATTTTTATATATATACAAATTATTGCATATGTATATATATATACATATAAAATATATATTAATATTTACTTTTCATTTTTCTTCAAAATTAAACAAATAATCTAAACTGGTTAACTTTTTACTCAGATTGTGCATATACATGAAATATATATCATATATATATAAATATATTAAAAAAATGTAAATAAAACATAAAAAAAAAATACAATCTCAGTTTTTTTCTTATTTTCGTAAGGAGGATTGTTGTGTGTGGCAGTCTACAGACTACTGTGCATAGCAATCTATGGATTGCTGTGCACAACAGTCTACGGACTGCTGTGGCAGCCCTCCATGGCCTGTGGGGAGAGGGGGAGGTATGGCCCAGCCGTCCCCCCCATAACCCCAAATAAAAATATATGTATATATTTTTTAAACCCCTTTACAAAAACCAAGGGTGTCGATAGATGAACAATTCAGCTTGAAATTCAATTTCGAAAACACAGTTTCATACAAATGCATAAAATATATATATATATATATATATATATATATATATATATATATATACTTTGATACCAATGTGTGTGTATATATATACATATGTTTATATATATATATATTTATCAGAAAATATTTTGTAAGAGACTGATAATTATAATCAACTGTATGTATATATATCCCAAGATTTATATATATATATATATATATATATATATATATATATGAATATATATACAAATACTCATTTGTCTCACAGGGGAAAATTATTTTCCAAAAACCAAAATTATAAACATATTGAATATTTTCAAAGGTTCAAAAAAAATTTTATAGCCAAATTGTAAAAACACAGAACATTTTTAGAAACCTAGTTTAATTTCTTCCATTTGCTTGCAACCTAGAAAGATTCCTAAAGCCCCATGAGAATTCTTTTCTTTCACAAAAACATATTTATTTATTTTTATTTTTCTTTCGAATCAGAAAACTAAAGAATAAGAAAATGGAACCTGAAGTCCTACACTGTTGAAAACTTGATGAAGCTTTGCTTGATCCCAATAGCCTTTTCGAAGAGCTCTCATTCCTTCCTTCAAAACTTCACCTAATTCCCTTGACCAATCTTCTAATCTAAAATTTACTTTAGAAGAACCTCTCTTCTAGAACAATGAAAAACTAAATAAATTTCTACAAAAAAGAACCAGAGAGAACCCAATTCCCAAAACTCAATATTTTGTGTAACTTTGTTCCATTTTCCCTGTGAATGAAAATCTCACAAATTTTCTATTAAATAAAATATATCTCTTCTTTTTCGAATGCTCCAAAAATCAAAATTAGAAGAAAATTTCTAATTTTATTCCCAGCTTTACAGCCAAAACTCAACACTCATTGGTCCTTTTCATCTTTTCTTTCTTTTATTGATTTTTTTTCCATTTCACAACACTTTTTGTTTTAATTCTGATTTTGCAATTTTACTTGTTATTCACACAATTTAATATCTTTAATTAGTTTATTTCATAATTATCCTCAACATGCTTATTTAATTAAATTATCAAAACACTAATTTTAAATAATTTAATTTACACTTTTAAATAAATCACATGACTTTTAATATAAGAATTTTATATTTTAATACAAATTATTCCAACACTATTATTAACATTTATTAGCATCATTTAATAAATATAATTTACATCATGGAAAACACCAACGTAAAATAAATACCAAAGATACACTCACACAAACCACTATGAAATAATGACAAAGGTTAAAGATGCACAATACCACTAAACAAGACGGTTTGACAAACATGGGATGGGGTAACTTCCTTATCATCTCTATTTCAAATTCATGAATGTTGGGTTAAATTGATGCTCGCCCTATCCTGCCGAAGCAAGTGGAATCAAGACTTTGTACCTGTAATTTTTGCATACAAACAAGGTTGTTTACAACATGTATATATATATATATATATATATATATATATATATATATATATATATATATATATATATATATATATATATATATATATATATATATATATATATATATATATATATATATATATATATATATATATATATAATCAAAACATCATATCGTGAGAAGGAATGTGTAGCAGGGCACTCATAATGAGTGGTGCTACACTGTTCTCTCACCAAAGCTATACTAACAATTACAACATTAGATATAAAGTAGAATTGCTAAACTAGCTGATCACATCATAAAATAATTACTAAACCACTGCATCCCAATGTATTACTAGAATCAAATTAAACATCACCAAACCAAATGTAACCATAATGTCATATCATAATATACATGTCCTAAAATAAAGTAGCAGTCTAAACTATCCAATCCACCAAACCAAACAATAACAGTAACTATCAAAGTCTCAAAGTATCAAACAAAAAGCATAGAAAGATAACAAGTCCAAACAACAACATGAGGGGTATTACATAATCCTATGTCTCATAACATCTCTAGTATTTGATGACAGATGAGTCTAATCATGCCAAAAACTTGAGATCGAGTTCCTAACAACATCTTCAATCCTATCAAAACAAGGAGCTGTACACATAATTGCCTAGTTGCCTTCTGACCTCTAATCGAAAACCTCTCTTTTTCTCATATTTTATTAGTGTGGTTCTACTATAACCAATTTCAGTTGAAAGTGGAAACATTTTTCTTTTTCTTGCTACATCTTGATTTATAATAGATGTCAACATCACCCTTCTTGTAGTGGCCTTGTCCACTGATCGAGATCCTTTCCCAATGGAATCTAAACCCTTTTTAACATTTTAAACAATATCCTTTTGCAATTCCATGTGTTTCTTCTTATTTGATGATAAATGTACACCCAACAATTGTAATGAATCCATCTCATTATGAAGAAGTAAACATGATAACAATTGGGTTTTTTCAAGTGTTTCAAGATGATTGAAATGATCATTGATTATTCCATTTACAAATTTAGTCATCGACCTCTTACTCTTATTTGCAGGTTGGTCGTCATAACATTTCAATTTCTCCATATCCATTTCAAGTAAATGATTTAAATTTCTATAAGAAATTTGTTTCCTCACCTTTTTAGTTAGTTTTATATGCTCATCCATACTAGTAGAAGGAAGTGATCCTGACCCCTCTCCAACATGCATTGTTTGAACTTGGTTCTCCTCCCTATCTTCAAGGTCCATGTGCTCATCAACGGATTCATTTGATCCAATATCTAGATTTGGATCAACTTCAACATGATATCTTCCAGCTTGTTGAGCCCTTTCTACATGTCACAAAATATTTTGCAAAGAAAGTGAGAGATGATGCTATATAAATGGAGTTTATGTATGTAAGCAAAAAAAGTGATAAGACATGATGCTATAAGTGAGAGAAGTTTCAGCTAGTTTTATATTCTCACCCATACTAGTAGAAGAAAGTGATCCTGACCCCTCTCCAATATGCATTGTTTGAACTTGGGTCTCCTCCCTATCTTCAAGTTCCATGTGTTCTTCAGCGGATTCATTTATCCAATATCTAGATTTGGTTTGACTTCAGCTTAATAATTTCCTGCTTGTTTGAATTTACATGCAAGCAAAGAAAGTGATAGAGTATGAGATATTTAAGTGGAGTTGAAACAAATAAAATCAAAAATTCTTGAACTTAAGAATCCCATGGAACAAAAGCAATTGGAAATAGGTGATAAGGAATTTAGGTAATGCCTACGCAAGATGACTATTTATTAGTATTAAAGTTTCCAAGTTAAATCTAACATGGTTTTCATAATTGGAAATAGATTTATAAGGAAAACAAATTGAGGTGTTAATAAAAGTCCTAAATACACACTTGAGAGAGAGAAGAAACAAGCATGTACCTTATTTCTTTCTATGATAAGTTTCCAAGTTTTTTTCACACCTCTTTTGTTCTTCTTCTTTTGACAATTTTCATTCAGACGTATTTTTTATTTTTCTTTGTTGTCCCATTTTCTTCTTCAAGTTAAAGATGACTCAAAACAAATCCTCTACCAACTTAGGTAAATTCTCCTCCAAAATTTTCCTTGATTGATAAAAATGAAAAGTTTTCTTCTCCAATATTTTCCTCCTTGATAAATGTGCAAAAATCTCTTCTCCAAAATCTGCACTCCAAGTGATATAAATGTGAATTAATCTTGAAATTTGATATGGAATAATGAAAAATAAGCTTGTAGAGGAAAATTTTCATGGTCATTCTAGTTAACCAAACACACCTTAATGGTTCTAAATCAATAGTTGAGATATTTTCATTTTTAGGAGATGCAAAGAGGGTAGAACAATGATTTGATCACATAGAGGTATAATTTGAATTGAATTTTATTAATGTTTCAAAGAATAAAATTTTCCTATCCTAGGTTGAAACTAGAAAATTATGCATAGAATTTATTTAAAAATCTATAATTTTATATGGTTGTAGGAAAGAATGATCATGTTAAATAATGGTGTAGATTAAGAGATTATTTATGAAATAATTTAACATAAAAGTTTATAACTTAGAGGGAAAGTGTTTGAAGGATAATATAATTATAAAAGGAATGATCCTACCTCTTTTTTATAATTATATTTTGTTCTCTACTCTTCAATGGTTCATGTTTCTTAAGTCATTTTTAAAAAATAGGAGTTTTGTGTACCATAAAGTGATGCACTTTATTTGTTCTTATTTTGTATGAAGATTTTAATTTCATCATTTTTAGAGGAAAAATAAAACTAGAACATGTGCATTAATAAATAGACTTGTGAATACACTCATTTATAAAGGATCATTAGTTTACTTGCTTGGGAGTCATTTATTTTATAATTTTTTTACTGTTGAACCATAGATTTTTGGGTCTATGTACTTCACTTGCACTCTTAGGGTTTTTCACCTAAAAGGAGAGAGATAGACCTCAAAGATCTAGGTGGTTCACTCAATCTAATAAATGTATGATGAAATTATGTCTAAATTAAATGTTCTAGATGAATCTAATTGATAATATTGATTTATTAAGTATGCTAAACTAATGAAGTATGGAATGTTTGAAAACACATTATGTATTGCAACAATGAACTAAATAGATGAAATATGCAAAACAAAAAGAGATGGGTAAAATCAAAGTGCACCTAGGAAGAATGTGATGAATCTGGAATGTTTGGAATGCTAATTGATGATGTTTCTCAAGCTTCACAAGACTCATTCACCACCTAGGGTGAATCAGTCCCTGTTCTGGTAAAAACTTCTAGAAACAAGTTTCTATCTATTGAGAGTTGGATTCTAATAAAATCACTTTGTCAAGCCCATAGATGTGAATAATTCACCATGCTTGGTGAATCTATCCTCCTCTAGGGATTTAAAAATTTAGGACTTGATTTTGAAGCTTCAAATCTGTAATTCCACCTTCTATAGGTGTCTGCTTCGGAAACTACCAAAATCGGGTCTAAAAATGCCTTTCTTCTAGATATTTTGACTTGAATGAAGAGAAGAATACTTGAATAACTTTGAAATACAATCTCTCAATTATTCTTAAGCCTCTAAAGAGCCTAAATCTACATACAAACAAAACAAGAAAGAGAAATTGTTGATTGTTAAGGCATGGGGGTTTGCCTTGGTCAAACCCCTTTTAGGTAATTAAAGTAAATTCTTGAAATAATAGAATAAAACATGAAAAAATGGAATAAATTACTTTGAAATGATGATTGATCTTGTAAGTATGTAGCAATACACTGTAGAATTAACCCTTGGATGCTTTAGAAAGCTAAATTGATGACTTGCAATGGAGAAACCCTAAGTTGCTTGACTTAAGATAAAAATAGATGATGAATTCAAGATGAGAGATGTAATAATGAGCATGAGATATTAAAATAAGGATAAAAACACTTATTTATAGACAAGTGTGCCTTAGTACCCAATAATACCTCATCACAGGCCGACATGAAGTGATTGTAACTTTGTCAGGTATTTGATCAGTTTAAGCCTGAGGATGCACAATATGGGTTAAGAGAGGCATATTAATGATGATGTAAATGTAAAATAGGGCTTGGGACACATAATTCAATTTGAAAGTGTAATTAAATACACTTTACAATAGTAAAATGAGGTTCACATAGCCTAAGAAGGCACAAGAACCAATGTGAATGTGCAAGACACATTACAACACTATTTTATCATTAAGTTTACTTTACAAGCATTCTAAATTAATGTGATAACGTAATTAAATATGTTTTATAATGTTAAATTAAGGATAAATAGGTTCATTAACACTAGAAAAGCGTGAAAGTCCTTTACAAGACTCTACAACACCTTTACAAGACATCAATAAACACATGTAATTCAATTTGTAAAGGTCCAAGACCTAGTGTGGATGCATAAAAGTTCCTCACAACACCTAAATCAAGGCCTCATTAAGCCAATTAATCATGAATTAATCCTATTTCAAGCAAAGGGTCCTCTTTTTCTATGGCACATTTAGCCCCCATTTTAGTGAAATTTTGTCTATAGATTCTAAATATATTTTTTTCAAAATTTTCGGAATGATATTGCAGTTCTTTTTCCATCTCCCTCGAAAACTAGTTTTTTTCAGAAAGTTCTCACCATATAATGCATAACTTTTTTTCCATGAAGTATAAAATTCTAGTTCTTTTGAATTTATATTTGTAACTCTAATATCTAGTGATTCCACTTGGTTAGATATTTTTTTATTGAATTTTTTTTCTTAAATCAAGTTTCAAAGTCAAACCAATTATAATTCAAACATAGCGCAACTGTATAATGCGTAATTTTTTTCTATGTATTGAAATTCATTTTTTATTTTTTTATTGGATCAAGGACTTCAATATCTGGTGCACTAATATTTTTTTTAAAAAAATTGATAATTCACTATTTTTCCACATGTGCAAAATAGAGAGCTTGATTTTTGGTGAAAAACCTACATTCACAAGAAATAAAAAATAAATATAATAATAAAATTAAATTTTATTAAAATTATACTTTTTTGGAAGCTTATAATAAGGACTACATACTTACAAAATGATAAATTTTAAATGAATTCATTTGATTCCCCAAAAGGTAAATCAAAAGTGGGTTTTTATCAGCATTTTGATAGGTGTAAAGGAGACTTCGTTATTTGTATGGTTTAAAACTAGCGGGGTTCTATCCAAGGGGGCTTGGTCTAAGGTAGTTTGATCAAACCCTCTTCAATTGGAATCCCTTAAATGGAACATTTCAAGGCTTAAATCATTATATTTTCTAAAAATATGTGATTTCAGCAAAAATCAAGATCTCCCAGAAATTGTAAACCACTATTGTGCCAGCACCCTGTGATAATGTAATTAAATATGTTTTATAATGTTGAATTAAGGATAAATAGGTTCATTAAGTCTAGAAAAGTGTGAAATTCCTTTACAAGACTCTACAACACCTTTACAAGACATCCATAAACACATGTTATTCTATTTGTAAACGTCCAAGACCTAGTGTGGATGCATAAAATGCCTCACAACACCTAAATCAAGGCCTCATTAAGCCAATTAATCAAGAATTAATCCCATGTCAAGAAAAGGGCCCTTTTTTTCTATGGCACATTTAGCCCCCACTTTAGTGAGAGGATGAACCTACTTCAAACTCACACTAAAGTAGACATTCAAGAGAGATCCACATGTACAAATACATATGACAAAGAATAACAAAGATCAAGGAAGTTGCACAAGCCCGCAAGATCAAAGATCCTAAGTCAAACTATCAAGATACAAAATCATGCAAAGGCAAGATGGAAAGAGAAACATGGTGGAAAAGATGCACTCACTATGGAACCATAGAACTTCAGGTTGTCTGTGGGGTGAGAAGGGCCAAAACATACTCACTCTGGGGCCACAAAACTTCTCGTCATATGTAGGGTGAGAAATCCCAAAAAGAGATACATATGCTAGTTGGTATGCACTCAAAAACACAAAAGTGGCTATGGGGAAAGTTATGTCACTAGTTGGGATTCCTACTCAACCATGCCAAAGTTATACCTCGTGATAGCTTTAACAAGGTGCCACAAAACAAAAGGAAATGTAAATGTTAAGCTTTAGGAAATATGACACTACATGCATGCAAGTTGTGTTATGCAAGGTGGCCAAGAAATGCAACAATATAAAATGAAAAAATGTAATGTGAAAGATTGTTTAGAGGAGTCTTGTTCAATTTATGTAAGGTCAATCACTTAGGGAACATTGTGTCTAATGTCTCCAAGAGAGGACCAATCAAAGAATAGTAAATTCACAACTAAGGGGATGCAGTGCATCACATCAACCACCAAGAGGAATGTAATATGCTAAGAAAGATCACACTTATGAAGGAAATCACACCCAATGTCATCCACAAAGTAATGGACACATCATATAAATGACAAGGCTACACTAGGAACAAAGAATGCATAAAATTTATGGTATTGTATACCCACCACTTTAAAGGAATTGCTACACACCATTCTGTGAGCAATTGCTTTAAATTACAAGAGAAAATAAAAAGGAAAAAGGAAAACAAGACATGAGAGCCAACCAGGAAATCCCTATGCCAAGTCATATGTTTCAAAGTTAGGCTATGTCATGTCAAGGAAAAAGAAAGAAAGGGAGTATGCCACATGCGATTTAATCTTTAGACATGTCGTCCACATCTCAAGCTTTCTCTTATACGTTCATGAAAGGTTAACACTGAGTCAAAAGAGACAACAACAAGTGACATACATGGATAAGGCTTTCTAACCCTTTTCCCCCCACCTAGTGTAGAACAAAGGTGAGCCTAAAGTGGATGATGGTATGCTGCTCCTTGCAATAGATGCAAAACATGTGACAGTGAGTATGCTATGATCCTACAACTATGGCATGGCAAGGAGCAGCAACTAAAATTATTTATGTGAATAAAGAAGAGACTAGGAAGAGTCTTGTGTGATACTATTGATGTTGAGTGAAGGAAAATAACCAAGACCATGAGTTGTGTTTTAGGTTATATAGGGTTGCAGATACCTTGTTCTCAAGCACCACAACCTTTCCCACTATATCCTTGTTGTTTTAGGATTTTATACCCTTTTCATAAAGATTTTGTATTGCTTTGGAATTAGGTGATTGTTCATTGTTGTGTTCATCAAGGTTTTTTGTAGAGTTTGTGGCATTATCTAAAGTGGCTGAGGCAGATACTTTCAAAAGTTTGTCCAAATTTTTTGTTGATGTGATAATTGGTTGGCTTTGTGTCTCATCTTTCTTTTGTGTGAATATGTATTTGCCCATAAATGAAGATGTGAATTATGAGAATCCCCAATCATCACCAAATAATTTAGATGGAAATTCTTCATTTGTATGTTCATTTTCTAAGTTGAATGTTGGGATTAATGTTGTCAAAGGACTTGCAGTCCCTTTTTCAAGGTTCGAGCAACTTTCAGGCTTGGGGTCTATTTCAACTTGATAAATCTTATTGTTATAGACATATTTCACTATATAGTGAAGGGTCAAAGGAACTGCATTCATCTCATGAATCCATGGTCTACCTAAAAGAATATTATATGAAATATCATTAGGCATGACATGGATAGGAATCTACAAAGTAACCACCCCCACCATAATAGGCAAAGTGATTACACCAAGTGGTTGTTTTGTTATATTGTCAAATCCTTGAATAGAGACATAATCAGGTTTTATTTGTGACTTGTCAACATGTAATCAATCAAGGAGATGCACACTATAGACATTAAGGGAAAAACCATTATCTATGAGAGTCTGTTTGATACCTATGCGATTGAATCGAGCAATTATCATAAAGGCATCATGTTGATTATGCAACTCCAAAGAAGGGAGTTCGTGTTGATGAAAGGTAATATCAAGATTCTTGTTGTGTAAAAGAGTTGCCACATCATTCAGAGTAGTACCAAAAGGAATTGTGATTTGGTTTAAGGCAGATTGAAGAATATTGTGATGATTTGGTGAGTTTTGAAGCAAGTCCTAAAGGGAAATTTTGGCAGGAGTATTCTTTATTTTTTTGATAAGGTCATACTCCTTTGTTTGTGGGAAATAGGAAGGAGCACTAGGTAGTTTGGGTAAAATTAAGGAGGATAGGATTGGTTGTGGTGGTTGTGGATTATTTTGAGTGTTATATGTATTCATGAGCAATAGTATAAGTACTAGATTGTTGCGATACATTAGAGGGATGAAGGGGATGTGAAGGTGGGTAAAGGATAAGTTTAGGTTTATTGGAAGAATGAAGTGGATGTGACTGTGGGTAAAGAATTAGCTTGGGTTTAGGTGAAGGTTTATGTGAAGGGGAATAAAGGGTGAGTTGAGGTTGAATATTTTTAACATCCCTTAACAAGTGAGATTCTTTTAAGGGGATATTATCATTGTCTTTGGTCATAATATCCTCCCTACAAGGGGAGTTCTTAGGAGAACAAAAAACTACATGTTTGTGACAACCAAGGTTTGGTTCATCCAAAATAACTTATTCAGGACTAAGGGGATTATTAATGGTTGAATGTGTTTGATTATTGATAGTGGGGAGATTAGGAAAATATTGTATTTGATTGTTGGTTGTTTCTAAGGTCACATTCTCTCATTCCATGTTGTCTACCATACTAGGAGAGCTTCTAATATGTTCATCTAAGGTTGAAGTTTGCAAAGTAGCTTCATCAAAAGTATGGGGAAGATCAATGAAGGAATTTTTTTGCTTGATAAAGTTTTTCGTAGGTGAAAGGGGACAACTAAAAATCTCATGACTCTCATTGGTTATTTTTTCTAACAACATAGTATCTTTGTCACAACTAGGAGAGATACTAGGAGAAGAACAAATTTGATTATCATGATCATGTATGACGTCATTGCTTTGTTTCCTAATATCTTCCAAAATAGGATAGGGAGGGGAAGGATCATAAAGAGGGTTGTTATAGACCTTAAAGATTTGATTATTTAAGATCAATCTATCATCCTCATCATTTACAATCTCATGTTCCTCAAAGTTATCCACACAATGGAAATTAGGTAGGGTGATGTCTGTGATTTCATTTTCTTGTGCTAAAATATCTTCCCAAAGGGGATGAGAAGAAGGACAAAAAAGAGCCTCATGATTCTCAAGGATTTTGTCTTCTTCTGCAAAAATAACTTTGTCACTAAAAGGAGAGGTATTGGGAGAAGTACAATCATGATCATCATGAGTATCTATGTTTGTATGAGCTCTTCTATCACATCATCTGCACAAATAGGAGAGATATGAGGCAATTTAAGTTTAAGACAAGCATTGACACTTTCATTATTTCGTGCTAAGAGACTCTCATAATATTGACATGCAGTGAAGAAATGACAATCATGATTATTAACTAACATTTTGAAATAAAAATCTATGCTAACTCAAAATGCAATATAAAAGGCTGAAATAAAATGCAACTTTCAAAGAACAATTGACTAATTATATTGTGGAATAATATGAGAATGCAAATGTGAAAGTTAAACTATGCATGAAATGAGCTAATTAGGCTATTTTTGATGAAATGCATGCTACAAAAATGCAACTAAGTGATATATGCAAGTTAAGGCACCAACCAGAAGCCTAAAAATAAATTCTTGAGATCTATAAAGTGGTGTTTCAAGGGTCAAAAGGGACTGATTCACCCAAGGTGGCGAATGAGTCCTAGTATGAACCTTTTTCAAAATTTTCAAAAATTTAAGACTAATTTTTATGGATTATAAGAGCCAATATGCATAACTAAATGAAAAATGAAAAATTATAGTAAATTGAAATGAATTTAGATGCTACAAATGCAATCTAAATGCACTTTTTATGAATGCAAGATTTAACACCTAGCATGCAAATCCTAATGCATGCTAGAACTATATTGAAAGACACTAAATCAAAAAGTAAAATTATTCAGAAAGTTGGGTTCACCAAAATGACCCATACATTTTTGGGTCTATGTACTTCACTTGCACTCTTAGGGTTTTTCACCTAAAAGGACAGAGATAGACCTCAAAGATCTAGGTGGTTCACTTAATCTAAGATATGTATGATGAAATTATGTCTTTAGAATTCAATGTTCTAGATGCAACTAATTGATAAGATTGATTGTTTAAGTATGCTAAACTAATGAAGTATGAAATGTTTGAAAACACATTATGTATTGTAACAATGAACTAAATAGATGAAATATGCAGAACAAAAAGAGATGGATAAAATCAGAGTGCACCTGGGAAAAAAATGATGAATCTAGAATATTCGAAATGTTGATTGAAAATGTTTCTCAAGCTTGATAGGACTCATTCACCAACTAGGGCGAATCAGTTCCTATTCTAGTAAAAAATTCTAGAAATAGGTTTTTGTTTGTTGAGAGCTAGATTCTAATAAAAATCACTTTGTTAGGGTCACATATGGGACTAATTCACCATTCTTGGTGAATCAATCCTCCTTCAGTGATATGCAAAGTCAGGACTTGATTTTGTAGCTTCAGATCTACAATTCCACCTTCTACATGCGCCACTTTAGAAAATGTTGGAATCAGGTTTGAAAATGCCCTTTTCTAGATATTTTGACTTGAATGAAGAGAAGAAGACTTGAATAAATTTGAAATGAAATATCTCAATGATTCTTAAGCCTCCAAAGAGCCTAAATTTGCATACAAATAAAATAAGAAAGAGAATTATTGATTGTTAAGGCTTGGGGGTTTGCCTTGGTTAAACCCCTTTTAGGTAATTAAACAAAATTCATGAAACAATAGAATAAAACATGAAAAAATGGAATAAATTACCTTGAAATGATGATTGATCTTGTAATTCTAGAGCAATACATGTAGAATCAGCCCTTGGATGCTTTAGAAAGCTAAATTGATGACTTCCAATGGAGAAACCCTAAGTTGCTTGACTTGAAATAGAAAATAGATGATGAATTCAAGATGAGAGATGTAATAATGAGAATGAGATGTGAAAATAAGGACAAAAACACTTATTTATAGACAAGTGTGCCTTAGTACCCAATAATACCTCATCACAGGCCGACATGAAGTGAAAATAAACTTTAAACTTCACTTTTTCCCACTCAAAGGTCAAAATGGGATCTAGATAGGACTCATTCACCACACATGGTGAATGGGTCCCATGTGGATGGGACCGATTTTCCATGCATGCCGAATGGGTCCCATAAGATCCATTCTAACAACTAAGATGCTATGGGATAAGGAAATAAGGTTTAAATTGCAACTTTGTCAGGTATTTGATCAATTTAAGCCTTGTGATGCATAATATGGGTTAAGAGAGGCCTATTAATTATGATGTAAATGTACAATAGGGCTTGGGATGCATAATTCAATGTGAAAGTGTAATTAAATACACTTTACAACACTAAAATGAGGTCCACACAGCCTAGGAAGGCACAAGAACCAATGTGAATGTGCAAGACACATTACAACACTAGTTTATCATTAAGTTTACTTTACAAGCCTTCTAAATTAATGTGATAATGTAATTAAATATGTTTTATAATGTTGAATTAAGGAGAAATAGGTTTATTAAGTCTACAAAAGTGTGAAATTCCTTTACAAGACTCTACTACACCTTTACAAGACATCAATAAACACATGTTATTCAATTTGTAAAGGTACAAGACCTGGTGTGGATACATAAAATCCCTCACAACACCTAAATAAAGGCCTCATTAAGCCAATTAATCATGAATTAATCCCATGTCAAGAAAAAGGCCCTTTTTTTCTACAGCACAACTGCTTACTATAAAATTTAAGGGGTGTGTGTGAAAAATATTTATTGTGATCAACACAAATGAACTTAATTATAAAGTGGTGTTCATTTACTTATCTTTGGGAATATAGGATCAAATGGGATGTTGTGATAAAATGAACTAACATAAAGTTTCACAACTCTAGGGGATTCTAGAATAACATTGGGGACGATTTTGATGGTCTTTGTTTGTGCGTTCAATGTCAACAAAATTTATTTCAATGTGCATTATTGATTTTTGGCTAAAATGAAATAGTCTCCTCCTAAAATTCTACTGGAGATCAAATGTATATCATATAAGAAAATGTATGTATATCATATAAACATTTAAACACAAGAAAACACGTACATACATGTAAATAGATTCAATGTATAAACATAAACATGTTATAAGCAAAGAGGTCTATCAAATAAGAAAATGTATGTATATCATATAAGAAAATGTAAGCTAAATATCATCAAATGTCAAATACTAGAGATCATCATATAAGCAAATACATGTAGTAAAGATCATAAATATAGTGTAGGGCCTAATATGAATGTCGACTCCTAGTCAAATGACCATCTAAATGAGAACCCTACTCTGATGCATGTGCTAAGCCCCACAAATAAAATTGTGTACACAATGTGTTAAATACATATAATATATTAAATAAATTTTATGAAAGTTATTTAAGAATGTACTTGTATTTTTAAATATCTATCTAGATCTATGCATACATATACACATGTATATATATATATATATATATATATATATATATATATATATATATATATATATATATATATATATATATATATATATATAAAATTTAAAACTCACATGTCCACTGGTAGCAAAATCATTCACAGAGTCAGGTCGATGTACATGATTAAACCAAGGCTAGGAATAGCATGAGGTATGTCCACCTACAATATATATATATATTGGTATGTGCAGGATCATCATGGAAAAAACAAGCCCTTAAGTGGCAAAATTCAGAAAAATCAGAGTTAGGCAACTTGAGTTAAAAATTTGAATAAGTTATCTATATTATTTCAAAAATGTGTAAGAATAGAATCTGTAACAAATTGAATGTAGTTTCTAAACTACTAGGTATGATTAATAAAAAAATATCTATTTGGTGAAAATTTAAAATTTCATTGCAGTGGTATCAAATTTTAGGGAAAAAATAAGAAGTAGGTGTTTGTCTAACCACCTAACCACAATAAAATGATAATATTTTTTTGTAATATTTTAGATATAAGTAGAGGACTCATGCCGATGTGATGCATATTTTTTTGTAATTTTTTCCAAGTTAATAATTAATTATGAATTTTTATTACAATTTTTTAAAAATATAAAACTCGTGTATTCGACCACCTTAACTTGGTCAAAACTTCATGAAATTTATATTTTATTTTTTTAATCCTATAGTATGCAAAGTATAGAATTTGACGCATGTTTTGAATTCAAAAATATGAAGCGATTTGAAAGATATAGATGTTTTTCAATTAGCCTATCAATCAGGACTTTAGTCAAAATTTGAATAGAAAATGAATAATAATTCATTATTAAATTCAAAGTAAAGCATAATTTATATCGATGAAAAGCTAAGAATCTCCTTTAAAAACACTTTTTGTTTCATCAATTTTGGGTGAAAAATAGTTGTTAGCCACATACCCATCATATTGCCACTTTTTGGCCCATCATGATCCTGCACATACCCATATATATATATCACTACATGAATATCTAGTTAAAACTAAAATTTAAAAATAAATTAAAAAAAGAATTGAAACATGCACATGCACACATACATGTACATCATCTGATATTGAATGGCCTAAGTCCTTTGCAATAGTCATCTCCACCATATCAACCAAAAATTCAAGTGATGAGTCAACATCTAAATCCATTTGATCTGTCGCATTTCATGCCATACATGATGAGTGAGGGGGACTATGCAGGTGAGATGGCATCAACGATGATGAACTGAGACTGATCGACATCTCAGTAAAACCCATAGTCTATGCAGCAGCTGAATGATCTATAGGTGGATCTTAATGTGCACTATTGTTGGGTTGAGAGTGATGGGATCCTGGATGTGAACGAAATCCATGTGCCAAATGATCTCTAACATGCTCTATATAGATCCCATAATTTGATGTGATGAAGGCATATGCCTCCAAGAGGTCCTCAGCCAAACAATGAAGATTCTTATGTGCCATATCTCCTGTAAGTCTGTCAAGTTGTGTGGGTGTAGGGATGCCTACCACTGTAAAATGGTCCATGCTACTATGTTGTGTTGCAAATGGTGTGGATCGTGAAGATCTAGAGATCAAATACTTACATACATGATTATTAGATATCCTAGTGGTGGTAGCTGCAATGTCACCTACAATGTCAACTGCTTCCTATTGGGAAGCAATGACAACCTGATTTGCTAAGGGGGCCAAAGTTGGGGGGAGAGCAGGAGACCTCTTGCAAGCCAGTACCATAAACATTGGGGCTAGTCTATCTGCTTGACGATAGGTGGGCCTATTAGCAATCCTACCACACCCCTAACTAGCATATGGTGGAATGTCTAGGTAGTTGACTTTAAGGCCCAAATGGACCTCAAATACAACTGTTGAAAAAAATAAAATGGAATCTAGTCATTTTTTGGATATTGACCATGTGCAATGAGAAATCATGGGTAGATCAATGGGGCCATAGCATGATCCACACATTTGGTGACCTGGTATCCCCTCACCTTACATTGATTTTGATAGAATGGAAAACAAGTTTTTTTAATCATTTCTTTGGTCACAACATCATGTATTTTTTTACAGGGAACCTCACCATGTACTTCTTCCCACATGTGGGAAAGAATAGAAACTACTCTATCAGAGGAATATGCACTAGTATTTCCAAGTTCATCTCTTAGTTTTTCTGGGCTTTGTAATATTGACATGCAAACCTCTGAATATATCCCTGTGTTTGTACCACCTGCTAATGAGTCTCTCAATCTCTTAATCTCATTAGTAGTATTTGTAAAAAAAAATTATGGTGGTGGAACAAATGCATTTTCTATGTTATATTTATGTACACCTAAAGGAGCAATGAGACCTTGGTAAATAATATATCTAGATCTAGGGAATAGAAATCTAAAATAGTTCTAAATAAATTTACAAGTGTGCACACAATATATATATAGGCTATAAACATATAAAATATGCATCTTAAATTAGATTTGTATATGCAATGCTACTTGGGATGACAAATAGAGCATTCACTAGTTCAAATAATTCATTTAATCATCAATCATATTTTCATACCATTAACAAAAAACATTCAACATCTATGATATTTTTTAATAATCAAAACATTCAAATTACTAGATTGCACACAAAACATGTAATCTGAAATAGTTCTAAAATTTAAATTTACAAGTGTGCACATGATACATATATATTGAACCTATAGGTTGCACACATATAAAATATGCATCTTAGATTAGATTTGTATACGGAAGAAAACATCACTAGTAATTTGAATGCTACTTGGGATGACAAATAGAGCATTCAGTAGTTCAAATAATTCATTTAATCATCAATAATATTTTCATACCATAAACATAAAAACATTCAACATCTATCATAATCTTTTATTTAATCAAAAACATTTCACTATTTTATTTAATTTTCTAAACATTTTACTTATTTAATTGAATATATTTATCAATTTATAATTCTTAGGTTCAAATATCACCCTTCTAGAGATCATATTAGATGGATTCCTCCTTAAGAAACTAGGTGAAAGTTTAATTTTGATGGTTCTTTGAGGGGAAACCTAGGACACTCTAGTACAAAATGTATCATTAAAAACTGAAAAAATCTTGATAAAGGTTGCATCTAAGATTTATTTACTAAAAATAGTAATAAAGGGAAAGCATCATTACTTAACATTGGTGGTCATGTAAAAACAATTTAGTCATTATTGAAGGATATTCAATGGAAACTATATTTAGCATCATGAAATTATAATTGATCGATTAGAAGAAAAACATCATACTATATGAGGCATGGGAAATCCTTGATTCACCAAAATTATTCTCTAAGTATTTTGCTACCATGAAGGAAACAAGACAACATGTTTCTTTTCAAATAAAGGTATTTATAGCATTAATGATTTAATAATTGGAAATTATATGTTAAATAATGGGCAGGTGCATGAAGTTGGGTTACACTTTTGTGGCCAACTTCAAAAAAAGATTGAAAATTCCATAACGCGAGCGCGTTATAACGCACTCACGTTATGGCATTTTAAAAGAAAAAAAAGTGAAATCTATTCATTTCTCTTCTCTATTTTTCTACTTATAATGCACTCGCGTTATGGCATTTTAAAAGAAAAAAAAAGTGAAATCTATTCATTTCTCTTCTCTATTTTTCTACTTTGCCCATGACCAAAAACCCTCATTTTCGTGTTCGCATTCTAGGAGGAGGAATTCTACAAAATTCATCAACAATAGTTTCTTTTCATTTGCAAAGATGGTGTCACGACAACGAAGAGGTGTAGGAGGTAAGTATTGTTTGCTATTTGTTTTGAATTTCTTAGTTTCAAGTTTATTTTGTTTGTTTTAGGTTAGATTTGATTTTTTTTTTAATTTGTAGGAGATGCAAATAATCCTACAAATCCTAAAAATCATCAACAAGAAGAACAAGAAAATCCTCCTCAAAAAAATCAACCTCCCCCACCAATCACTCAACACCCTCCTAGCACTCAACGAAATTTGAGGAGTGAAATTGAAAACAACAAAAAAAAATTAAGGATCTTATCAGTAGGTTGAGTGATCCAAATGCTTCAACTGTAAAAAGAATGAAACTAGCAAATTCAATGAAAGAGATGTTAAAAAATGTGGATTCAATAACCCAACAAATAACGGGATGGCAAGATAAGAGGCAGGAAGCTAGGGCATATTATGCAGATAAACTATCATATAAACAAGTAAAAGATTTAAAAAATACTAAAGGTGATTTGTGCTCTTTATTCACTGACCCTAGAACAAATCAAAATCTTAGGCTCAATGCAAAAAAGTTTCCTATTCATTGGTGCCACCACCAAGAGATTAGGAACCATTTTTATGACAGGTGGTACTTGGTCTTATATTACCCACCGTGCAACAATTGTGAAGTCCCCCAATATTTTCTTAGGAAACTATACAGTGAGTTTGTATTGAACCAAATCCCAAATTATTTTTATATGAGGGAGTTCCAAGGGAGAGGTGGGGGGTCGGCTTATGATAGGCCCGGTGCACAGCTCGATCCTACGCAGCAAGGGAGATGACCTCTCGCTAGGTTGCCTCATGAGCACATTGTTATGCATGTCGTTGTGAAGGAGAGTGCTGACGTAGAGACATTGCAGGCGATCAAAACTTTGACCCAGAGTGTCATCCATCATACTAGCCCTATTGTACAGCACCATCTAGGGGAGTCTTCAGGTGGTGGCCTTCGAACCCATGTGTGTCAATCTTGTGGGGTGACTTGTTGATATGACCCCACCGGCACTCAAGAGGCTACTACAAAGGATCTGTATGCTGCTACGAGGATGGAGATGATGGCTGACATTTTGCATCGTGCATATGGCATTGATAGTTGGGTAAAATTCAGCATGTTCATTGAATTTAATTTTAAAATTTCAATTCTAAAATGCATGACTAACTAATTTAATTTTATTATTTTAATAAAATTGCAGGGTCACAGTGTTGAGATTGGATACACTGGTCCTCCACCTACTTATTTTTGTAGTACACCTATCAGTGGGGTATGTAACTAGTAAACAATTATAAATTTATTAAATGTTAATAGCATCATTTTATGAAAGGTATTTTAATACATGTGATTTTGGATGTTGAACAAGCTAATATTGGGGGTTTCAAGCAAATACCTCCTAGTGCCAGTGGATTCACTCAAACATACATGAAGATAATAGAATAAAGAGAACTCAACTAATGAATTCTACTTAATAGATTTGTGTAGTTTATATTAATATTGTTGGCTACGTTGCATTACACATCATTCAAACTCAAAGCATTACTTCAAATTCCATAACTAATAACTAGATGTTGATAGATGACAAAATTTCAACCGTACAATATAGTTGTTTAGAAATTCAACATAAGCAGCACGATGCAATTACTTCACATGCAGGCATGTGCTTGCAAAGGTGCAACAACGCGACAAACTATGGATGCTTGAAAAAATATATGAAACCATAATAGTAAGCAATAACATAGACAAGGTAGTTAGTGATGCACAACATCATATCAAAACACTCAATGATCAGGGTACATCTGATGCAAAGCATCCAACAAACACTATCAACATCATTTCTTCAAGGGATTTCAATCCCAAATAGAATTAGGAGAAGATCAAATATAATTTCATTAGAAATCTACTATTCATTCAACCAAAATCCACTCAAATTCTCTTAGGCATTCCATAGGCCATCATTCATCATTCCATTAATCAGTATTCCAATCGACTCATTCAAAGAAAAAATTGGATATTAAAGAAAAATTTGACTTAATCAATTAGATTCATATCATTCTCAGCCACCATAAAAACAAGATAAACCTGATTATTGACACTTGAACAATTCATCCTTTCATTTATTCACCAAGGAAACAAATCAACTAAACCATACCTCACTATTATCAGTCCATTATCAAGCAATGTACTCACCATATTTTGACTGCAGTAGTCTATTTATAGGTTAAAAACTCATGCTACAACAGAATCTTGATTATCATCTTGTGGTTAATCACCATTTTGCTCAAAAGGCTTCATAATACTCACCCATCCAACCATCAAAGTCACCAAACCTTTCTTATACACCTTAACCAAATTTAGTAACATCAACCATATCATTAGTTTGATAGTAACCAAGCACTCAATATCATCCTTTCCACTATTTAAACAAACATCTTTGTTTTGATCGAACAATATCATATTCCTCTAGTAGGTCTGTCAACCATTAAATTGGGTAGTTACATTCCTATCTCAAAGCTTATTAAAAAACTCAATGCACATTTAGAAACTCTTTCCAGCACATCATAACATATCAAAGTTCTTAGACGTTTGACATAAAGAAAATCATTAGATTTCAGCCTGTCCTCTAAAGAAAGGCTAGTATTTGACTGAATACAAATTTGAACACTCATCCCTTTTGCAAAATTGAAAAGTATTTGATGAACTAGGTGCTCCTACACCAACATCTGACCCAATTGAATCAAGAGAAGATCAAATTGAATAAGCAACTAAAATTTCCCTCTTTTCATCAAAAATCACATTGTTTCATTTGTAAACTAGAAGGAAACAACAAGCCTCATTTCAATACTTCTTATCATCCTCAAGCTTAAAACATCTTATTTATTAACAAAAATTATTGATCCATGCACAAGAAACCTAATTAGAGTCACTAAACAATCCACTCTTTCATCATTCACTAAGGCACCCTTCCACTTAATTTGCTTTACCTAGGAAAAATAACCAAAAACCAATCTTTCATGTTACAACCTATATCCATCAGATCCTAACGCACCTTTGTCATCATCAATTTATATGAATTCAAAGTAAAAACCTAATAAAGAGCTCTGAATCTTTCAATTCCTTAAACAACTCACCAAATTTTCACTTTTACCAACTAGTTCCTCAAGAACAAGATACTAAAATCAACTATTTACACCTCAATCATTTCATCTGACTTCCAAGACATTACTCACTTCATGTTTATTGACTAAGCTTATTATATGCACAAATCAAGCCCTACAAAGGAGGGTTTATTGCATAAGGTACTTACAAACCTTAAATACTCCTGCCACCACCACAAACACCATGGAAATAGCCTGCATAAGCTTTAGAAATGATGCAAAGTGGCAGGGAAGGAAAACTCACAATCACAAATGGAAAAGTCACTCCACTAAATGCTTCTCTCAAATACTCTCATGAGTCCTAAACTCCATTATTCTTTAAGAGATCAACCCCACACACATAGTGTTCACAACTCAGACCACTAAAAAAGATTGAAAACATTTGGATCATGTCTCATTAAGTCAAAAAAAGGTTTAACAACCCTCTAGCATTTAGGTTTCAACAAACACCCATCACTATGGTGATTTAGACCTCACTCTCTCTTAAGGCTTGCAACCCTTACCCGATAGGACAGTCAAAATAAAAAACAAAAGGAAGACTATTAAGACACCAAACCTATGGATTCAGACCCCTAAGATGGACCTAGGCTACAAGGTTCCAAAACCATTCCTCTTGACTGTCAAAACATCACTCACAATAGCCCTTTCTACTACTGCTCCAAAAGGCCTAATTCATAGACCTACACCTAGGTATTGACTATATAGGCTTTCCCCTTCACTCCAAAGCCCAAATTCAGACTTCTATAGGTTCTCCACACCTATTTCCACCATTCCTAAGTTCCTCTTAAATAGATTCTTCAAAATCAAGAAAAAACTCATTTTTTTTGCTTATCAATTATGCTTGCCACATAGAGATGTCAAGCCAAAATTCATGCACAACTTCCAATAATGAGCCTTTCATTCTCCAAAACATTGAGGAAATGATAGTATAGCCTTATATCTTCCATCCCATTGAGATTTAGCAATTTTACAATGTGGGAATGGAAGAAATATACATTTTTCACCCAAAACCCTGATTTTAAGGGTTTCCAGACCACCCGATAGAGAAATTATAATATCTCCCTTGATACTCAATGAAATCTCACCACTAAAATTCCAAAGGAAATATTATTCAATTACCTACCCAACCATTATGGGCTTGGAGAATGAAAATGAACATACAGTCCATACCAAGTACGGGATCAACAAATTCTTTACAAAAACACAAGAAAAACAACAAACTTCTTATTGAAACTTATTCAAAACATCAACATCAACCTTGCCTCAACCAAGAGAGGAATATTTGAAGTCTTACAAACTCCCTCAAACTTCTTGCAACTATCTTTTGGAAAGAGAGACGTTGGAAAACAACTAATCTCATGCTTTGACTTATAATTGCCTAGTTAAGGCAATGTGAGCAACTTCTACCAATTCAACCACAAAGAGCCTTCCAAAATGTGTCAAAGACATTTAAAAACTTGTCAAAAATTAAGGTGACTCCCCTTAGGTGTCTAGATACATCAAGGCATCCTTTTTCCTTATTTTTCCAAGATGCACTAGACTTACAAAGGAGGATGGAGACCTTGTTGTACAAAGAAGTTGGTCACCAAGACCAAAAACTCAACCAAAAACCTAGAAAACCTACTACAAACCATTGAAATGGTCCATAAGACCTTATTCCATCCATAAACCAAGAAATAAAACATGAAAAATTATTCTAGGTCCCTTAGACCCATGGGTGCTCCTGCACCATACTCCCAAGCAAGAAAAAGATCTCAAGTCCTTTTTGAGATCAGGTCTTCTACAGTAGTTCCATGTTGTTTAATATCATTTTCTGACATCCATGTTGCATCCTCTTTAGGTAGACCTTTCCATTTGACCAGGTATTCCTTGTAAACCTTCCTTCTAGTATTCTTTCTCTCCTTGGTGTCTAGGATGCATTCAAGAGTCATAGGTTGGCTTGGGGGTAGTTCCTTCACCCAATCTTCATCCTCCATTGTTTTTGTACTTGCTCCATCACCTGAATTCACAAAATATTTGAAAGGATACAAGTCAGAAATTTTGAAGATAGGAAAGATTGCCACCCTAGGAGGTAGCTCTATTTCATAAGCATTTTGACCAAACTTGTGGACCACTTTGCAAGGTCCTATCTTCTTCATCATGAGTTTGGTATATTTTCCTTTTGGAAGTCTCTCCTTCTTCAAGTGTGCTATCACCAAGTCTCCAACCTTGAATTGGACATTCCTCTTCTTTAAATATGCCTTTTCCTTATACTTATCAACATTCTTTTGAAGGGTTTCCTTCACTTGTTGATGAATATCCCTAATTATAACAGCAAAGTCCTCACCTTGAGCACTTCTCTTAGCATCTCCTTGTAGATCTCTTAGTTCATAGACACCTCTAGGGTGCATGCCATAGACTACTTCAAAAGGGCTTCTACCAATGCTCCTATTCATGGAGTCATTATATGCAAATTCAGCCTGAGGTAAATTCAAATCCCAAGCTTGTCCATGCTCCTTGGTAAGGCATATTAAGAGGTTTCACAATGATCTATTCACCACTTCAGTTTTTCCATCCATTTGTGGATGGTATGCTGAACTAAAGGACACATTTTTTCCTTGAGTTTCTTCCACAAGGTCCTCCAAAAGTGACCAATGAATTTATAATCCCTATCAGAAACAATGCTTAAAGGCAGTCCATGTATCCTAACAACCTCCTTAAAGAAGAGACCTGCTATATGAGATGCATCATTGGTGCATTTGCAAAGAAGAAAATGTGCCATCTTACTAAATCTATCAACTACCACAAAGATACTATCAAAACCTCTTTGGGTTCTAGGCAACCCCAAGACAAATTCCATACTTACACACTCCCAAGGCCTATTGGGAATGGGCAGTGGCTGATAGAGTCTTTCATTTGATGAAGTTCCCTTTTCCCTTTGACATATTATGCAACCTCCCACATACCTTCTCACATCCACCTGCAACTTTGGCCAATAGTAAAATCTCCTAACTTGTTCCAAGGTCTTGTCAAGGCCAAAGTGACCTCCAAGACTCCCATTGTGTTTCTCCTTTATGATATTCTCCCTCATTGAGAATTTACGCACACACAATTCGCTTCCTTTGAAGAGAAAACCATTCTGTAATAAAAATTTAGAGAATTCACCATGAAAAGAATTCAACTGCTGCTCACAAACATTGTATACCTCCTTGAAATCTGAATCTTCATGATACATATCCTTCAATGCTTCGACCCGCATGCTTTGGAGGTGGATCTCTTGCACTACAAGTGCCCTTCTATTGAGAGCATCTACCACCTTATTTGCTTGGCCCTTCTTATGCTTTATTGTGAAAGTATATAGGCTTGCAAAGACTCTACCCACTTCATGTACCTATGACTGATTTTGTCCTATGCATTCAAAAAACTCAAGGCATGATTATCAGTATAAACAACAAATTATTTAGGTAAAAATTAGTGCCTCCACTTTTTGAGGGCTTGGACCATAGAATACAATTCCAAATCATATGAAGGATACTTCCTCTTTGCTTCATTCAGCCTCTCACTGTAAAATGCAACCGGTCTACCTTCTTGGCTCAAAACAACCCCTATAGCTTGATTGCTACCATCATACTCAATGGTAAAAACTTTATCAAAATTAGGAAGCACAAGTATAGGTTGTTGTGCTACTCTCATTTTCAGATATTCAAACCCTTTATTAGCCTCATTGGTCCAAGAAAGCTTACCTTTGTTACCTCCTTTGATGTTGTCCAAGATTGGTGCACAAATTTGGCTAAAGTTCTTGATGAAATTTCTATAAAAGCTTGCAATTCCATGGAAGCTTCTCACATATCCCATGGATTTTTGTGTTGGCCAAGTAAGAATAACCTCCATCTTTGAAGGATCCATCTTCAAACTTCCCTTGGAGATGACAAAACCAAGGTAGACTAGTTCTTCCTTCATGAATTCACACTTTTCCATGTTGATCAGCAACTTCTCCTCTTGTGACCTCCTTAGTACCATGTCAAAGTGCTTCAAATTTTCTTCTTTAGACTTGCTAAACACAAGGATGCCATCTAAATAAACTACAACAAACTTTCCAATGAAAGGTCTCAATACCTCATTCATAAGGCGCATAAATGTACTAGGGGCATTTGATAACCCAAAAGGCATCACCAACCACTCATAGAGCCCATCATTAGTCTTAAAAGTTGTCTTCCATTCATCCCCCTCTCTGATCCTTATCTGATGGTACCCACTCTTTAGATCAATCTTGGAAAAGTAAGATGCTCCTAATAGACAATCCATGAGGTCCTCCATTCTTGGCATTGGGAACCTATATCTGATTGTGATCCTATTAATGGATCTTGAATCAATTAAAAGCCCAATTTCCATCCTTCCTTGGTGCTAGAACATTAGGAACAACACATGGGCTGAAACTCTTCCTCACTAGCCCTTTATCCATCAATTCTTGCACTTGTCTTGCAATCTACTCATTTTGAGCAGGTGTCATCTTGTATGCAGCCTTATTGGGAAATGTAGCCCCTAGAATCAGATCAATATGGTGGCTTATATCCCTAATGAGAGGTAGGGAACTAGGTAATCCATTCACAGTTATGTCCTTATACCTTTCCAACAACTCTTGGACTTCCTTTGGTGCATCTTCCTTCTTCTTTGTGGGCAGATCTACTTCAATTTTTGGTTTCATAATCAAGAAGAATCATCTTCCTCCTCCTTCCTTCAAGGTCTTCATGAACTCCTTCTCACCCACCATCAAAACACCAGGCCCTCCATGCTTTGCCTTGTCTTCTTCTAGGAGAGGTGAAAGGTTGTAATTCTTCCCATCTTTCACAATGGAGTATGTGTTCTTCTCCCCATCATGCTTGGTCTTCCTATCAAACTATGAGGGCCTACCAGAAATATATAGTTTAATACTTGTACTAAAAAAAAAAATCATTATATTTCATACATTATAAGTCATGATGTGGATCGCTATTGTAACTTTTTTGTGATTGAATAATTTGTTGTTTTATTTTCAAATGTTGGTTGTGGAAACACCTCCAAAATGTTACAAGGGAAATGGATATCTTTGTTTCATCCACTATACAATCCTCCATGGCTCTGATAGAGGAGGTATGAGGAAAATTACTAAATTTCAATTTACATTCGTTGTTATAGATGTTAGTTCTATTGAAAAATAAAACCATTATTGATTCCCAATTTAATTCCTATTTGGATGGTTTATACAGGGCTTGAGCACACCTGAGCATCAGCATGCAAATTTTTCCATCTTGGAGAGTGATCATGAGATGGCCGTAAGTGATTATTTTGTTAAATATATCATTTCTTATAATGTAATTTCTATATATATTAATGTCTTTACTTCTTATTGTAACAGTTAAAAGTTCATCAAGAGCTAAACTGTAGGAGGAGCAGTAGGAGCACTCCTTAAGCACAACAGAAATGAGTGATAGAATTATCACCATCAGATTGCCAAACAAAGGGAAAGAATTTATTCCAGGAGCATGGAGAGAAATTAATTTTGATTCTAGAGCCCTTTGTTGTATGCCTAGACATGGAAATTTTTTACATATCTTGTATTGGATATATTTGACATTGTATGCCTATATGGCATTCTCGTAAGCCAATATGGATATTTTGTAACTATATTTTATACTTATATTGACATATATTTATGTATGTGTACATGGCTATTTGGTTAATACAAATATTTATTATCGATGGTGTCCATATTTGCTCTTTTTGACAATGTCAAAAGCATGGCTGCATATAGATTAAGAAAAACACTTTTCCTTTTAGATTAGCAATGTATGGAAGTTTCAAAAAGTATCCTTGATATTAAAAAAATATATGTGTTTATACCATATCAGCAAAAATATTTTTGGGAAAAAATCGACAAACCAAAAGTATAAGATTTTTTGAAAAAATCAGGAACAAGTCTACAAAAAACTGGAAAAAAATCAGATTTAAAAAAAAAGTAGAACAAGAGATAAAAAAAATTTAAATTTTTTTAAAGGAATTTCCATAGCATAGAGATATAGAGAGCAAATAAAATAAAGAGTTTAACTAATAAATTGTAAAAAATAGATTTTTTTAGTTTATATTCATATTGTTGATTACATTGCATTGCACATATTTCAAACACAAAGCATTGCTTCATATTGCATGACTAATAACTAGATGTTGATAGATGACAAAATTTCAATTACAATATAGTTTTTACAAAGTCAACCTAAGCAGTTATGCAATTACTTCATATTGCATAATTAATAACTAGGAGCAACTCCCAATTGCATTTTCTTGTCATGGCATTCTATGAGACCACATTTCATTGAGGTATTTTTTCAAAAAATTCACTACCTTGTCTATACTACCACATTTTTGATACTTGTCTACCAAAGCATTTTTTCAAATAGTTCACTTCCTTGTTTCTATGGTTGAAAGCCTAAAACAAGTGCTTTCGAACAAGCTATGGATGCTTGGAAAAAATCTATCAAAAGCATAATAGTAAGCAATATCATAGACAAGGTGAGAGTGAACTCTTTGAAAAATGCCTCTTTCATATGACGATGAATGCCATGACAATCAAATGCTTTTGATTGTCATGGCATTCCATCACCATGAGACCTCATTTCTTTGAGGCATTTTTTCAAAGAGTTCACTACCTTGTCTATGCTTTAACACATTTTTCATACATGTCTATCAAAGCATTTTATCAAACAGTTCATTTCCTTGTTGCTATGGCTAAAATCCTAAAATAGGTGCTTTCAAACAAGCTATGGATGGTCATGGCATTCCATCACCATGAGACCACATTTCTTTGAGGCATTTTTTCAAATAGTTCACTACCTTGTCTATGCTATGACATTTTTCATACATGTTTACCAAAGCATTTTATCAAATAGTTCACCTCCTTGCTGCTATGGCTCAAAGCCTAAAATAGGTGCTTCCAAACAAGCTATGGATGGTTGGAAAAAATCTATCAAAGCATAATAATAAGCAATAGCATAGACAAGGTAAGAAACTGTTTGAATAAAAGCCTCAAAGAAATGTGGTCTCAATGGTGAATTCATTGACAATCCATAGCAATTTTCTTGTCATGGCATTCATCATGCCATTTCTGCATGAGACCACATTTCTTTGAACTCAAACAATTCACTGCCTTGTCTATGCTGCAGATTTTTCATACATGTTTACCAAAGAATTTTATCCATGGGTTACATATGACTAAAATCCTACAAAATAGATTGCTTCAAAAAGCTATGGATGCTTGAAAAAATCTATCAAAAGCATAATAATAGCAATAACATAAACAAAAGCGTATCACGCCTCAAATAATGAGTGTCAATGAGGTGGTGGTGGTACGCCGCTGACCAATCCATAACATTTTCTTGTCATGGCATTTGTCATGCCATTCCGGCATCACCATGACACCACATTTCTTTGGTCGCATTTTTCAAGCGGAGTTCATTGCCCCTTTGTCTATGCTGCCACATTTTCATACATGTCACAAAGCATTTTATCAAACAATTCATTGGCAGCGCTATGGACCAAAGCGCAAAAGTACTTCGAACAAGCTATGGATGCTTGGAAAAATCTATCAAAGCATAATAGTAAGCAACAAGCTATGGTCTCATGGTTTTATTCACATGAAAATCAGTGTGATTTTATTCACATTTTTTTGTAGGTTATAAACACTTTTTTTTTTTTGCCAATTTTGTTGTTTTAAATGACATTCAAGTTTATGGTGGTTTTTTTGTTTATATGATGATATGTAATATTCTAATCCTAATTCATGCTTCTAGGTTGCATATATATATATATATACATGTTTTTTGTACCAACGAACCCAAAATGAACTGAACCCCCTCCAAAATATTTTTGCCCAAATCGAGAAACCAAACACCTAAACCTGAACCCCAAAACCTATTCCAACACTCTTCATTTTTCTTGTACAAACTTAATTGACCACCAAATTATGTTTCCCATGACTTTACCCACATTTACTCCCTCAAACCTCTCTTTTTCATTCAAAACCCCTATTTTCCCAACTAGGGCATGTCATGCCACAACATACTTTTGATCTCCCCTGTCCTTCCAGACCTTTTGAACACATCAAAATCCACAATCTCACCCTATTTCCAACCTATTGTAACTTATTTTCAAGCAATTTCTTCTTTTCACCTCTTCTAGCCTTGCTTTTAAGGGGCCTTAATTTTGAATTTTCAACAGGGGCAATGTTAGTAATCTCTTCCAATTCCCTTACTAATGCTATTTTCTTATTCCTACTCCCCATCCTACTTACATTAGGCCCATATCACTGAGACACAAGCTGAACAATAGGTGGAATGGCCTATTTCAACATACTACACTCAAACCCTTAAGGGATCGATTTGGTTGAACGTAGCTCATAGCGATTCCATGTGTTTAGGTTAGAAATAGGACAATTCCTAGCATGAACATGCCTCTCAGATGCGTTGGAACATTTTGTTTGGTCACATGAGTTGCAGAACGAAAGTTGCACCACTTTGCAACTTTCCACTGCTTTCATTTGACACTTCTTCCATCAACTAAAATCTGGACACTGCGCGAAAACCACTCCTACATAACAAAAATTGAGAGAGGTTATTGTAGAGGGTCCCAACATGAACCCATTAGACTAGACGATAATTTTCTAAGCTTCACAATGTCCGAGTAACCTCATGATGAAGTTTGCAGCTATTTTGCACTTTGGACCCTTAAGGGATCGATCGAGTTGAACATAGCTCAGAGTGATTCCACATGTTTGGATGTGAAAGAGGACCATTCCTAGTGTAAAAATGCCTATTCAGATGTGTTGGAATAGTTTGTTTGGTCATACAAGTTGCAAAATGAAAGTTGCACCACTTTGCAACTTTCCATTGCTTCCATTTGACACTTTTTTCATCATCTAAAAACTGGCCACCACGGGAAAAACCAATCCAAGGTAATAAAAATTGAGAGAGGTTATTGTAGAGGGCTCCAACATGATCCCATCAAATTAGACAAGAAGTTTCTAAGCATCATGATGTCTGAGTAACCTCGTGCTAAAGTTTGCAGTCATTTTGCCCTTTGGACCCTAAAGGGATCGATCTAGTTGAACGTAGTTCAAAGAAATTTCGCATGTTTGGGTGTGAAAGAGGACCATGCCTAGTGTAAAAATGATTATTCAGATGCATTGGAATAGTCCGTTTGGTCACACAAGTTGCAAAACAAAAGTTGTACCACTTTGCAACTTTTCACTACTTCCATTTGACATTTTTTTCATCAATTGAAAAATGGACACTATGGGAAAACCACTCCAAGATAACAAAATCTAGGAGAGGTTATTGTAGAGGGGCCCAACATGATCCCATCGGACTAGATGAGAATTTTCTAAGCATCATGGTGTCCAAGTAACCTCATGTTGAAGTTTGCAGCCATTTTGCCCTTTGGACCCTTAAGGGATGGATCCAGTTGAACATAGTTTGAAGCGATTCCGTGTATTTGGGTGCTAAAGAGGACCATTCCTAGCATAAACATGCCTATTCGGATGCGTTGGGTAGTCCATTTGGTCACACGAGTTGCAGAACAAAAGTTGCACCACTTTGCAACTTTTCACTACTTCCATTTGACACTTTTTTTATCAACTAAAAATTGGACACCACAGGAAAACCACTATGAGATAATGAAAACCGAGAAAGGTTATTGTAGAGGGGCCCAACATGATCCCATTGGACTAGATGAAAAGTTTCTAATCATCACGGTGTCCAAGTAACCTCATACTGAAGTTTGTAGCCATTTTTCCCTTTAGACCCTTAAGGGATCAATTCCACGTGTTTGTGTGTGAAAGAGGACCATTCATAGCATAAATATGCCTATTTGAACATGTTGGAACAGCCTGTTTGGTCACATGAGTTGTAGAATGAAAGTTACACCACTTTGCAACTTTCCACTGCTTCCATTTGACACTTTTTTCATCAACTGAAAAATGCACACCACGGGAAAACCACTCCAAGATAACAAAAACTGAGAGAGGTTATTGTAGAGGGGCCCAACATGATCCCATTGGATCAGATGACAAGGTTCTAAGCATCGCGATGTCCAAGTAACCTCATATTGAAGTTTGTAGCCATTTTTCCCTTTGGACCCTTAACGAATCGATGTAGTTGAACAAAGGGTCTATACTCTAAACTTATCCAAACCTTACCAAATCTTGGGGGAGCAATTCCAAGGTGTCAAAACTTCAAAATCAACATTTAGATCTCAGTTATACCACCGTGCAATGGGTAAACCAAAAAACCCTCTATTGTAGCCTAAACCCTAGGGGTTTATTGAAAATGATACTTCCAAAGCTAACCACAACCTAAAAATTACTCAAACAAGTTTGTGATACTCTACACAAGCTCAAACAATCATAAAATAATGCTTCCCTACACAAAAACACAATTTAACTCTTCAAAACCACCATTTTTCTTAAAGAAAACACACTTTTACACACATGGGTTTCACACCCATCTCACTTATGATGAGGATGCAATGGAAAAAATCAGTTCTCCATGTGAAGAGAGTGACTTTGTAGATGATTTTTGGATGAAATTGTGGAGTTGTTGAGAGTGTGGAGGATTTGATTAAGAATGAAGCCTCTATTTGTAGATTCTCAAATGCTAAGAGTGCTCAAGAGGGAGCAATGTGGGATTAAGTTTGGACAAATGAGATGAGGCCACTTGTCATCTTGTGAGTGGTTGAGGAGTGTGCAAGATTTGGGAAATGTGCCCAAGATGGGGAAATTTCAAATTTGAATTTGAGAGTTAATGCTTAGTTTGACCTTTGCAAGGGACATGTAAGAGACATGTAAGGCCTCATAAATGCTTTGTTGGGTGTACATGTCCACTTGATTTTGAATTCAATTTGAGGGAATATTCCTCAAAGATGTCATGTTGATGGAAAATGTTGGATTTAATAAATCGATAAATTGATTTATTTGTGTAAATGGAAAAATCTAGAGAATGTGATGAGTAGTTAGGTTAGGCTAATTAGGATTAGATTAACTTAATGATGATTAGAATGATTTTGACTTTTATGACTTAAATATTTGATTTATTTAACTCAGAAAAGGATGGAATATGCATTTGGATTTAATTAAATGAATGTTTGATTTATTTGATTAAAAGGAACAACCTTAGGAATGAACTTAATGAGATTACCTGACGAATGGATGAAGGTGAACTTGATTGATTGATGAATGGACCTAATGTGAAACCTAGTTTACTTGATGAATGAACCTGATTGAATGCATAATGTTAATTTTGCATGTCTACATTTTGCCCCTCTTTGAAGCAATGTACTTGTTGTGTTGGTTCAAAGAATAAACTTGTCATGAGCAAAATTAAAAAAAAATGATTTTTTCGATTGCCCCACTGGAAAGAAGTACACTGGTACATTGCCCCCTCGAGAGATCGAGCGAAAAGATGCGATAAAGAGGTTCAAAATGGATGGTTATGGATGATGATGCAAATGAGATGATTTTAAGATTCTTAGAATAACAAATCTATATTATCTTCAACAACTTAAATGATGATATGTTGTGAAATGGATGAGATTGATGATGTGATATGTTGTGATTATGCAAATGTATGATTTTATGAGATGCTTAGACTAACAGATCTATATTATGATGATGATATGATGTGATGTGATATGTAGAATACTAATGGTTTGTGGATGCAAGATGGATGTCCTATTGATGATGATTAACTATTTATGACATGATGTTAGTGTGGAAAAGAAGAAATTAGATGCTGATAGGAGGATCCAACAAGCCAACATTATGAGAAATGATGATGAGAAATGATGATGAGAAAATGATGATGATAGATGGATGATTTTCTTATCAAGGATTGGGATTTTAAAAGGGTCACTTACCTTATGTTTGATAACACGCATAAGTACAATGCATCAAGGTATAAAGGACCAGGATGGCGTTGTACTTAGTGTGATGGAATTTGACTCGACAAATAGATAGGAGTATTCTTGTTCACACTTGACATATGGAAACCTTGCTAGGATGCACTTTAGAAGTTTCAAACATCTCAGACCAAAACACGGAGAGGTATAACCAATAAATGCAATAGTCAACAAGCTATCCAAAACATCCTCTATGCATATCTAACAGAGGAAGTATTCACCAAGGTTATTTTACAGGAATGTCCAACAAGCATAGCAGACAAAAGAATAATGATCGTTGCCCCATTCCTATCTCTTTAAATCCTTCGTTCAGATATCATCGAGAGGTCCTTGGACTGAGCGCAATAAGATAAGTCAAAAGAAAAAGAAAAAGCACACAAACAAGTTGATGTTCTTCAATATCGCTAACCAAAAGGGAATATGTTTTTAAGGATAAGAACTGAAACTTATTGCCAAAAGATAATGCCCATTGTAGGAAGGATACATCCTAGGACATGTTAGTGGATGGCAGCACATCATTTCATTTATCCAAAGTGTTCTTTCTGATAAATAATGCCCTTTGTAGGAAGGATTCATCCTAGGAAATGATGTTATTAGATGATTGATATGGGACTGTTTGGATGATGGACTATCGACACAAAGAATTAACCAACTTGTTTACGTACTGACATAGACTTGAGACTTGATGCTTTAGAGTTTTCATGTTTAACCTGCTAGACTTGTTTCTAATTGTTTCACCAAAGGTTGAGGATGACGATCAGTTTATTATGAGTGGTGTTTATTGCGGGTGCAAGCAAGATGATGTGGATGGAATTTTTTCAAATATTTGTGCTAGATGTTTTTGGAGTTTTGCAATGTTTTGAGGTTGTTTTTGTATTTTTTTGAGATTTTCAAATGTTTTGATTTTTTATTTTCTAATGTTTTGGGTTTTCCTGAGATTTTGACCAAGAGACTAACCTAAAGACCTATCCTAGGGGCCTCGGGGGCTGATCAACAGATTAGGCTTTCCTACATTATACATGCAGAGACCACATAGTTCGACTTCCATGTTTTTGATGTTTTTTATTTTCGACTTGTTTCTGGATTTTGATATGTTTTGAATGTTTTTGGATTTTTTGATTTTTTGATGTTTTTTGAATTCTCTAATTTTTTGATGTTTTTGGATTTTCACATGATTTCGATGATTTGGATATGGACATGTGATGATATCAGTGCTCTATTTGGGGATTTTTCTAAAAACCAAGCTAAGGTTGATTGGTCAGATCGATGGATTGATGATGATGATAACATTGTTGAGGATACACAACAAATGCAAGGATTTGATTGATCAGGATTGATGACGATAACATTGTTGAGGATGCACAACTATGCAAGGATAGTGTTAACCAACACAAGGACTAAGATGATGATGAATTGATTGGATTTGCTTGATCATGATTGATGAATCTTGATTTGGAACAAAAGTTGTTCGAATGATTTGATGTGATGTTGACATTTGAAGTGCAACTTAGATGCAACTAATAGTGATTACTTGGATTGATGTTTGATGAAAGATGAAGACTAATAAGGAACATCTTCTTGTCAAAATATTCCATGGGCTAGTGATTTGGATTTTTTCTCACAAGTGGTTTGACCAACTTGGTTTCATGTTTGCCAATGTTCGGATTGCCACATAAGTTGGAGGATATAGATCAAGATTTATTCTCAAATTAAGATGCGAGATATCTGCCCCCATTGTCTAGCAATGTATGGAACACCATGGATGGATACTTGGATAGGTGTATGGATGGATGGATAGGGCCAGCATGCAAAGGATGCCAAGGATTATCTTGCAATAAGATAAGGTGTTCAGATAAATAATGCTTCATGGCTTAGATAATGCTGCATAAGATAGGATCAATGAAAAGGACCCATGTCAAGATGTTTACCAATAAGAGAGTGTAAAGTGTGCCCCAAACTTTCATCAAGATCAAGATAACTTGGATGATGTACGTAGATGGATGAAAATGTATTGGATCAATGGTTTATGGATAAATGGATTTATTATGGATAAGATGGATGGAATGCTAGATTTATTATGGATGGGATGAGATGCTTTCTCCTAAAGTAGCACACATAGATGCTCGATTCTACACATGATGCATGTTTTCTAGGTTTTTGTCATGGTCTTGCTTAAAGTGCCACCCATGCGGTTTTCACTAGAAGATGATTTTTCTCTTTACTATTTTCAATCCTTTTTCTTTTTTTTTTGGACTTTTTTTTTCTTTTTCGATTCTTTTGGTTTTTCTTGAAAGATTTTAAGCTCATTCTGAATCACCTTATGGTGTTGATGTAGATGCTTCTGTCATAATGTGCCATTGATATCCTGCCTGAAGAAGTTGCTCTACTAAGATACATCCACTTGAATACAACTTTTGGGATTCTTGATCTGCTTCATTGATATCGGGGTTGACTTTGTCCTGGTGCGCACACCACAATAGAGTGCCTTCTGAATTCTTATGATGAAGGGTCATTGCCAATACATGTTCAATTTGAGAATTGGATATCATGCGTGGAGGCATGGATGGAATGTGTTTAGGGATAAGAGATGGATTGGTTGACAACTTGGAATCTTTGACTCTCCAAACTTGGGAAGATGAGCAATGATGGGTGGATACGAAAGTGTGCATGTAATTAGGACCAACTGGTTGATACACTTTGTACGTCGCTTGAAAAGCCTACTTTTTCTTTTGTGGACATTCTTGATGGGTACTTTTCCCTTTTTTATTTTGCCCCATAGTTTCTTTGACTGATGGAGTTTGCTAGGGATGATCTTTCTTTGTATTCTTTGGTATCCATTTGTATTTGATTTGTCCATTATTCTTTCCAGCTTTTTCTTTGATAACATTCTTCATACTTTGATTCAATTCTTTCTTTTGGCATTGGTCCCAATTCATGGATGGGGTGATGGATGGATGAAGATTCATGACGTGGCTGGTTGTAGTATTGGCATAGGTTTCATCATAAGGATTCTTCATGCTCCCTATGTTGATGCTTGCACTAGATAAAGTTTCCCCCAGTATAGTGCTAGTGGCACCTTCATTCCTTGATTTTGCTTGTTTCGAGAGCTCTTGTTTAGAATGCCCTTTCTAATAAATGACCACCATAGGTGACATTATTTCCATTTGCTGCTCTACTAACTCTCGAATATCCTATTCTATCTGACTTGTTTCCTTGAGTGGATAATGTTGGATATCTTCATACATAATTTCTTCAGTCTGAATTTGGGATATATCTGACCCCGATGCTGATAACTCAATTTGACTATAGGAATTAATAATTTTCTCTTTTTGTGTAACATAATTTTGTTCTAGATGAAGATCGTCTACGTGTCCATCCATAGAAAGCATCTCATGGGTAGATGGAGGAGTATGTGCTATGTGGATATGATTATCTTCTGTAGATAGGAGAGTTTACATTAGATCATTGTAGTATCTTGGAGATATGAATTCTTGATCTTGAACGATTTCGGAATTGCTTTCGACATGCTTTGGATCAAGTTCTTGACATGGGTCAATTTCAAAGGATGAATTGCTTATAAACGGTTCTTGGATATCTTTATTAGGAATAGGAAGTAGCTCAATGTCCTCTTGATCTTTGAGTGAATTGGGATCAAGTGTTGAGTTGAAGATTCCTTCAATATCGGCAATCATGAGGTCGAATGATGTTAATATGTCTTGGAAAGGACCATTGCTAGACTTTGGTGAGAGATATTGATCATGCTTTAGAATAAATTTTTGAGGTATGCTATCTAACTCATTAGGTGATGTAGAGACATTTTCAACATGATCATTGGTTGATGCCTCTTTGGATGAGGTGAAAACATCTTTATTGATGGATAGATCTTGATCATTGTTTTCAACAATTGTGGTGGAGGGTTTTCCAATGTCTTTAACCATAGGGTCAAGTGATGTTGGCATTTCTTTGATTGGATCATTGTTGGTTGGTGGACTTTGATCATGATTGAAAAGTGACTCTTGACATATGTTGATTTGATCATTGGATGAAGTAGAAATAACTTCAAGGTGCTCAGTGATGGATTGCTCTTGATCCTTGTTCTCAACAGTTGTGGTGGAGAGATTGCCAATGCTATCATTGTCCCCAATAGTGATTATCTTTTGATCAATCAAGTCTTGGATGATTTTTTGAGTCGAAAACAATTTGATGTTTTGTGTCCCTTTATTCTATGATAATCACAAAGGTGATTCTCATTATACCCTGGTGGTTTTATGGCTAGTTCTTGATAGTTCACGTAAACAGGGATTTTGATGAGATTTTCTTGTACCAACTGTTGTAGGACTGATTCAATTGGTCTCCCAAGTGGTGTGTATTTTTTCATGTTACCTTGTGAGATTTGCACTTTAAATTGACCTTGTGGTGACTGATTTTGGAGATGTGGTGATTGATCTTTGAAATGTGGTGATTAATCTTTGAGATGTGGTGATTGATCTTTGAAATGTGGTGATTGATCTTGAGATGTGGTGATTGGGTTTTTTGTTGATGTTGTTGATCTCGATATCTGACTTCTTGCCATTGGAGATGTTGTTCTTGATGTAGTTGTGGAAATAACTCAATGCTTTGATGGCATGGTTAATGTATTGATTTTTGAGAGAAGATATCTCTTGACTCAATAATTCAATTAATTTGGCATGTGAAGCAAGTTGTTCTAGCAAAATTTGATTTTGATTTTGAATTTGACTCCCTTGATTTGGATTTCGTTCAAGCAGATTTGGGATGTACACTTGCGGTGTTTGATTTTGGACAATGTTCTGATTTGGCATGACACTCAAATTTGGCATGATAGGTTGAAATTGACCATTGTTGATGTTGGGAATCACATTGCCTTGATTTGGGTAACTTGGATTTTGCATGGTGTTACCTTGATTTGGACTAATACACGGAGTCGTTAACATCTTGTTTGGACTTTGAACAACATTTGTATGATTCACAAACATATTTATCCCAAAGTTTTTTGGATTCATGTTTGGAAAAATTGTACTTGGTACATTCTCATTTGGAATGTATGGATTTGGTGGGATGATGTTGCTCATTTGAAGGCTCATGCATTGATTGTTCGGTTGGTGGATTTGTAGGTTTGGACTTAGATCTACCATCGGGAAATGTGTTCCAATATTTTATTTGGGCATACTCACACTTATGCCATTGACATTTGTAGAAGGTAATGATCCCATGAATGGATTGTATAGATGTGAGTGTTGATAATCGATCGGCGTTGTAAGGCTTTGAAAGTTCATTTGATTTGGATTACTCATGATGTATGAATCAAGTTTGTATTCCATGTTTCTCTTGTGTTTTGACCTTGTTGCAAAAGTGACCTCTAAGGTTCTTAGGACCAATGACGAGATGAAGGATGAAAGGGGTGAATGATATGAGTGTTTGAACGTTTAGGGACTTTGTATCAATGCTAGACTTAGGGTTTGATTTTGATTGGTTTGAATGGATAAGGAACTTGTAAACCCTATGATATTAGATGTGATTTTAGGATGAACTTGTTCAAAGGATTGCTAATTCAATTAAATGTATGAGAAAGGATTCATTCCCATACACCTAGCTAAACAAGGTGATTTTGATTTTGATGATTTACCCAAGTCTAGAATGATGTTTCCAAAGCTCTAAAGTTGTTTGGTGAGATGGGATGATAAATGTTTGGATGAATGAAGTGTTTGATTGGATCCTAAACAAACCTAGGAAGGACTTGTTTACAAGACCAAGATAGTGAAGAACATGCTTTTCTCTAAGAGTAATTTCAAAATCAAAAGACCAATGTTTGCATGAAAACCATATGACCGAAAGATGCCAAACACATATGTGGGGTCCAATTGATTTAATCTTTGCTTAATGGATTCTTTTTACCAAAAACACACTCTTGATTAGATTTTAAATCTAGATGTCTAATGTCCCAACTTTCCCCTTATCCCACAAAGTGTATTATGCAGAAACCAAGGAAATTTGAGGCAAGAGTTACCTAAAGTTGACTTTAGTAGAAGCAAATTGAGATGAAATCCAAATGTTTAGATGCCTCTAAGGACATGAATCCCAAGGGAAAGCAATAACATGTGAATTTGTTCAAGGATATTTGCCTCTCCTAAAGGGTTTGCAATTTTGATGATTCGTTGAATGTTGGTTTTCCAATATTTTTGATTAAAGCACTATGTTTTCAAATTGACTCACAAGCAATGCAACATCCTAGCTCAATTGGTACATTTTTCTTGGTGGGCTTGCCTCATGCCCTTCATAGAAGAGATGATTTTACATGCAACCAAGGAAAGAGTATAAAGGTATGTTAACAATGAAGTCTTAACCTCTATGCTTTAACCAAGATCGAACATGGCAAGTAACTTCTTGGAATCTAAGTTCCAATCCACCACTTTGATAAACTCACTCAATGGATCATTTGTCACTACAAAACAAGGGTTCTAGTTCAGACTTTCCATTCATGGAGATTGAACCATATGGCAAGAGTCCCCTTTCGGATCCATCTTGTCAGAATCAACCACGTGATATTGGCGTTTACTTCAATACCCACATTTATATCTTGGTTGGAAATACTCTTGGCTTTAGAGTGTTACTGGTTGAGTTGTTCCCTTGGGTGAGTACTTTTTCCCCAAAGCAGGCCCTCTAAGATAGACAAAAGTGAATAAACTTATTCATAGTTCGATCGAACTTCATTTAGAAAAAAAGGGAGAACACATGCAATAAGTTTACTCATGCTCGCAAAGATTTTGTTTCATTTTAAGTCCAAATCGAAATGTGGAGGAAATATTTTATGCAACTTAATGTCATCAAAAAAGTCTTTTGATTCTCAAGATCGTCGTGAAGTGCGAGAGAAGTGCATACACCTTTTTTAAATGAGATTATTTTGCAAAATAGATTAAAAAAACATGAAAGCACTTGTTCATTTTAACTTTGAAGCAGTGATGCATTCGTTTTAAGCACCAAAATTCAAATGTGAAGTTTGATTGTTCAATTGTTAGACCAAATCGAAAGTTTAGTCAGTTTCAATGTTGAGTTTTGATCGAACTTTGAAAAGATCAAATTAGTGATTGATTTTAAATCCAATTTGAAAGCAAGTTGTCCTAAAATAGAAAATGAAACCAAGAAATGAATGTGTGGAGCATTTAAAAATGCTTTGTCGATTTCGAGTTCAAATGCTCAGTTTTATTTCTTTCACTTAAATCTACTTGTTTATCTCATTGCCATTTCAACTTTAGAAATAAGAATCAAGAATTTTCCATAAAATCCTAATTTTCATGCAACCAAGGAAAAGTTAGAATGAAATACCACCACGTTTTAATCATATAACCACAAAATTATTTCTTTGCCAATGACATAAATAGAGAAAATAGAGTAAATGTCATAAATACTCCTTCCTGCAAAAAGTCATGCATAAACACAAAAATTCAGTTCTTAGTAACAATAATCAAACCACATATTTAACCCAGTCAAGACACAGACAATAATGGGGGTAGTTGAAGATTTTCTTGTGGCAAAGGAAAATTAAATACGCATCAGGTTGGATTTACTGAAATCTGCAAATAGACTCAAAGATTTCCATTTACTACTGACAGCTGCAAATAGGAATTATGATTTTTAGAGATCTCCTCACATGAATACCTAAAGCCGCGCAATTATCAAAGTTCATATTTAATAGAAACCAATTAAAAATAGATTTTAAAAAAAACACCCTACACAAGTTACGCCTATCATGGAGTACAATTTTGGTTCAGAGCAGCACAATTCCTCAAATTGATGTACCATAGAAATGAGAAAACTACGCTTTTTTTAAGCACAAAGGACAAAGTAGAATGAAATGATAGTAGTTTTTTAGCATGTTTTGACCACCGTAATACACAACCTTTACTTCGAATAGTCATAATCCTTTAGTGCTCGCTTAAAACTATAATAGTGCTTTCAAAAAGAAATCTCGGCATACAGATTTGACTCAAATTATTTCTAGGAAAAGAAAAGGAGACGACCTCAAATAAAACTAAGTTTGTTGTTTTGGGTTGCACTTGTACTAGCTAAAGCAATTTTTAAGCAAAAGCTAGAATGTTACATAGAAAAATGAAACACCAAATTGCATATACCTTTAAATCTTTTTAAAGTATGCTGGAGAACCGAGATTCCCATGAGTATAGCATAGACCATAGAAAATGATATATCAATGGCATTAATGATATACAATGTAGCTATAAGTTGACGTACTAAACTCTTGTCTACCATCACCCTCACTGGCAACTTCTTGGCGTAATTTTATTTCTTTAGACTTTCTCATCAATTCCCAAGTGCCATGCCTTCCTTGACTTGGAGGATGAAAGGTTGTGACTGTACTCTGTGCAGTGCTTCTGGGGAAAGTATCTCTTCTTAAAATTTGCAGCCACAGTGCTAAGAAGTCAAAACGCATGCCCTCCAACATTGCCACTTGCGCGCTCCTCTCTCCCTGTCCGCAGAAGGAAATATATGCAAATATCTACAAGGAATGAAACTATCTAGAAGAAATATAAGCACTCATACACAATTCAAAACATACAACGCATATGAATAAAATCCCAGATATAAACCAAATGATATTTACGTCGATCCTAGCGATGACAATATGGATGAAGTCCAAACTTAAAAGATATATAGACAAAACATGGGGAAGATATGAATCTTCAGAGAAGGATAAGTAAACTGGGTATGGGCATATGCTAAAATGGCCGAGACACTACCTCAAATGCAAGTTACTCCCTACGAGGCCATTCACTCAATTGAGACAATGAATTTAAATATAGAGAACAGAAATATCGATGAGAAAAGACAGGAACATTAATGAGAAATCTGCCAAAACGTGTGCCCCTCAATCATAGATTTCGTTCCTGGAGCTATACAATGAAGAAATCATAGATTTATGTTCTCTTGGTGTAGATATGTACTTGACTTCACTGGCAACTATAAGTGATGTTGAGCTTTTAAAGGACTTGCAGGTTGCAATGGTTTATGTATCTATCTATGGTGATGATAGAGGTCACGAAATAGCCACGGAAGGTTTGAAAGCAAAGAACAAGTACATACGGTCTCAATTGGTTGTGTTACAACATTAGAAGCAAACAGAGAAAGCTACAGCCAAGTATATGTTCACCAAAGTAGATATCGATTTCAGATTTACATACAAATGTTATTTTAGATTGGCAACTGGTAAATATCAGATAATAGTATGACTAAACTACAAGGATAATTATTTGAAAAAACTAAACTGAGTAATGTAAAAGGGAAGATATACAAATATTAATGCTCAAAAAACTACAACAACAAGGTTATTTTATCATTTACTCTTAGTCTAAGTACAACAAAAATAAACAATGAAGAGGTGGTTACATCTCAGACCTGGTAGTGCTTACGCATAAGCCAAAGAAGCCTTTGAAACACCTTACAATCATAGTATTACGTTGAGCAGACCCCTATGCCAAATCAGACCCTCACTTTGCAGTCAATATTTAGCCCTCCTTCTAGTGCCATATGTGAGCACCTGCAAATTTACACAATTCTATTCCTCCAACATTTTGTTAACAATGAGGTTAGTTCATATAAATGCACAAATACTCCTATGAAATAATGCAAAATGTTTCCTAAACATGATAACCAAACAAACTAAATTGAAAACATGAAAGATACATAATGCACACTTTATCTCATATTGGATTGGTGCTATTGTGGAAAATATCCCTTTCCCAACCCTTGATTATGCTAATGATGAGGATGCAATTGACAAAATTAGTTCTCCATGTGAAGAGAGTGACTTTGTAGATGATTTGTGGATGAAATTGTGGAGTTGTGGAGATTGCGGAGGATTTGATTAAGAATGAAGCCTTTATTTGTAGATTTTCAAATGCTAAGAGTGCTCAAGAGGGAGAAATGTGGGATTAAGTTTGGACAAATGAGATGAGGCCACTTGTCATCTTGTGAGTGGTTGAGGAGTGTGCAAGATTTGGGAAATGTGTCCAAGAGGGGGAAATTTCAAATTTGAATTTGAGAGTTAATGCTTAGTTTGACCTTTGCAAGGGACATGTAAGAGATAGGTAAGGCCTCATAAATGCTTTGTTGGGGGTACATGTCCACTTGATTTTGAATTCAAACTTGAGGGAATATTCCTCAAAGATGCCATGTTGATGGAAAATGTTGGATTTAATAAATCAATAAATTGATTTATTTGTGCAAGTGGCAAAATCTAGAGAATGTGATGAGTAGTTAGGTTAGGCTAATTACGATTAGATTAACTTAATGATGATTAGGATGATTTTGACTTTTATGACATAAATATTTGATTTATTTAACTCAGAAAAGGATGGAATATGCATTTGGATTTAATTAAATGAATGTTTGATTTATTTGATTAAAAGGAACAACCTTAGGAATGAACTTAATGAGATTACCTAATGAATGGATGAAGGTGAACTTGATTAATTGATGAATGGACCTAATGTGAAACCTATTTTACTTGATGAATGAACCTGATTGAATGCACAATGTTAATTTTTCATGTCTACAAGCTCGATCCACACATCTACCAGCCTAATTGACTTTGTCTAAAGTTTCTCCTGAGTCAGTAGTGTTGCTCTATTTTCCTTTTCAGACTCTTTCATTGCTACAGATCATCTCTGGGATTTAATCATTTGTATCACATGTGGTTGATGTGCTTTTGGTGCAGGAGCACCTTGGGATCCTCATGCCTCTTGGAGGTATTGCTTGTTTTCTTTGTTTGTTGTCAATAAGTTTGAGATTTAATAATGTTCCAAGAACCATCTTTGATGTCTTCTAACAAGTTTTATTTTTGGATTCAAGTCTTGTTGTAAAAACAAGGTCTCCTTCCTCACCATGTAAGCTTGATTCATCTAGGAAAACTAAAGAATTAAAGTGCCTTGATGTATCCAAGTCCTTGAGGGAAGTTTCCTTGACATGTGTAGTGTTTGTGGTGTCTTTTATGCTTTTGAATTCACCTCTGAAGCCTTATTTCAATCAGTCTTTTGTGAAGTTGTAGTCAATTGCCTTAACTAGGCAATTAGGGGTCTAATTGGAAAAAAAGTTAGTTTCCAATGTCCACCTAATTCAAATGTCAGTTGGAGGACATTGGGAAGGGTGGTTTGAAGTTAAATAAGCCTCTCATGGTCGAGGCATGGCTGTTGAATCCTTATTTTTCAAGTTCTAATGAAAGAAGTGGTCATTTTCTGGAAATTTATGTGTGTAATTTGCTGCTAAAACATGTGGTACGACCTCTATACGATTTGTACGGGATCAAACCTATTATGGTTGGAAAGAGGAGAGTGTCAAATTTCATTTTAAGGTGGTTTGGTGAATTTTAATCAAGTATAAGTGGAGATATCTTTGTTTTAGCAACAATAGGTCAAGAAACACTCAAAACTAGGGTTTGGCCAAAAAATGTTTTTATCTTCCACTCCCATGGTGTATAGTTTCTAATTTATTGTGGGATGGGAGGTATTTATGTATATTTTCATATTTTCAAGGTTTTGGAGAATGGAAAAATGTGTGGGGAAAGTTACAAACTAATCTAGGCCTGGCATCTTCATGTGACAGGCCTAGCTTGTAAAGCAAAAATAAGAGTTTTTCTTCTTTTGAGAGATTTTTGTTCAAGGTGGCACTTAGGAATGATTGAAATGGTTGTAAGTAGTCTGTAGGATTTTGAAACAAGGCTTTGGGGAGAAGGGGTGAGCCTAGATAACTAAAAACCAATCAAGTGCACTCAATTAGGCCTCTTGAGGATAGTGTTAGTTTGGTCCATGGTTGCTTTTCCAACCACTATCAAGAAGTAAGATTTTGTGACCTTGTAGAGGCATAATATACTTGCCTAAAAATAGTAGTTTACATCAGATATAGGTTTGTGGGTGAGAATTAATTGGATTTTCCTACTGAGCAGTGCTACAAGCAATTGGGGGTAAAGAGGCCTACTAGTTGAGAAATGAACTCATGGGGTTTCCTAAGTGCTAAACATGGCTATGGTGTTTTGATTGTGGTTTGTTAGACAATGTTTCAAGTGATTATAAGTCCTTCAAATTTTTGAGATTCAAGGACCCTTGGTGAGTTGAGTTTTCTTTATAGAAGGAAAGTGATTTGATGGTGTGTTGATAAGAGTATTTGAGAGAAACACTCATAAAAGAACATCTTCCATCTGAGATTGGTATACTTCCCTGCTCACTTTGCATTAGCTTTGAATCCTTGCATCTAAAGGAGATTTCCTCAACATAAATACTCTCTCAAGGTTAACAATCATACATTGACCTTCTTTCCCATCTTAAAGTTTGGACCACATCCATTACATCCACATAAAACTTGACATCCTTGGTCTTCTTAGTTCCTGTGCCTTGATATGGTTATGCAAATGAAAATGAAGCAAGGTAATCACCTCCTTCTCTGTTGGCTAGAAGAATGCATGCTTACTGTTTTGATACATGATATCAACTCTCTCTTCTGCTCTCATGGTTGAATTTCGAAATCCACTATGGTGGACCTCTAGAGTTCCAGTCATATTTCTTCCTCTTCCACCAAATGTTGGCCTGATCCACACATCTGCCAGCCTAATTGGCTTTGTTTTTTGAAAGTTGAAGTTTCTCCTAAGTCACCAATGTAGCTCTCTCTTCCTTTTCAAACTCTTTCATTGCTACAAATCATCTTTGGTATTTAATCATTTGTACCACATGGTTGATGTGCTTTGAATCATCAGTAATAGTCTTTAAAATTGGCTACTAGTACAAGTTCATTCTACTTTCATAATACTTTATAACAATGGAGTTTAGCCATTCCTTGATACCATCAAGTGAAGATTGAGGAATGGCATCAATGCAGAGTACATCCTGCTTGAAGTATTTGAAAGCAATAGCCATATCAAATTCCTTTTTCCCAAGTCCTACTCTCTCAAGGTTAACAATGTCAATCTCACTAATAGCGATTACTACTAAGAAAGGTAATTCCACCAACTCTACCAAATAGTTACCATAAGAATAATAAAAGCAGAGGCTTTGGAAGGAACTCCATGAAAACCAAGCTCTCTAAATGGTACATATCAAAGTCTAGTTCAAAATCTTTTAGATGAGGCTGCTCCCATAGCTCTCTTACTCGCTTGACAAAACCTTGAAACTCTGTATTGATTTTATTTTTCCTATCCCTCTCTTGTTTTTCTTCCTCAAATTTTTATCAAGATCATACATTGACCTTCTTGACCCTCCTAAATTTTTGATCACATCCATTACCTCCACATAAAACTGGACATCCTTGGTCTTCTTGGTTCCCATGCCTTGATATGCTTATGCAAATGAAAATGAAGCAAAGTAATCATCTCCTTCTCTGTTGGTTGGAATAATGCATGCTTAATGTTTTGATACATAATATCAAATCTCTCTTCTACTCTCATGGTTCAATACCAAAATCTAGTATGGTGGGCCTCTAGAGTTCCAGTCATCTTTCTTCCTCTTCCACCAAATGCTAGCCTGATCCAGATGTCTGCTAGCCTAACTGACTTTTTTTTTTAAAGTTGAATGGTGCAAGAGCACCCACACCTCACCCTCAATTTGTGATTTTTTGATGGTAAATTGGAAGATAAATTGGTAAATTTTAGTATGTTGAGGTCTTTTTGTCTTGAATAAGGTCTAATAGACCAATCTTTTATGTACTTTGGGAATTAGTGGGTTAGGGTGGACAAATGTGCAAAACAACTCTTGAATTAAATAATTGTTGATATTTCCATAAAGGAAAATTATGTAAAAGTAGGTGGAAGTGCAGAGAAGGAGTCTAAAAGTCATGGTATAAGGGTTTCTAAGTGGTCCTAGGCCTTTAGAATATTAAATTTGCATGATAAAGCTTAGTAAGCAAAACCATTCTTAAATAATAAATACTAGTATTTGTAGGCTTAATAAGGGTTTGATGGTTCAAAGGTAGTTATGGGCATTGAAGGGAGATTATTCTCATTTGAAATTTATTAAAAACATCATTCAAGCCTGAATGGAGATTCAATCAATAGTTTTTTTGAAGATTGGTGCTCTTCACAACGCCTAAAACTGTGGAATTTCAACATTTTTTTGAGTTTTCAATTTCTATTCTCTGTGTACGGCCTAGTACAGGCCTCTTACAAAAATAAATTCATGAAACATTGTGGTGGTAGGTATTAACCTAGATTTCAATCTGTTTTGATACACCTTTGGTTGTTTTAGTGAAAGGAAAATCCACTTTTCTTTATTCAGCCTGTACAGACCAGCAGGGTCTGAGTTTACTTTATTTTTTGTGATGGAGCCCTTCCTCATACTATGGTGAATTGTGACTTAGAGAAGAGGCTTACAATGTGTTTTTTTCAAGTTTCCTTAACTCTTTTAATAATGGTAAGGTGTTTATAGGGCCGGTGATGTTGTTTTAGGTTGAGAATGTGAGATTTCATTGCTAGAGATCCTCTCTAGAATTTAATAATTTGTACCATATGGTTGATGTGCTTTGAATCCTTGCATCTAAAGGAAATTTCATCAACTGCTACTCTCTAAAGGTTAACAATATCAATCTCACTAATAGCACATTTACAACCATATTCAATGATTTTCCTTCAAAATGCTACAAATTCAAATATTGACTTAAATAGCCTTCAAGAGGCTTTAAATAGACTTTACAAATGATTCTACATCTTTCCAATCATGCCTAACTATTATTTTTGTAACTAACATGACTTATTACATTATAAATCAATTGTGGATGTGCTATGACCTTATTCAATTGACAAAACTCATAACACAAAACTAACTTAAAAGATTTTCATGAACCATATTTGCTAAATAACCTTGGTGCCCCTACACCAAATTTCATTATTTTAGTAAATGTCATTACAATTAAATCTCATTACAATTTCTTAGGTACTCTGTTCTCACAAATATTTTACAATGTCACTCATACATTTGAGATTCTCTTATAATGTCTACATCATAGGTTCTCATTTAGAGGTTAACTTCAAATGAGAAACTTTAGATTCCCTCACAAAGCTTCACACACTCTTTTATAATGGCTTGAAATCAAAATTGAGATTTGTCAAGATCATTAAAATAAGGATGTTGCATTGCTTTTTTGGCTGAGATTCTCTTTGATGGCTCCAAAATCAAAATTTTCTACAAGGAGAGACCAATCAATTTTTACTAGTTTAGTTACATATAGGCAAAGTAATAGAATAAAAAGAAACAACTCATGTCCAAAATGGAAATGAAATGAAAATAGATGGAAAGCACTTATAGATAGGCATGGAAGTCTCTCAACTTAGTCACTCCTACTCATACATCTTCACTGCGAGTTTCAAGATACCTATTGCACACAACACCTCTCATGAATCTAGAATATCTTGAAATTCGAGATGCTCCTATAATGTCTACATCATAGATGCTCATGATAAGGTTAACTTCAAATGAATAACTTGAAAGTCCCTCACCAAGCATCACACACACTTTTTTAATGCCTGAAAATCATAATTGAGATTTGGCTTCATAATCAAAATAGGGATGTTGCATTGCTTTTATGCCTGAGATTCTCTTGGATGGCTCATAAATCTGCATTTTCTACAAGGGGACACCATTCAATGTTTACCGAGTTACTTACAGATACGCAAAGTAAAATGAGACATGATAGCATTGGCATCAAACAAATTAACATGGATACAAGTATAAATTAATAAGAACCATTATGCATATACTTACAAATTAATCCAATGAACCATCTAGATCTACCCTACTCTTTATTGTGTCAAGTGTTGCCTCATGGCCAGACTCATTGACCTTCCACAAGGTCTTGTTCAAAGGTCTACCCCAATATTTTCTCAAATGAACATTGGATGCCACAACAAGGTTTGAGTAATGAAGAATCTTATGATGCATGTCAAAGTCCTCAAACATCCAATGTTTTTAACACTCTTATGTGGGTACCTTCTAAGCCACATTCCAGTAGCAACAATTGAGCTTGTAGGGAATTTAGTGTTTTCTCCATCTATAACTGGGGCTTCCAATTTATTTTTGGACTCAACACAATGACACAAGTAATAGTTTATTCCCTCTTCATTTTCTTCATCTGCAATAACTGTATAAACATGCCCTACATTGATATGTGCATAAAATCACTTGAAATTAGTCAACATTACGAATACAGTACAAAGTAAGATAACAATATGGAATTTTAAAAACTAAGCAAGTAGATATATTACCTGGTTGAACTAGATCTGATACATGGTCAAAGTCGGCCGATGATTCCATCTGTGTTAGTTCCAATATCGTCGAAGGGTGATATGTGTGAAGTGGGGTAAGATAACTTGTCAACCATTTGTCAACCCACTCCCCTGACTCACAATCATTCCAAGCTTGCATTGTACATGATGAACAAAAGCATGCCATCTTACGTGTATCGATACTCCATGAACCTGCATTTGAGCTAAGGAAAGGGTGTAGCTCACTCGATCTTGTTAGTGTACAAAAATCCTCATATGGTGCAATGTTAGTATTATCCATCAACCAAAAAAATCTACGAATTGAAGACGAACCTTCATTACCTGGACCCATCGAAGCATTACACCACATGATGATTGAACTTGCATCTGTCAACTTTGCACTGTCTTTATACTTTAACTCTTTTCATGCTAATGCTCTTTTCACGCATGCTCCTACACCATCATGCTCCCCCTTTCCTTGCCCGGCCTCACAAAATTTCCACATATGTTGAACACCTATAGTGAGATGCATCCTGCACAACTAGTAGAACATGTGTGTGTTCTTGAATTGTGTTGCACAGTTATCTAACCATATTATATTTTGACTGTATGCTATGTCCCTCTGAGCCAAATCACTATAGAACATCTGGAAGCAACCTTGCATGAACTATAGAGAATGTGTGAAATCATCACTAATATAAAAGTGATACTCCCTCAATAACTTCCTTTGGTCCTCTTTACTATCAGTTGCATGAATGAATGCTATGTGCACAAATATTGAAACCTGTGTGGAGTTCTAATACTGTGACTGCACCTCACACTGTCGTTGTAGAGTGTAGTTATCTACAAATTCAACCACTGATACTATGCTACCAATTGGAAAGGTGTCCTTGCATAGCTTGAATTGTGTGTCTAGCCATTGGGCTCTATGGGTATGCCTTGCATACTCATACACTGGATTCTCACGAAACATGGACATAAACTAATACACTAGAATCTTCTCAATAACCAAATCACACCTTTTTGTTTGAGACCCATCTTGTGTAGCATATTCCATTGTTTTATACTTCCCAAAGTCTACTAGTTTACGCCCCACCTCATCTATGCTTTCCATATGTTGATATATTGGCATTTGTTGCAAGCCACCAAAATGCTCGCATGAACCATCCAAGCATGTTTTCCTACAGAATATTTGGCCATCCTCTATTTGACATAAATTTTTTGATAAGAACTCTCTTAAAGATTTTGGTGGGGCTTCTATGCTACAATCCTGCAAAACATCATTAGTATGCAAATCTAAACATATAGAACGATAAACATCATAATGGTTAGCGAATTCAATATGTAGTCTACAATAACAAGTAGTGCGTGTGTGATTTATCTTGACATAAAAAGGCTTAAGAATTTCAAAAAATCTTTGAGAAATACTAATTTGAGGATAAGCATTTTGAAATTTATGAAAAAATTGGGTTTGAGTCGTATCCAAAAAATGCTTTGCATGTGGCTCACGGTTTCGACTACCGATTCTCCTTCTTACGACATCCCTTTGATTTAGAGATGGCCTTGTATTGTTCTTCCAATAATCTTCAATTAGTGTTCTTAATGCTTCAACAACTTTTCTATCTTTATGTGGCAGTCTTCCCAAGAATTCCCATAATTCATTTGAATTGGTGCCCTCAATTTTTTTCCGCTTTTCAACAGCTTTTGATATAGTTTTTCTACTAATTCCCATTTGTTCACTTGTCTTTTTAATGAGATGATATCTCTTTGTTTGATAGCTTACCAAAGTTGATGTAATGACACGTCAGGTGAAATTACTATCCTTTGATCATGAGGTCTTACCCACACTCTCATAAACATCCATTAGATTCTTCACAATAGTGTTTTCACTTCATGCATTCGATGTTCTCAACCCAAGAGTCTTCATGATGTTTTTGTACTTTAAACCCCACATCATTTGAACAAATAGTTAAAATCTTCCGGTCTCATTTAGCCTTTGAAAGAACATTTTCAAATCTTATCAGCATATCTTCTACAAGTTCATTCTGGAATCTTACCTTCCATGTGCTGCAAAATATCCTTATCAATATTAATCAAAAACTTTGGCTTTCTACACAAAATTCTAGGTGGTGTTCTCTTAGGTACATACATCTCAACATTAGAAATTTCATCAATATTTAATTGAGGTGGGATAGACTATGTACCCTCGACCGAGGGTGGAATATAATCCATACCTTGAGGTTCATGTGGGGATGATGGAATACCTTGTTCGTCAAATCCGAGTGATGATGTACTCTCAACTTTAGATGTGGTGGATGGTGTCCAACCATACTCACTTGTGGTAGATGGTGTCCCTCCATATTTGCTTGTGCTTAATGGTGTCCCTTCATATTCACTTGTGGTAGAGGGTGTGTCTCCAAATATGGTATCTGCATCTCCCCTAGCACAACTCTTTCACATTCATGCCCTTTGTGCTGCCAATTTCTTTTCTCTTTTTAACGGTTGAGGTTCCTCTTCAACTGGCTTGTTTTCGTCAATCATTCCCAATTTTTGCTTTTCACGATATTCCCTCATCCATTTTTTCTCTTTATCTCTGAAGGCTTGGAGCTGATCATTTGTTAGTCTTTTCTTTTTAACAATTCATTTCTTCGGCATGACGAATAATTTTACCTATGCAAAAAGTGCTAAGTCAAATTAACTAATAGTGAAGGGTTCTAAAAGTCTATTAAAGAGGGAGACCAATGGTCACCTCTTTCAAATGTTAGTTTTCGAAGTTGAAGTGGTTTTCTTTAAGAGGGAAATATTATAAAAGGCCATGATAAACTTGAATGGAGGATGATCTTGGATTGGGCGTCAAACCAAATGAGGAAATGTTGAGCTTTTGGTGATTGAAATTGAGTTTCTGAGTTGGGAAGCATTATTTTACATTAGATTGAGCATGAATAAGGTATATTAGGCTTGTTTCAATAGTTTTCAAGTTTTGGAGTGTTTGGCAAGTGCTACTTTCAATAAAACATATGGTTTATAAGCCTAGGGAGAGGGTTTTATGGTTTGGGTGGTAAATGATTGAATCTTTGCAATCTAATGCTATAATTTGAAGTTTTGATAGATATAAAGTGCTTCCCCAAGGTTTCAAGAGATTTGGACACATTTTGAAGGTAGTCCCTTTGTAAAAGTGGGCTCATTTGGGCCCTTAAAAGTGTAGAAAACTTAATAATGTGTGCAGTTTGGTACAAAACAAGCATTGGTGATTGTTGGATATGTTGAAAGGCTCTGTAATGGGTAAAATAAAGGTGTCTAAATGGTCCTAGGTATGTAGAACAAAAAATCACTGTGGTGCTAGGTCTTAACTTGGACTTCAATCTATTTTGAGACTCCTTCGGTTGTTTCGGTGATCAAAAAACTCCATTCTTCATGATCAGCCTATATAGACCAGTAGGGTTTGAGTTTTACTTTAATTTAAAGATGGTGCCTTTCCTCCTACTGTGGTGACCTGTGATTTGGAGGAAAGGCCTGTAATAAGTTGTTTTCAAGTTTCATGTTTCTTTTAATAGTGGTAAGACATCTATAGGGATGGTGATGTTATCTTAGGTTGAGAATGTGAGTTTTTGGCATGAAAAGGAGGAACCAAAGTGGTGTTTTTAGATCTAATGAGGCTAAAGGACTAGTGAAGGTTTATTTTGTTTGTAAAAACTCTGAAAAACTTGTTTGATGCTTTGGTGAGGCTTGGAAGGCCTTGGAGTTGTGAAATATAGAAAATCCTAGATATTTATGAGCAAATTGAGGGTTTTTGTATTGGAAACCTATTTGAGCATGCATTAGGAGTATATTCCATTTTTTTAGAGACATGTATGGAAATTTTGGTAGCATAGACAAGGCAATCAGCTGGTTTGTATAACTATTTGACAAAATATTGGTATGTGCAGGATCATGATGGAAAAAATAGGCCCTTAAGTGGCAAAAAAATTAGAAAAATCAGAGTTAGGAAACTTGAATTAAAATTTTGAATAAGTTATCCATATTATTTCAAAATTATGTAAGAATAGAATCTGTAGAAAATTGAATGTAGTTTCTAAACTACTAGGTTTGTTTAAAAAGAAAAGAAATCTATTTGGTGAAAATTTGAAATTTCAATATAGTAGTACTTAAATTTTAGGGAAAAAATAAGTAGGTGTCTATCTGACCACCCTAACCACAATAAAATGATAATATTTTTTATAAAATTCTAGATATAATTATATGACTCATGTCCTAATGTGATGCATATTTTTTTGTAATTTTTTTCCAAGTAAATAATTAATTATGAGTTTTTATTACAACTTTTAAAAATATAAAAACTCGTGTCTAATTTCAACTTTTAACTTGGTCAAAACTTCATGAAATTCAAATTTTATTTTTTTAATCCTATAGTATCTGAAGCATAGAATGTAATATGTTTTGGATTCAAAAATGTGATATCGTTGAAAGCTATAGATGTTTTTCAATCAGTCTATCGATCAAGACTTTAGTCATAATTTGAATAGAAAATGAATAATAATTACTTTATTAAATTCAAAGTAAAGCATAATTTATATTGGTGTAAAGTTGAGAATCTCCTTTAAAACCCTTTTCATTTCATCAATTTTGGGTAAAAAAATTCGTCAGCCACATACCCATCATATTGTCACTTTTTGGTCCATCATGATCCTACACATACCCCTACCTCAATGAAAGCTTTGGAAGCATACACAAAGAAAGTCAATCATTAGATTTAAAAAAATGCCTCAAAGAGATGTGGTTTAAAAATGTAATAGAAAAGTGTATAGAATTGTGTAATTTAAAATGTCCATTGACAACCTAAGGTTGTAACATGACAAACAAACAATTTGATCAACATGAAATAAGCAAAACAACAAAAATGAAAGAAAGCCATAATAGAATGAAAGAAAATGCACAAAGACTTCACATACCTAAAAAACCAAAGTTTCAAATGGAGGAGTTCTACCTAATTATGTAGCCTTTGCTTCTTCTTTCCTCAAATTCCTCAAAAATTTGACTTTTTCAAAAGCTTGTTCCCCTCCAAACTTCAATTGTATATCAGTTATCACTACAATTCAAACTTGAATTCATATTACATGCCTTCCAACATGAAAACTCTACTATTTCATGCAAAGGTGATGGAAATATCATGAAAAAGGTGGTGGAATCTAAATATCATGCATGCACACTCCACTCAATCACCAAAAACTACTTTTTGTCAGAGCACGCACTGAACCAAGAGAATATGCAAAATGTGGGCCGACATCACATGTATATTGTGTTTTTTAACCATTTTTAGTGCAAGAAATAGCATGCATGCATTATAATGCGCTCATATTATTTCTTACTAAATGGCCATCTCTCTATTTATCAATAACGTGCTCGCGTTATAAAAAAAATAGTTTTTTTAAATATTTATATGGTAGACCCA